>CM057838.1:13310174-13748178 GCA_030068075.1 Paguma larvata | reverse complement strand
CTGAACGGTCTCCCAGAGGGCTGAGTTGAGGGTGTATGGGGGTGCCGTTCAGGCAGGCTCGGGTGTGGGCCCGCTCCAGGGACCTCTCGGAGTGAGGCGACTCCAGCGCCGGGATCTCCCTGGAGGGCTGAGGCGAAGGGCCGAGCGCGGGGACCGGTCAGGCGCTCGGTTAGGGGGAAGACCTGTGGTAGGGTTAGGTTGCCGTGGAGGCCTGGGGCCGCTAGGTGGCGCCCGCGGGAGTCTCAGCTGGCCGAACCCCCGGGAGTGCCGCCGACAGCCCAGAAGGCTGAGTTGAGGATGTATGTCAGGGCGCCAGGGCCAGCCTCCTCCCCATGCAGGGTTGGAGCGGGGCCGCAGTACCCCCCTTGTGGAGCTCCATCCCAGCTTCGGAGACGGCACGGGAACGTCCCACGTCCCAGGCAGAGTGATCCTGCCCCGGGTCTGGGCCCCAGGTCTGGGTCCCAGGTGTCTAGCGTTTTCAGATTGGGAATTCGATCCACGTGGGGAGAGAGCCTGGGCTAGGGTTAGGACCCGCCCCGCGGATGTCTCCAGGGCCTCCGAGTAACCAACGCTGGGATCTCCGTGGCGGGCTGAGATGAGGGCCCAGGCTCGGAAGCAGGTCAGCTGTAGGCTGAGGAGGATTCTTGAGGGTAGGGGTAGGGTTAGGGGTAGGATCCGCTCTCGTGGCTCCGGGGGCCAAACCCGGCGCGCGGCGGTCTCCCCGGAGGGCTGAGTTATGAGCGCATAAAGGGGGCGTGGCGCTCAGGCTGAGTCTCAGGCTGCCAGGGCCAGCCTCCACCCCCACACCCCAGGGTGCGGTGCGGCCTCAGGACACCCCGTATGGAGGTCCTTCTGAGCCTCGGACATGGCATGGGGGCGTCCCACGTCCCACCCAGTGGAATCCTGCCCAACGGTCTCCCCAGAGGGCTGAGTTGAGGGTGTATGGGGGGTGCCGTTCAGGCAGGCTCGGGTGTGGGCCCGCTCCAGGGACCTCTCTGGAGTGAGGCGACTCCAGCGCCGGGATCTCCCTGGAGGGCTGAGGCGAAGGGCCGAGCGCGGGACCGGTCAGGCGCTCGGTTAGGGGGAAGACCTGTGGCTAGGGTTAGGGTGCCGTGGAGGCCTGGGGCCGCTAGGTGGCGCTCGCGGGAGTCTCAGCTGGCCGAACCCGGGAGTGCCGCGGACAGCCAGAGGGCTGAGTTGAGGGTGTAGGGGGTGCCGTTCAGGCAGGCTCGGTGTGGGCCGCTCCAGGGACCTCTCCGGAGTGAGGCGACTCCGGCGCCGGGATCTCCCTGGAGGGCTGAGGCGAAGGGCCGAGCGCGGGGACCGGTCAGGCGCTCGGTTAGGGGGAAGACCTGTGGCTAGGGTTAGGGTGCCGTGGAGGCCTGGGGCCGCTAGGTGGCGCTCGCGGGAGTCTCAGCTGGCCGAACCCCGGGAGTGCGCGGACAGCCCAGAGGGCTGAGTTGAGGGTGTATGTCGGGGCGCCAGGGCCAGCCTCCTCCCCAGGCAGGGTTGGAGCGGGGCCGCAGTACCCCCCTTGTGGAGCTCCATCCCAGCTTCGGAGACGGCACGGGAACGTCCCACGTCCCAGGCCGAGTGATCCTGCCCCGGGTCTGGGCCCCAGGTCTGGGCAGGTGTCTAGCGTTTTCAGATTGGGAATTCGATCCACGTGGGGAGAGAGCCTGGGCTAGGGTTAGGACCCGCCCCGCGGATGTCTCCAGGGCCTCCGAGAGACCAACGCTGGGATCTCCGTGGCGGGCTGAGATGAGGGCCCAGGCTCGGAAGCAGGTCAGCTGTAGGCTGAGGAGGATTCTTGAGGGTAGGGGTAGGGTTAGGGGTAGGATCCGCTCTCGCTCTCGAGGCCAAACCCCGGGCGCGGCGGTCTCCCCGGAGGGCTGAGTTATGAGCGCATAAAGGGGGCGTGGCGCTCAGGCTGAGTCTCAGGCTGCCAGGGCCAGCCTCCACCCCACACCCCAGGGTGCGGTGCGGCCTCAGGACACCCCGTATGGAGGTCCTTCTGAGCCTCGGACATGGCATGGGGGCGTCCCACGTCCCACCCAGTGGAATCCTGCCCAACGGTCTCCCCAGAGGGCTGAGTTGAGGGTGTATGGGGGGTGCCGTTCAGGCAGGCTCGGTGTGGGCCCGTCCAGGGACCTCTCTGGAGTGAGGCGACTCCAGCGCCGGGATCTCCCTGGAGGGCTGAGGCGAAGGGCCGAGCGCGGGGACCGGTCAGGCGCTCGGTTAGGGGGAAGACCTGTGGCTAGGGTTAGGGTGCCGTGGAGGCCTGGGGCCGCTAGGTGGCGCTCGCGGGAGTCTCAGCTGGCCGAACCCCCGGGAGTGCCGCGGACAGCCCAGAGGGCTGAGTTGAGGGTGTATGTCGGGCGCCAGGGCCAGCCTCCTCCCAGGCAGGGTTGGAGCGGGGCCGCAGTACCCTTGTGGAGCTCCATCCCAGCTTCGGAGACGGCACGGGAACGTCCCACGTCCCAGGCCGAGTGATCCTGCCCCGGGTCTGGGCCCCAGGTCTGGGCCCCTGGTCTGGGTCCCAGGTGTCTAGCGTTTTCAGATTGGGAATTCGATCCACGTGGGAGAGAGCCTGGGCTAGGGTTAGGACCCGCCCCGCGGATGTCTCCAGGGCCTCGAGTAACCAACGCTGGGATCTCCGTGGCGGGCTGAGATGAGGGCCCAGGCTCGGAAGCAGGTCAGCTGTAGGCTGAGGAGGATTCTTGAGGGTAGGGGTAGGGTTAGGGGTAGGATCCGCTCTCGTGGCTCCGGGGCCAAACCCCGGTCGCGCGGCGGTCTCCCCGGAGGGCTGAGTTTGAGCGCATAAAGGGGGCGTGGCGCTCAGGCTGAGTCTCAGGCTGCCAGGGCCAGCCTCCACCCCACACCCCAGGGTGCGGTGCGGCCTCAGGACACCCCGTATGGAGGTCCTTCTGAGCCTCGGACATGGCATGGGGGCGTCCCACGTCCCACCCAGTGGAATCCTGCCCAACGGTCTCCCCAGAGGGCTGAGTTGAGGGTGTATGGGGGGTGCCGTTCAGGCAGGCTGGGTGTGGGCCCGCTCCAGGGACCTCTCTGGAGTGAGGCGACTCCAGCGCCGGGATCTCCCTGGAGGGCTGAGGCGAAGGGCCGAGCGCGGGGACCGGTCAGGCGCTCGGTTAGGGGGAAGACCTGTGGCTAGGGTTAGGGTGCCGTGGAGGCCTGGGGCCGCTAGGTGGCGCTCGCGGGAGTCTCAGCTGGCCGAACCCCGGGAGTGCCGCGGACAGCCCAGAGGGCTGAGTTGAGGGTGTATGTCGGGGCGCCAGGGCCAGCCTCCTCCCCAGGCAGGGTTGGAGCGGGGCCGCAGTACCCCCTTGTGGAGCTCCATCCCAGCTTCGGAGACGGCACGGGAACGTCCCACGTCCCAGGCCGAGTGATCCTGCCCCGGGTCTGGGCCCCAGGTCTGGGCCCCAGGTCTGGGTCCCAGGTGTCTAGCGTTTTCAGATTGGGAATCGATCCACGGGGGAGAGAGCCTGGGCTAGGGTTAGGACCCGCCCCGCGGATGTCTCCAGGGCCTCCGAGTAACCAACGCTGGGATCTGTGGCGGGCTGAGATGAGGGCCCAGGCTCGGAAGCAGGTCAGCTGTAGGCTGAGGAGGATTCTTGAGGGTAGGGGTAGGGTTAGGGGTAGGATCCGCTCTCGTGGCTCCGGGGGCCAAACCCCGGTCGCGCGGCGGTCTCCCCGGAGGGCTGAGTTATGAGCGCATAAAGGGGGCGTGGCGCTCAGGCTGAGTCTCAGGCTGCCAGGGCCAGCCTCCACCCCACACCCCAGGGTGCGGTGCGGCCTCAGGACACCCCGTATGGAGGTCCTTCTGAGCCTCGGACATGGCATGGGGGCGTCCCACGTCCCACCCAGTGGAATCCTGCCCAACGGTCTCCCCAGAGGGCTGAGTTGAGGGTGTATGGGGGGTGCCGTTCAGGCAGGCTCGGGTGTGGGCCCGCTCCAGGGACCTCTCTGGAGTGAGGCGACTCCAGCGCCGGGATCTCCCTGGAGGGCTGAGGCGAAGGGCCGAGCGCGGGGACCGGTCAGGCGCTCGGTTAGGGGGAAGACCTGTGGCTAGGGTTAGGGTGCCGTGGAGGCCTGGGGCCGCTAGGTGGCGCTCGCGGGAGTCTCAGCTGGCCGAACCCGGGAGTGCCGCGGACAGCCAGAGGGCTGAGTTGAGGGTGTAAGGGGGCTGCCGTTCAGGCAGGCTCCGGTGTGGGCCGCTCCAGGGACCTCTCCGGAGTGAGGCGACTGGCGCCGGGATCTCCCTGGAGGGCTGAGGCGAAGGGCCGAGCGCGGGGACCGGTCAGGCGCTCGGTTAGGGGGAAGACCTGTGGTAGGGTTAGGGTGCCGTGGAGGCCTGGGGCCGCTAGGTGGCGCTCGCGGGAGTCTCAGCTGGCCGAACCCCCGGGAGTGCCGCGGACAGCCCAGAGGGCTGAGTTGAGGGTGTATGTCGGGGCGCCAGGGCCAGCCTCCTCCCCAGGCAGGGTTGGAGCGGGGCCGCAGTACCCCCCTTGTGGAGCTCCATCCCAGCTTCGGAGACGGCACGGGAACGTCCCACGTCCCAGGCCGAGTGATCCTGCCCGGGTCTGGGCCCCAGGTCTGGGCCCCAGGGGCCCCAGGTCTGGGCCCAGGTCTGGGCCAGGTGTCTAGCGTTTTCAGATTGGGAATTCGATCCATGTGGGGAGAGAGCCTGGGCTAGGGTTAGGACCCCCCGCGGATGTCTCCAGGGCCTCGAGTAACCAACGCTGGGATCTCCGTGGCGGGCTGAGATGAGGGCCCAGGCTCGGAAGCAGGTCAGCTGTAGGCTGAGGAGGATTCTTGAGGGTAGGGGTAGGGTTAGGGGTAGGATCCGCTCTCGTGGCTCCGGGGGCCAAACCCGGTCGCGCGGCGGTCTCCCCGGAGGGCTGAGTTATGAGCGCATAAAGGGGGCGTGGCGCTCAGGCTGAGTCTCAGGCTGCCAGGGCCAGCCTCCACCCACACCCCAGGGTGCGGTGCGGCCTCAGGACACCCCGTATGGAGGTCCTTCTGAGCCTCGGACATGGCATGGGGGCGTCCCACGTCCCACCCAGTGGAATCCTGCCCAACGGTCTCCCAGAGGGCTGAGTTGAGGGTGTATGGGGGGTGCCGTTCAGGCAGGCTCGGTGTGGGCCCGCTCCAGGGACCTCTCTGGAGTGAGGCGACTCCAGCGCCGGGATCTCCCTGGAGGGCTGAGGCGAAGGGCCGAGCGCGGGGACCGGTCAGGCGCTCGGTTAGGGGGAAGACCTGTGGCTAGGGTTAGGGTGCCGTGGAGGCCTGGGGCCGCTAGGTGGCGCTCGCGGGAGTCTCAGCTGGCCGAACCCCCGGGAGTGCCGCGGACAGCCCAGAGGGCTGAGTTGAGGGTGTATGTCGGGGCGCCAGGGCCAGCCTCCTCCCAGGCAGGGTTGGAGCGGGGCCGCAGTACCCCTTGTGGAGCTCCATCCCAGCTTCGGAGACGGCACGGGAACGTCCCACGTCCCAGGCGAGTGATCCTGCCCCGGGTCTGGGCCCAGGTCTGGGCCCCAGGTCTGGGCCCCAGGTGTCTAGCGTTTTCAGATTGGGAATTCGATCCACGTGGGGAGAGAGCCTGGGCTAGGGTTAGGACCCGCCCGCGGATGTCTCCAGGGCCTCAGAGTAACCAACGCTGGGATCTCCGTGGCGGGCTGAGATGAGGGCCCAGGCTCGGAAGCAGGTCAGCTGTAGGCTGAGGAGGATTTGAGGGTAGGGGTAGGGTTAGGGGTAGGATCCGCTCTCGTGGCTCCGGGGGCCAAACCCCGGTCGCGCGGCGGTCTCCCCGGAGGGCTGAGTTATGAGCGCATAAAGGGGGCGTGGCGCTCAGGCTGAGTCTCAGGCTGCCAGGGCCAGCCTCCACCCCACACCCCAGGGTGCGGTGCGGCCTCAGGACACCCCGTATGGAGGTCCTTCTGAGCCTCGGACATGGCATGGGGGCGTCCCACGTCCCACCCAGTGGAATCCTGCCCAACGGTCTCCCCAGAGGGCTGAGTTGAGGGCGCATGGGGTGGTGCCACTCACGCTGAGTCTCGGGATGTCAGGGCTAGCTGCTCCCCAACCGGGTTGCGGTGGGGCCTCAGGCCCCGCCTTGTGGAGGTCGTTCTGAGCCTGGGCAATGGCACGGGGACTTGTACGTCTCACGCCGAGGCATACGGGGCCGCTTCTGGGCCCAGGTGCCTGGCGTTTTCAGGTCTAGGAAACGGGACACTGGGGGAGAGAGATTGGGCTCGGGTTAAGGCCCTCGCCAGGGACGTCTGCAGGGACGAGAAGAGAACCACGGCCTTGATCTCCTTGGAGGGCCGCTCACTGGCTCCGTGAGTTGGGCTGCCAGGTGTAGGCTTAGGGGAAGACGTGAGGGTAGGTCTAGGGTTAGGATCCCCTGGAAGCCTAGGGCTGGAGAGGATCCCGTTGCGGAATCAGCGGCAGCGTCGCGGTATCCCCTCAGGGCTGCGTGGAGGGAGCGTGGCGGGTCCCGCTCAGGCTGAGTCTTGGGGCGCCAGGGCCAGCCGCCTGCCCAGGCAGGGCTGGGTTGGGGCCTCAGGAACCCCCCTGTGTAGCTCCATCCGAGCATCGGAAGGGGCATGGGGGCATGCCCCGTCCCACGCTGTGACATCCTGCTCGGCTTCGGGGCCCAGGTGCCCATCTTTCACAGCCCTAGGAATGGGGTCCCCATGGGGATGGAGCCTGGGCTAGGGTTACGGCCCGCGCCAGGGACGTCTCCAGGGCCGAAGCGACACCTGGGGGCCCGCCGCCCTGAACCCCTGGAGGGCTGAGGGGAGGGCCCATGCGCGGGGGCGGGTCCCGTTTAGGCATACGGGGAGGCTCGGCGGGAGGGCTAGGGTGAGGGTCTGCTCCAGGCCTAGGGCTAGGGTTCGGGACCCGGTCCTGGGAGGCTCCGGGGGTCGAGCACTGGCAGTGCCGACGCCTCCCCCGAGGGCTGACTGGAGGCCGCCTGGGGGCGTGCTGCTCAGGCTGAGTCTCGGGGGAGCCAGGGCCAGCCTCCTCCCCAGGAGCTGCTCCTCCCGGGCTGGGGCCTCTGGAACCCCCCTGTGGAACTCCAGCGGAGCTTCGGAAGTGGCACGGGGAGGTGGTTGCCCGTCCCACGCCGATTAACCCTGACCCGCTTCTGGGCCCCCGGAGCCCGGGGTCCTCAGACCTCGGCATGGGGTCCTCACGGGGGAGAGGCTGGGTTCGGGTGTGGGCCCGCTCCAGGGACCTCTCCGGGGCTGAGGCGACTCCGGCGCCGGGATCTCCCTGGAGGGCTGAGGCGAAAGGCCGAGCGCGGGGACCGGTCAGGCGCTTGGTTAGGGGGAAGACCTGGCTAGGGTTAGGGTGCCGTGGAGGCCTGGGGCCGCTAGGTGGCGCTCGCGGGAGTCTCAGCTGGCCGAACGCCCGGGAGTGCCGCGGACAGCCCAGAGGGCTGAGTTGAGGGTGTATGGCGGGTGCCGTTCAGGCAGGCTCGGGTGTGGGCCCGCTCCAGGGACCTCTCCGGAGTGAGGCGACTCCAGCGCCGGGATCTCCCTGGAGGGCTGAGGCGAAGGCCGAGCCGCGGGGACCGTCAGGCGCTAGGTTAGGGGGAAGACCTGTGGGTAGGTTTAGGGTGCCGTGGTGGCCTGGGGCCGCTAGGTGGCGCCCGCGGGAGTCTCAGCTGGCCGAACCCGAGGGAGTGCCGCGGACAGCCCAGAGGGCTGAGTTGAGGGTGTATGTCGGGGCGCCAGGGCCAGACTCCTCCCCAGGCAGGGTTGGAGCGGGGCCGCAGTACCCCCCTTGTGGAGCTCCATCTCAGCTTCGGAGATGGCACGGGAACGTCCCACGTCCCAGGCAGAGTGATCCTGCCCCGGTTCTGGCCCAGGTCTGGACCCAGGTGTCTAGCGTTTTCAGATTGGGATTCGATCACGTGGGGAGAGAGCCTGGACCAGGGTTAGGACCCCGCCCCGCGGATGTCTCCAGGGCCTCCGAGTAACCAACGCTGGGATCTCCGTGGCGGGCTGAGATGAGGGCCCAGGCTCGGAAGCAGGTCAGCTGTAGGCTGAGGAGGATTCTTGAGGGTAGGGGTAGGGTTAGGGGTAGGATCCGCTCTCGCTCTCGAGGCTCCGGGGCGCGGCGGTCTCCCCGGAGGGCTGAGTTATGAGCGCATAAAGGGGGCGTGGCGCTCAGGCTGAGTCTCAGGCTGCCAGGGCCAGCCTCCACCCCACACCCCAGGATGCGTGCGGCCCTCAGGACACCCCGTATGGAGGTCCTTCTGAGCCTCGGACATGGCATGGGGGCGTCCCACGTCCCACCCAGTGGAATCCTGCCCAACGGTCTCCCCAGAGGGCTGAGTTGAGGGTGTATGGGGGTGCCGTCAGCAGGCTCGGGTGTGGGCCCGCTCCAGGGACCTCTCTGGAGTCAGGCGACTCCAGCGCCGGGATCTCCCTGGAGGGCGGAGGCGAAGGGCCGAGCGCGGGGACCGGTCAGGCGCTCGGTTAGGGGAAAGACCTGTGGCTAGGGTTAGGGTGCCGTGGAGGCCTGGGGCCGCTAGGTGGCGCGCGCGGGAGTCTCAGCTGGCCGAACACCCGGGAGTGCCGCGGACATCCGAGAGGGCTGAGTTGAGGGTGTAAGGGGGCTGCCGTTCAGGCAGGCTCCGGTGTGGGCCCGCTCCAGGGTCCTCTCCGGAGTGAGGAGACTCTGGCGCCGGGATCTCCCTGGAGGGCTGAGGCTAAGGGCCGAGCGCGGGGACCGGTCAGGCGCTCGGTTAGGGGGAAGACCTGTGGCTAGGGTTAGGGTGCCGTGGAGGCCTGGGGCCGCTAGGTGGCGCTCGCGGGAGTCTCAGCTGGCCGAACCCCCGGGAGTGCAGCCGACAGCCCAGAGGGCTGAGTTGAGGGTGTATGTCGGGGCGCCAGGGCCAGCCTCATCCCCAGGCACGGTTGGAGCGGGGCCGCAGTACCCCCCTTGTGGAGCTCCATCCCAACTTCGGAGACGGCAGGGGAATGTCCCACGTCCCAGGCAGAGTGACCCTGCCCTGGGTCTGAGCCCCAGGTGTCTAGCGTTTTCAGATTGGGAATTGGATCCACGTGGGGAGAGAGCCTGGGCTAGGGTTAGGGCCCGCCCCGCGGATGTCTCCAGGGCCTCAGAGTAACCAACGCTGGGATCTCCGTGGCGGGCTGAGATGAGGGCCCAGGCTCGGAAGCAGGTCAGCTGTAGGCTGAGGAGGATTCTTGAGGGTAGGGGTAGGGTTAGGGGTAGGATCCGCTCTCGCTCTCGAGGCTCCGGGGCGCGGCGGTCTCCCCGGAGGGCTGAGTTGTGAGCGCATAAAGGGGGCGTGGCGCTCAGGCTGAGTCTCAGGCTGCCAGGGCCAGCCTCCACCCCACACCCCAGGGTGCGGTGCGGCCTCAGGGACACCCCGTATGGAGGTCCTTCTGAGCCTCGGACATGGCATGGGGGCGTCCCACGTCCCACCCAGTGGAATCCTGCCCAACGGTCTCCCCAGAGGGCTGAGTTGAGGGTGTATGGGGGGTGCCGATCAGGCAGGCTCGGGTGTGGGCCCGCTCCAGGGACCTCTCTGGAGTGAGGCGACTCCAGCGCCGGGATCTCCCTGGAGGGCTGAGGCGAAGGGCCGAGCGCGGGGACCGGTCAGGCGCTCGGTTAGGGGCAAGACCTGTGGCTAGGGTTAGGGTGCCGTGGAGGCCTGGGGCCGCTAGGTGGCGCTCGCGGGAGTCTCAGCTGGCCGAACCCCGGGGAGTGCAGCCGACAGCCCAGAGGGCTGAGTTGAGGGTGTATGTCAGGGCGCCAGGGCCAGCCTCCTCCCCAGGCAGGGTTGGAGCGGGGCCACAGTACCCCCCTTGTGGAGCTCCATCCCAGCTTCGGAGACGGCACGGGAACATCCCACCTCCCAGGCAGAGTGATCCTGCCCCGGGTCTGGGCCCCAGGTCTGGGCCCCAGGTGTCTAGCGTTTTCAGATTGGGATTCGATCCACGTGGGGAGAGAGCCTGGACTAGGGTTAGGACCCGCCCCGCGGATGTCTCCAAGGCCTCCGAGTAACCAACGCTGGGATCTCGGTGGCGGGCTGAGATGAGGGCCCAGGCTCGGAAGCAGGTCAGCTGTAGGCTGAGGAGGATTCTTGAGGGTAGGGGTAGGGTTAGGGGTAGGATCCGCTCTCGTGGCTCCGGGGGCCAAACCCCGGTCACACGGCGGTCTCCCCGGAGGGCTGAGTTAAGAGCGCATAAAGGGGGCGTGGCGCTCAGGCTGAGTCTCAGGCTGCCAGGGCCAGCCTCCACCCCACACCCCAGGGTGCGGTGCGGCCTCAGGACACCCCGTATGGAGGTCCTTCTGAGCCTCGGACATGGCATGGGGGCGTCCCACGTCCCACCCAGTGGAATCCTGCCCAACGGTCTCCCCAGAGGGCTGAGTTGAGGGTGTATGGGGGGTGCCGTTCAGGCAGGCTCGGGTGTGGGCCCGCTCCAGGGACCTCTCTGGAGTGAGGCGACTCAAGCGCCGGGATCTCCCTGGAGGGCTGAGGCGAAGGCCCGAGCGCGGGGGACCGGTCAGGCGCTCGTTAGGGGAAGACCTGTGGCTAGGTTAGGGTGCCGTGGAGGCCTGGGCCGCTAGTGGCGCTCGCGGGAGTCTCAGCTGGCCGAAACCCGGGAGTGCCGCGGACAGCCGACAGGGCTGAGTTGAGGGTGTAAGGGGGCTGCCGTTCAGGCAGGCTCCGGTTGGGGCTCGCTCCAGGGTCCTCTCCGGAGTGAGGCGACTCTGGCGCCTGGATCTCCCTGGAGGGCTGAGGCGAAGGGCCGAGCGCGGGGAGCCGGTCAGGCGCTCATTTAGGGGGAAGACCTGTGGCTAGGGTTAGGGTGCCGTGGAGGCCTGGGGCCGCTAGGTGGCGCTCGCGGGAGTCTCAGCTGGCCGAACCCCCGGGAGTGCAGCCGACAGCCAGAGGGCTGAGTTGAGGGTGTATGTCGGGGCGCCAGGGCCCAGCCTCCTCCCCAGGCAGGGTTGGAGCGGGGCCGCAGGTACCCCCCTTGTGGAGGCTCCATCTCAGCTTTCGGAGATGGCACGGGAACGTCCCACGTCCCAGGCAGAGTGATCCTGCCCCGGGTCTGGGCCCCAGGTCTGGGCTCCAGGTGTCTAGCGTTTTCAGATTGGGATTCGATCCACGTGGGGAGGAGAGGCCTGGACTAGGGTTAGGACCCGCCCCGCGGATGTCTCCAGGGCCTCCGAGAGACCAACGCTGGGATCTCCGTGGCGGGCTGAGATGAGGACCCAGGCTCGGAAGCAGGTCAGCTGTAGGCTGAGGAGGATTCTTGAGGGTAGGGGTAGGGTTAGGGGTAGGATCCGCTCTCGCTCTCGAGGCACCGGGGCGCGGCGGGTCTCCCCGGAGGGCTGAGTTATGAGCGCATAAAGGGGGCGTGGCGCTCAGGCTGAGTCTCAGGCTGCCAGGCCAGCCTCCACCCCACACACCCCAGGGTGCGGTGCGGCCTCAGACACCCCGTATGGAGGTCCTTCTGAGCCTCGGACATGGCATGGGGGCGTCCACGTCCACACAGTGGAATCCTGCCCAACGGTCTCCCCAGAGGGCTGAGTTGAGGGTGTATGGGGGGTGCCGTTCAGGCAAGGCTCCGGTGTGGGCCCGCTCCAGGGACCTCTCTGGAGTGAGGCGACTCCAGCGCCGGATCCTCCCTGGAGGGCGGAGGCGAAGGGCCGAGCGCGGGGACCCGTCAGGCGCTCGGTTAGGGGGAAACCTGTGGCTAGGGTTAGGGTGCCGTGGAGGCCTGGGGCCGCTAGGTGGCGCTCGGGGAGTCTCAGCTGGCCGAACCCCCGGGAGTGCCGCGGACAGCCCAGAGGGCTGAGTTGAGGGTGTATGTCGGGGCGCCAGGGCCAGCCTCCTCCCCAGGCAGGGTTGGAGCGGGGCCGCAGTACCCCTTGTGGAGCTCCATCCCAGCTTCGGAGACGGCACGGGAACGTCCCACGTCCCAGGCAGAGTGATCCTGCCCCGGGTCGGGGCCCCAGGTCTGGGCCCCTGGTCTGGGTCCCAGGTGTCTAGCGTTTTCAGATTGGGAATTCGATCCATGTGGGGAGAGAGCCTGGGCTAGGGTTAGGACCCGCCCCGCGGATGTCTCTAGGGCCTCCGAGTAACCAACGCTGGGATCTCCGTGGCGGGCTGAGATGAGGGCCCAGGCTCGGAAGCAGGTCAGCTGTAGGCTGAGGAGGATTCTTGAGGGTAGGGGTAGGGTTAGGGGTAGGATCCGCTCTCGTGGCTCCGGGGGCCAAACCCCGGTCGCGCGGCGGTCTCCCCGGAGGGCTGAGTTGTGAGCGCATAAAGGGGGCGTGGCGCTCAGGCTGAGTCTCAGGCTGCCAGGGCCAGCCTCCACCCCACACCCCAGGGTGCGGTGCGGCCTCAGGACACCCCGTATGGAGGTCCTTCTGAGCCTCGGACATGGCATGGGGGCGTCCCACGTCCCACCCAGTGGAATCCTGCCCAACGGTCTCCCCAGAGGGCTGAGTTGAGGGTGTATGGGGGGTGCCGTTCAGGCAGGCTCGGTGTGGGCCCGTTCCAGGGACCTCTCTGGAGTGAGGCGACTCCAGCGCCGGGATCTCCCTGGAGGGCTGAGGCGAAGGGCCGAGCGCGGGGACCGGTCAGGCGCTCGGTTAGGGGGAAGACCTGTGGCTAGGGTTAGGGTGCCGTGGAGGCCTGGGGCCGCTAGGTGGCGCTCGCGGGAGTCTCAGCTGGCCGAACCGCCGGGAGTGCCGCGGACAGCCCAGAGGGCTGAGTTGAGGGTGTATGTCAGGGCGCCAGGGCCAGCCTCCTCCCCAGGCAGGGTTGGAGCGGGGCCGCAGTACCCCCCTTGTGGAGCTCCATCCCAGCTTCGGAGACGGCACGGGAACGTCCCACGTCCCAGGCCGAGTGATCCTGCCCCGGGTCTGGGCCCCAGGTCTGGGCCCCAGGTCTGGGTCCCAGGTGTCTAGCGTTTTCAGATTGGGAATCCGATCCACGAGGGGAGAGAGCCTGGGCTAGGGTTAGGACCCGCCCCGCGGATGTCTCCAGGGCCTCCGAGTAACCAACGCTGGGATCTCTGTGGCGGGCTGAGATGAGGGCCCAGGCTCGGAGGCAGGTCAGCTGTAGGCTGAGGAGGATTCTTGAGGGTAGCGGTAGGGTTAGGGGTAGGATCCGCTCTCGCTCTCGAGGCTCCGGGGGCCAAACCCCGGTCGCGCGGCGGTCTCCCCGGAGGGCTGAGTTATGAGCGCATAAAGGGGGCGTGGCGCTCAGGCTGAGTCTCAGGCTGCCAGGGCCAGCCTCCACCCCACACCCCAGGGTGCGGTGCGGCCTCAGGACACCCCGTATGGAGGTCCTTCTGAGCCTCGGACATGGCATGGGGGCGTCCCACGTCCCACCCAGTGGAATCCTGCCCAACGGTCTCCCCAGAGGGCTGAGTTGAGGGCGCATGGGGTGGTGCCACTCACGCTGAGTCTCGGGATGTCAGGGCTAGCCTGCTCCCCAACCGGGTTGCGGTGGGGCCTCAGGCCCCGCCTTGTGGAGGTCGTTCTGAGCCTGGGCAATGGCACGGGGACGTTGTACGTCTCACGCCGAGGCATCCGGGGCCGCTTCTGGGCCCCAGGTGCCTGGCGTTTTCAGGTCTAGGAATCGGGTCCACATGGGGAGAGAGCGTGGGCTCGGGTTAAGGCCCTCGCCAGGGACTTCTGCAGGGACGAAGAGAAACCAGCGCCTTGATCTCCTTGGAGGGCCGCTCACTGGCTCCGTGAGTTTGGGCTGCCAGGTGTAGGCTTAGGGGAAGACGTGAGGGTAGGTCTAGGGTTAGGGTCCCCTGGAAGCCTAGGGCTGGAGAGGATCCCGTTGCGGAATCAGCGGCAGCGTCGCGGTATCCCCTCAGGGCTGCGTGGAGGGAGCGGGGGGTCCCGCTCAGGCTGAGTCTTGGGGCGCCAGGGCCAGCCGCCTGCCCAGGCAGGGCTGGGTTGGGGCCTCAGGAACCCCCCTGTGGAGCTCCATCCGAGCATCGGAAGGGGCATGGGGGCATGCCCCGTCCCACGCTGTGACATCCTGCTCGGCTTCGGGGCCCAGGTGCCCATCTTTCACAGCCCTAGGAATGGGGTCCCCATGGGGAGGGAGCCTGGGCTAGGGTTACGGCCCGCGCCAGGGACGTCTCCAGGGCCGAAGCGAACCTGGGGGCCCGCCGCCCTGAACCCCTGGAGGGCTGAGGGGAGGGCCCATGCGCGGGGGCGGGTCCCGTTTAGGCATACGGGGAGGCTCGGCGGGAGGGCTAGGGTGAGGGTCTGCTCCAGGCCTAGGGCTAGGGTTCGGGACCGGTCCTGGGAGGCTCCGGGGGTCGAAGCACTGGCAGTGCCGACGCCTCCCCGGAGGGCTGACTGGAGGCCGCCTGGGGGCGTGCGGCTCAGGCTGAGTCTCGGGGGAGCCAGGGCCAGCATCCTCCCCAGGAGCTGCTCCTCCCGGGCTGGGGCCTCTGGAACCCCCCCTGTGGAACTCCAGCGGAGCTTCGGAAGTGGCACGGGGAGGTGGTAGCCCGTCCCACGCCGACTAACCCTGACCCGCTTCTGGGCCCCCGGAGCCCGGCGTCCTCAGAACTCGGCATGGGGTCCTCACGGGGGAGAGGCTGGGTTCGGGTGTGGGCCCGCTCCAGGGACCTCTCCGGGGCTGAGGCGTCTCCGGCGCCGGGATCTCCCTGGAGGGCTGAGGCGAAGGGCCGAGCGCGGGGACCGGTCAGGCGCTTGGTTAGGGGGAAGACCTGGCTAGGGTTAGGGTGGCGTGGAGGCCTGGGGCCGCTAGGTGGCGCTCGCGGGAGTCTCATCTGGCCGAACCCTCAGGAGTGCAGCCGACAGCCCAGAGGGCTGAGTTGAGGGTGTATGTCGGGGCGCCAGGGCCAGCCTCCTCCCCAGGCAGGGTTGGAGCGGGGCCGCAGTACCCCCCTTGTGGAGCTCCATCCCAGCTTCGGAGACGGCACGGGAACGTCCCACGTCCCAGGCCGAGTGATCCTGCCCCGGGTCTGGGCCCCAGGTCTGGGCCCAGGTCTGGGCCCCAGGTCTGGGCCCCAGGTCTGGGCCCCAGGTCTGGGCCCCAGGTCTGGGCCCCAGGTCTGGGTCCCAGGTGTCTAGCGTTTTCAGATTGGGAATTCGATCCATGTGGGGAGAGAGCCTGGGCCTGGGTTAGGACCCGCCCCGCGGATGTCTCTAGGGCCTCCGAGTAACCAACGCTGGGATCTCCGTGGCGGGCTGAGATGAGGGCCCAGGCTCGGAAGCAGGTCAGCTGTAGGCTGAGGAGGATTCTTGAGGGTAGGGGTAGGGTTAGGGGTAGGATCCGCTCTCGTGGCTCCGGGGGCCAAACCCCGGTCGCGCGGCGGTCTCCCCGGAGGGCTGAGTTGTGAGCGCATAAAGGGGGCGTGGCGCTCAGGCTGAGTCTCAGGCTGCCAGGGCCAGCCTCCACCCCACACCCCAGGGTGCGGTGCGGCCTCAGGACACCCCGTATGGAGGTCCTTCTGAGCCTCGGACATGGCATGGGGGCGTCCCACGTCCCACCCAGTGGAATCCTGCCCAACGGTCTCCCCAGAGGGCTGAGTTTGAGGGTGTATGGGGGGTGCCGTTCAGGCAGGCTCGGGTGTGGGCCAGTTCCAGGGACCTCTCTGGAGTGAGGCGACTCCAGCGCCGGGATCTCCTGGAGGGCTGAGGCGAAGGGCCGAGCGCGGGGACCGGTCAGGCGCTCGGTTAGGGGGAAGACCTGTGGCTAGGGTTAGGGTGCCGTGGAGGCCTGGGGCCGCTAGGTGGCGCTCGCGGGAGTCTCAGCTGGCCGAACCGCCGGGAGTGCCCCGGACAGCCCAGAGGGCTGAGTTGAGGGTGTATGTCAGGGCGCCAGGGCCAGCCTCCTCCCCAGGCAGGGTTGGAGCGGGGCCGCAGTACCCCCCTTGTGGAGCTCCATCCCAGCTTCGGAGACGGCACGGGAACGTCCCACGTCCCAGGCCGAGTGATCCTGCCCCGGGTCTGGGCCCCAGGTCTGGACCCCAGGTCTGGGTCCCAGGTGTCTAGCGTTTTCAGATTGGGAATCGAATCCACGAGGGGAGAGAGCCTGGGCTAGGGTTAGGACCCGCCCCGCGGATGTCTCCAGGGCCTCCGAGTAACCAACGCTGGGATCTCTGTGGCGGGCTGAGGCGAAGGGCCGAGCGCGGGGACCGGTCAGGCGCTCGGTTAGGCGGAAGAAATGTGGTTAGGGTTAGGGTGCCGTGGAGTCCTTGGGCCGCTAGGTGGCGCTCGCGGGAGTCTCAGCTGGCCGAACACCCGGGAGTGCCGCGGACAGCCGAGAGGGCTGAGTTGAGGGTGTAAGGGGGCTGCCATTCAGGCAGGCTCCGGTGTGGGCCCGCTCCAGGGACCTCTCCGGAGTGAGGCGACTCCGGCGCCGGGATCTCCCTGGAGGGCTGAGGCGAAGGGCCGAGCGCGGGGACCGGTCAGGCGCTCGGTTAGGGGGAAGACCTGTGGGTAGGGTTAGGGTGCGTGGAGGGCATGGGGCCGCTAGGTGGCGCCCGCGGGAGTCTCAGCTGCCGAACCCGCGGGAGTGCCGCGGACAGCCCAGAGGCTGAGTTGAGGGTGTATGTCGGGGCGCCAGGACCGCCTCCTCCCCAGGCAGGGTTGGAGCGGGGCCGCAGTACCCCCCTTGTGGAGATCCATCCCAGCTTCGGAGACGGCACGGGAACGTCCCACGTCCCAGGCCGAGTGATCCTGCCCCGGGTCTGGGCCCCAGATCTGGGCCCCAGGTTTCTAGCGTTTTCAGATTGGGATTCGATCCACGTGAGGAAAGAGCCTGGACTAGGGATAGGACCCGCCCCGCGGATGTCTCCAGGGCCTCCGAGTAACCAACGCTGGGATCTCCGTGGCGGGCTGAGATGAGGGCCCAGGCTCGGAAGCAGGTCAGCTGTAGGCTGAGGAGGATTCCTGAGGGTAGGGGTAGGGTTAGGGGTAGGATCCGCTCTCGCTCTCGAGGCTCCGGGGGCCAAACCCCGGTCGCGCGGCGGTCTCCCCGGAGGGCTGAGTTATGAGCGCATAAAGGGGCGTGGCGCTCAGGCTGAGTCTCAGGCTGCCAGGGCCAGCCTCCACCCCACCCCAGGGTGCGGTGCGGCCTCAGGACACCCCGTATGGAGGTCCTTCTGAGCCTCGGACATGGCATGGGGGCGTCCCACGTCCCACCCAGTGGAATCCTGCCCAACGGTCTCCCCAGAGGGCTGAGTTGAGGGCGCATGGGGTGGTGCCACTCACGCTGAGTCTCGGGATGTCAGGGCTAGCCTGCTCCCCAACCGGGTTGCGGTGGGGCCTCAGGCCCCGCCTTGTGGAGGTCGTTCTGGCCCTGGGCAATGGCACGGGGACGTACGTCTCACGCCGAGGCATCCGGGGCCGCTTCTGGGCCCCAGGTGCCTGGCGTTTTCAGGTCTAGGAATCGGGTCCACATGGGGAGAGAGCGTGGGCTCGGGTTAAGGCCCTCGCCAGGGATTTCTGCAGGGACGAAGAGAAACCAGCGCCTTGATCTCCTTGGAGGGCCGCTCACTGGCTCCGTGAGTTTGGGCTGCCAGGTGTAGGCTTAGGGGAAGACGTGAGTGTAGGTCTAGGGTTAGGGTCCCCTGGAAGCCTAGGGCTGGAGAGGATCCCGTTGCGGAATCAGCGGCAGCGTCGCGGTATCCCCTCAGGGCTGCGTGGAGGGAGGGGCGGGTCCCGCTCAGGCTGAGTCTTGGGGCGCCAGGGCCAGCCGCCTGCCCAGGCAGGGCTGGGTTGGGGCCTCAGGAACCCCCCTGTGGAGCTCCATCCGAGCATCGGAAGGGGCATGGGGGCATGCCCCGTCCCACGCTGTGACATCCTGCTCGGCTTCGGGGCCAGGTGCCCATCTTTCACAGCCCTAGGAATGGGGTCCCCATGGGGAGGGAGCCTGGGCTAGGGTTACGGCCCGCGCCAGGGACGTCTCCAGGGCCGAAGCGACCCGGGGGCCCGCCGCCCTGAACCCCTGGAGGGCTGAGGGCTGAGGGAGGGCCCATGCGCGGGGCGGGGGTCCCGTTTAGGCATACGGGGAGGCTCGGCGGGAGGGCTAGGGTGAGGGTCTGCTCCAGGCCTAGGGCTAGGGTTCGGGACCCGGTCCTGGGAGGCTCCGGGGGTCGAAGCACTGGCAGTGCCGACGCCTCCCGGAGGGCTGACTGGAGGCCGCCTGGGGGCGTGCTGCTCAGGCTGAGTCTCGGGGGAGTCAGGGCCAGCCTCCTCCCCAGGAGCTGCTCCCCCGGGCTGGGGCCTCTGGAACCCCCCTATGGAACTCCAGCGGAGCTTCGGAAGTGGCAAGGGGAGGTGGTTGCCCGTCCCACGCGACTAACCCTGACCCGCTTCTGGGCCCCGGAGCCCGGCGTCCTCAGACCTCGGCATGGGGTCCTCAGGGGGAGAGGCTGGGTTCCGGGTGTGGGCCCGCTCCAGGGACCTCTCCGGGCTGAGGCGACTCCGGCGCCGGGATCTCCCTGGAGGGCTGAGGCGAAGGGCCGAGCGCGGGGACCGGTCAGGCGCTCGGTTAGGGGGAGACCCTGTGGCTAGGGTTAGGGTGCGTGGAGGCCTGGGGCCGCTAGGTGGCGCTCGCGGGAGTCTCAGGCCGAACACCCGGAGTGCCGCGGACAGCCAGAGGGCTGAGTTGAGGGTGTAAGGGGGCTTCGAGGCAGGCTCCGGTGTGGGCCCGCTCCAGGGACCTCTCCGGAGTGAGGCGACTCTGGCGCCGGGATCTCCCTGGAGGGCTGAGGCGAAGGGCCGAGCGCGGGGACCGGTCAGGCGCTCGGTTAGGGGGAAGACCTGTGGCTAGGGTTAGGGTGCCGTGGAGGCCTGGGGCCGCTAGGTGGCGCCGCGGGAGTCTCAGCTGGCCGAACCCCGGGAGTGCGCGGACAGCCCAGAGGGCTGAGTTGAGGGTGTATGTCGGGGCGCCAGGGCCAGCCTCCTCCCAGGCAGGGTTGGAGCGGGGCCGCAGTACCCCCCTTGTGGAGCTCCATCCCAGCTTCGGAGACGGCACGGGAACGTCCCACGTCCCAGGCAGAGTGATCCTGCCCCGGGTCTGGGCCTGGGCCCAGGTCTGGGCCCCAGGTGTCTAGCGTTTTCAGATTGGGAATTCGATCCACGTGGGGAGAGAGCCTGGCTAGGGTTAGGACCCGCCCGCGGATGTCTCCAGGGCCTCGAGTAACCAACGCTGGGATCTCCGTGGCGGGCTGAGATGAGGGCCCAGGCTCGGAAGCAGGTCAGCTGTAGGCTGAGGAGGATTCTGAGGGTAGGGGTAGGGTTAGGGGTAGGATCCGCTCGCTCTCAGGCTCCGGGGCCAAACCCGGTCGCGCGGCGGTCTCCCCGGAGGGCTGAGTTATGAGCGCATAAGGGGGCGTGGCGCTCAGGCTGAGTCTCAGGCTGCCAGGGCCAGCCTCCACCCCACACCCCAGGGTGCGGTGCGGCCTCAGGACACCCCGTATGGAGGTCCTTCTGAGCCTCGGACATGGCATGGGGGCGTCCCACGTCCCACCCAGTGGAATCCTGCCCAACGGTCTCCCCAGAGGGCTGAGTTGAGGGTGTATGGGGGTGCCGTTCAGGCAGGCTCGGTGTGGGCCCGCTCCAGGGACCTCTCGGAGTGAGGCGACTCCGGCCGGGATCTCCCTGGAGGGCTGAGGCGAAGGGCCGAGCGCGGGGACCGGTCAGGCGCTCGGTTAGGGGGAAGACCTGTGGCTAGGTTAGGGTGCCGTGGAGGCCTGGGGCCGCTAGGTGGCGCTCGCGGGAGTCTCAGCTGGCCGAACCCCCGGGAGTGCCGCGGACAGCCAGAGGGCTGAGTTGAGGGTGTAGGGGGCTTTTTGGTTGTGGGGCTGGACGGTGGGGGGGGTACTCTGGCGTGGGGGGGCTGAGGCGAATGGGAGCGGGGGGTGCGCTCGTTAGGGGGGTGGTGTGGTAGGGATGTGGGTTGTGGGGGGCCGCTAGGTGGCGCTCGGAGTTGGTGTGTGGGAGGGAGTGGCTGGGGGTTAGTATGTCGGGGCGCCAGGGCCAGCCTCCTCCCCAGGCAGGGTTGGAGCGGGGCCGCAGTACCCCCCTTGTGGAGCTCCATCCAGCTTCGGAGACGGCACGGGAACGTCCCACGTCCCAGGCGAGTGATCCTGCCCGGGTCTGGGCCCCGGTCTGGGACCCAGGTGTCTAGCGTTTTCAGATTGGGAATCGATCCACGTGGGGGAGAGAGCCTGGCTAGGTTAGGACCCGCCCCGCGGATGTCTCCAGGGCCTCAGAGTAACCAACGCTGGGATCTCCGTGGCGGGCTGAGATGAGGGCCCAGGCTCGGAAGCAGGTCAGCTGTAGGCTGAGGAGGATTTGAGGGTAGGGGTAGGGTTAGGGGTAGGATCCGCTCTCGTGGCTCCGGGGGCCAAACCCGGTCGCGCGGCGGCTCCCCGGAGGGCTGAGTTATGAGCGCATAAAGGGGGCGTGGCGCTCAGGCTGAGTCTCAGGCTGCCAGGGCCAGCCTCCACCCCACACCCCAGGGTGCGGTGCGGCCTCAGGACACCCGTATGGAGGTCCTTCTGAGCCTCGGACATGGCATGGGGGCGTCCCACGTCCCACCCAGTGGAATCCTGCCCAACGGTCTCCCCAGAGGGCTGAGTTGAGGGTGTATGGGGGTGCCGTTCAGGCAGGCTCCGGTGTGGGCCCGCTCCAGGGACCTCTCGGAGTGAGGCGACTGGCGCCGGGATCTCCCTGGAGGGCTGAGGCGAAGGGCCGAGCGCGGGGACCGGTCAGGCGCTCGGTTAGGGGGAAGACCTGTGGCTAGGGTTAGGGTGCCGTGGAGGCCTGGGGCCGCTAGGTGGCGCTCGCGGGAGTCTCAGCTGGCCGAACCCCGGGAGTGCCGCGGACAGCCCAGAGGGCTGAGTTGAGGGTGTATGTCGGGGCGCCAGGGCCAGCCTCCTCCCCAGGCAGGGTTGGAGCGGGGCCGCAGTACCCCCTTGTGGAGCTCCATCCCAGCTTCGGAGACGGCACGGGAACGTCCCACGTCCCAGGCCGAGTGATCTGCCCCAGGTCTGGGCCAGGTGTCTAGCGTTTTCAGATTGGGAATTCGATCCACGTGGGGAGAGAGCCTGGGCTAGGGTTAGGACCCGCCCCGCGGATGTCTCCAGGGCCTCGAGTAACCAACGCTGGGATCTCCGTGGCGGGCTGAGATGAGGGCCCAGGCTCGGAAGCAGGTCAGCTGTAGGCTGAGGAGGATTCTTGAGGGTAGGGGTAGGGTTAGGGGTAGGATCCGCTCTCGCTCTCGGGCTCCGGGGTCGCGCGGCGGTCTCCCCGGAGGGCTGAGTTATGAGCGCATAAAGGGGGCGTGGCGCTCAGGCTGAGTCTCAGGCTGCCAGGGCCAGCCTCCACCCCACACCCCAGGGTGCGGTGCGGCCTCAGGACACCCCGTATGGAGGTCCTTCTGAGCCTCGGACATGGCATGGGGGCGTCCCACGTCCCACCCAGTGGAATCCTGCCCAACGGTCTCCCCAGAGGGCTGAGTTGAGGGTGTATGGGGGGTGCCGTTCAGGCAGGCTCGGGTGTGGGCCCGCTCCAGGGACCTCTCGGAGTGAGGCGACTCCAGCGCCGGGATCTCCCTGGAGGGCTGAGGCGAAGGGCCGAGCGCGGGGACCGGTCAGGCGCTCGGTTAGGGGGAAGACCTGTGGCTAGGGTTAGGGTGCCGTGGAGGCCTGGGGCCGCTAGGTGGCGCTCGCGGGAGTCTCAGCTGGCCGAACCCCGGGAGTGCCGCGGACAGCCCAGAGGGCTGAGTTGAGGGTGTATGTCGGGGCGCCAGGGCCAGCCTCCTCCCCAGGCAGGGTTGGAGCGGGGCCGCAGTACCCCCCTTGTGGAGCTCCATCCCAGCTTCGGAGACGGCACGGGAACGTCCCACGTCCCAGGCGAGTGATCCTGCCCCGGGTCTGGGCCCCAGGTCTGGGCCCCAGGTGTCTAGCGTTTTCAGATTGGGAATCGATCCACGTGGGGAGAGAGCCTGGGCTAGGGTTAGGACCCGCCCCGCGGATGTCTCCAGGGCCTCCGAGTAACCAACGCTGGGATCTCCGTGGCGGGCTGAGATGAGGGCCCAGGCTCGGAAGCAGGTCAGCTGTAGGCTGAGGAGGATTCTTGAGGGTAGGGGTAGGGTTAGGGGTAGGATCCGCTCTCGTGGCTCCGGGGGCCAAACCCCGGTCGCGCGGCGGTCTCCCCGGAGGGCTGAGTTATGAGCGCATAAAGGGGGCGTGGCGCTCAGGCTGAGTCTCAGGCTGCCAGGGCCAGCCTCCACCCCACACCCCAGGGTGCGGTGCGGCCTCAGGACACCCCGTATGGAGGTCCTTCTGAGCCTCGGACATGGCATGGGGGCGTCCCACGTCCCACCCAGTGGAATCCTGCCCAACGGTCTCCCCAGAGGGCTGAGTTGAGGGTGTATGGGGGGTGCCGTTCAGGCAGGCTCGGGTGTGGGCCCGCTCCAGGGACCTCTCTGGAGTGAGGCGACTCCAGCGCCGGGATCTCCCTGGAGGGCTGAGGCGAAGGGCCGAGCGCGGGGACCGGTCAGGCGCTCGGTTAGGGGGAAGACCTGTGGCTAGGGTTAGGGTGCCGTGGAGGCCTGGGGCCGCTAGGTGGCGCTCGCGGGAGTCTCAGCTGGCCGAACCCCGGGAGTGCCGCGGACAGCCAGAGGGCTGAGTTGAGGGTGTAGGGGGTGCCGTTCAGGCAGGCTCGGTGTGGGCCGCTCCAGGGACCTCTCCGGAGTGAGGCGACTCGGCGCCGGGATCTCCCTGGAGGGCTGAGGCGAAGGGCCGAGCGCGGGGACCGGTCAGGCGCTCGGTTAGGGGGAAGACCTGTGGTAGGGTTAGGGTGCCGTGGAGGCCTGGGGCCGCTAGGTGGCGCCGCGGGAGTCTCAGCTGGCCGAACCCCGGAGAGCCGCGGACAGCCCAGAGGGCTGAGTTGAGGGTGTATGTCGGGGCGCCAGGGCCAGCCTCCTCCCCAGGCAGGGTTGGAGCGGGGCCGCAGTACCCCCCTTGTGGAGCTCCATCCCAGCTTCGGAGACGGCACGGGAACGTCCCACGTCCCAGGCGAGTGATCCTGCCCCGGGTCTGGGCCCCAGGTCTGGGCCCAGGTGTCTAGCGTTTTCAGATTGGGAATTCGATCCACGTGGGGAGAGAGCCTGGCTAGGGTTAGGACCCGCCCCGCGGATGTCTCCAGGGCCTCCGAGTAACCAACGCTGGGATCTCCGTGGCGGGCTGAGATGAGGGCCCAGGCTCGGAAGCAGGTCAGCTGTAGGCTGAGGAGGATTCTTGAGGGTAGGGGTAGGGTTAGGGGTAGGATCCGCTCTCGTGGCTCCGGGGCCAAACCCCGGTCGCGCGGCGGTCTCCCCGGAGGGCTGAGTTATGAGCGCATAAAGGGGGCGTGGCGCTCAGGCTGAGTCTCAGGCTGCCAGGGCCAGCCTCCACCCCACACCCCAGGGTGCGGTGCGGCCTCAGGACACCCCGTATGGAGGTCCTTCTGAGCCTCGGACATGGCATGGGGGCGTCCCACGTCCCACCCAGTGGAATCCTGCCCAACGGTCTCCCCAGAGGGCTGAGTTGAGGGTGTATGGGGGGTGCCGTTCAGGCAGGCTCGGTGTGGGCCCGCTCCAGGGACCTCTCGGAGTGAGGCGACTCCAGCGCCGGGATCTCCCTGGAGGGCTGAGGCGAAGGGCCGAGCGCGGGGACCGGTCAGGCGCTCGGTTAGGGGGAAGACCTGTGGCTAGGGTTAGGGTGCCGTGGAGGCCTGGGGCCGCTAGGTGGCGCTCGCGGGAGTCTCAGCTGGCCGAACCCCCGGGAGTGCCGCGGACAGCCCAGAGGGCTGAGTTGAGGGTGTATGTCGGGCGCCAGGGCCAGCCTCCTCCAGGCAGGGTTGGAGCGGGGCCGCAGTACCCCTTGTGGAGCTCCATCCCAGCTTCGGAGACGGCACGGGAACGTCCCACGTCCCAGGCAGTGATCTGACCGGTTCTGGGCCCCAGGTCTGGGCCCCAGGTGTCTAGCGTTTTCAGATTGGGAATTCGATCCACGTGGGGAGAGAGCCTGGGCTAGGGTTAGGACCCGCCCCGCGGATGTCTCAGGGCCTCCGAGTAACCAACGCTGGATCTCCGTGGCGGGCTAAGATGAGGCCCAGGCTCGGGAAGCAGGTCAGCTGTAGGCTGAGGAGGATTCTTGAGGGTAGGGGTAGGGTTAGGGGTAGGATCCGCTCTCGCTCGGGGCCCGGTCGCGCGGCGGTCTCCCCGGAGGGCTGAGTTGTGAGCGCATAAATGGGGCGTGGCGCTCAGGCTGAGTCTCAGGCTGCCAGGGCCAGCCTCCACCCCACACCCCAGGGTGCGGTGCGGCCTCAGGACACCCCGTATGGAGGTCCTTCTGAGCCTCGGACATGGCATGGGGGCGTCCCACGTCCCACCCAGTGGAATCCTGCCCAACGGTCTCCCAGAGGGCTGAGTTGAGGGTGTATGGGGGTGCCGTTCAGGCAGGCTCGGTGTGGGCCGCTCCAGGGACCTCTCCGGAGTGAGGCGACTCTGGCGGGATCTCCCTGGAGGGCTGGGCGAAGGGCCGAGCGCGGGGACCGGTCAGGCGCTCGGTTAGGGGGAAGACCTGTGGTAGGGTTAGGGTGCCGTGGAGGCCTGGGGCCGCTAGGTGGCGCCCGCGGGAGTCTCAGCTGGCCGAACCCCGGGAGTGCCGCGGACAGCCCAGAGGGCTGAGTTGAGGGTGTATGTCGGGGCGCCAGGGCCAGCCTCCTCCCCAGGCAGGGTTGGAGCGGGGCCGCAGTACCCCCCTTGTGGAGCTCCATCCCAGCTTCGGAGACGGCACGGGAACGTCCCACGTCCCAGGCGAGTGATCCTGCCCCGGGTCTGGGCCCCAGGTGTCTAGCGTTTTCAGATTGGGATTCGATCCACGTGGGAGAGAGCCTGGGCTAGGGTTAGGCCCGCCCCGCGGATGTCTCCAGGGCCCAGAGTAACCAACGCTGGGATCTCCGTGGCGGGCTGAGATGAGGGCCCAGGCTCGGAAGCAGGTCAGCTGTAGGCTGAGGAGGATTCTTGAGGGTAGGGGTAGGGTTAGGGGTAGGATCCGCTCTCGTCTCGAGGCTCCGGGGCCAAACCCGGTCGCGGCGGTCTCCCCGGAGGGCTGAGTTATGAGCGCATAAAGGGGGCGTGGCGCTCAGGCTGAGTCTCAGGCTGCCAGGGCCAGCCTCCACCCACACCCCAGGGTGCGGTGCGGCCTCAGGACCCCGTATGGAGGTCCTTCTGAGCCTCGGACATGGCATGGGGGCGTCCCAGTCCCACCCAGTGGAATCCTGCCCAACGGTCTCCCCAGAGGGCTGAGTTGAGGGTGTATGGGGGGTGCCGTTCAGGCAGGCTCGGTGTGGGCCCGCTCCAGGGACCTCTCGGAGTGAGGCGACTCTGGCGCCGGGATCTCCCTGGAGGGCTGAGGCGAAGGGCCGAGCGCGGGGACCGGTCAGGCGCTCGGTTAGGGGGAAGACCTGTGGCTAGGTTAGGGTGCCGTGGAGGCCTGGGGCCGCTAGGTGGCGCTCGCGGGAGTCTCAGCTGGCCGAACCCCCGGGAGTGCGCGGACAGCCCAGAGGGCTGAGTTGAGGGTGTATGTCGGGCGCCAGGGCCAGCCTCCTCCCAGGCAGGGTTGGAGCGGGGCCGCAGTACCCCCCTTGTGGAGCTCCATCCCAGCTTCGGAGACGGCACGGGAACGTCCCACGTCCCAGCGAGTGATCCTGCCCGGTCTGGGCCCCAGGTCTGGGCCCCAGGTGTCTAGCGTTTTCAGA
Source organism: Paguma larvata (assembly GCA_030068075.1). Classification (NCBI taxonomy): domain Eukaryota; kingdom Metazoa; phylum Chordata; class Mammalia; order Carnivora; family Viverridae; genus Paguma; species Paguma larvata. The sequence continues at coordinate 13,722,339 of CM057838.1, read as the reverse complement.
TTGGGAATGGATCCACGTGGGGAGAGAGCCTGGGCTAGGGTTAGGACCCGCCCGGCGGATGTCTCCAGGGCCTCAGAGTAACCAACGCTGGGACCTCCGTGGCGGGCTGAGATGAGGGCCCAGGCTCGGAAGCAGGTCAGCTGTAGGCTGAGGGAGGATTCTTGAGGGTAGGGGTAGGGTTAGGGTAGGATCCGCTCTCGTGGCTCCGGGGGCCAAACCCCGGTCGCTCGGCGGTCTCCCCGGAGGGCTGAATTATGAGCGCATAAAAGGGGGCGTGGCGCTCAGGCTGAGTCTCAGGCTGCCAGGGCCAGCCTCCACCCCACACCCCAGGGTGCGGTGCGGCCTCAGGACACCCCGTATGGGAGGTCCTCTCTGAGCCTCGGACATGGCATGGGGGCGTCCCACGTCCCACCCAGTGGAATCCTGCCCAACGGTCTCCCCAGAGGGCTGAGTTGAGGGCGCATGGGGTGGTTCCACTCACGCTGAGTCTCGGGATGTCAGGGCTAGCCTGCTCCCCAACCGGGTTGCGGTGGGGCCTCAGGCCCCGCCTTGTGGAGGTCGTTCTGAGCCGGGCAATGGCACGGGGACGTTACGTCTCACGCCGAGGCATCCGGGGCCGCTTCTGGGCCCAGTTGCCTGGCGTTTTCAGGTCTAGGAATCGGGTCCACACATGGGATGAGAGCGTGGGCGCGGGTAAGGCCCTCGCCAGGGACTTCTGCAGGGACGAAGAGAAACCAGCGCCTTGATCTCCTTGGAGGGCCGCTCACTGGCTCCGTGAGTTTGGGCTGCCAGGTGTAGGCTTAGGGGAGAAGACGTGAGGGTAGGTCTAGGGTTAGGGTCCCCTGGAAGCCTAGGGCTGGAGAGGATCCCGTTGCGGAATCAGCAGCAGCGTCGCGGTATCCCCTCAGGGCTGCGTGGAGGGAGCGTGGCGGGTCCCGCTCAGGCTGAGTCTTGGGGCGCCAGGGCCAGCCGCCTGCCCAGGCAGGGCTGGGTTGGGGCCTCAGGAACCCCCCTGTGGAGCTCCATCCGAGCATCGGAAGGGGCATGGGGGCATGCCCCGTCCCACGCTGTGACATCCTGCTCGGCTTCGGGGCCCAGGTGCCCATCTTTCACAGCCCTAGGAATGGGGTCCCCATGGGGAGGGAGCCTGGGCTAGGGTTACGGCCCGCGCCAGGGACGTCTCCAGGGCCGAAGCGACACCGGGGGGGCCCGCCGCCCTGAACCCCTGGAGGGCTGAGGGGAGGGCCCATGCGGGGGGGCGGGTCCCGTTTAGGCATACGGGGAGGCTCGGCGGGAGGGCTAGGGTGAGGGTCTGCTCCAGGCCTAGGGCTAGGGTTCGGGACCCGGTCCTGGGAGGCTCCGGGGGTCGAAGCACTGGCAGTGCCGACGCCTCCCCGGAGGGCTGACTGGAGGCCTCCTGGGGGCGTGCTGCTCAGGCTGAGTCTCGGGAGAGCCAGGGCCAGCCTCCTCCCCAGGAGCTGCTCCTCCCGGGCTGGGGCCTCTGGAACCCCCCTGTGGAACTCCAGCGGAGCTTCGGAAGTGGCACGGGGAGGTGGTTGCGCGTCCCACGCCGACTAACCCTGACCCGCTTCTGGGCCCCCGGAGCCCGGCGTCCTCAGAACGCGGCATGGGGTCCTCACGGGGGAGAGGCTGGCTTCGGTTGTGGGCCCGCTCCAGGGACCTCTCCGGGGCTGAGGCGACTCCTGCGCCGGGATCTCCCTGGAGGGCTGAGGCGAAGGGCCGAGCGCGGGGACCGGTCAGGCGCTCGGTTAGGGGGAAGACCTGGCTAGGGTTAGGGTGCCGTGGAGGCCTGGGGCCGCTAGGTGGCGCTCGCGGGAGTCTCAGCTGGCCGAACCCCCGGGAGTGCCGCGGACAGCCCAGAGGGCTGAGTTGAGGGTGTATGGCGGGTGCCGTTCAGGCAGGCTCGGGTGTGGGCCTGCTCCAGGGACCTCTCCGGAGTGAGGCGACTCCGGCGCCGGGATCTCCCTGGAGGGCTGAGGCGAAGGGCCGAGCGCGGGGACCGGTCAGGCGCTCGGTTAGTGGGAAGACCTGTGGGTAAGGTTAGGGTGCCGTGGAGGCCTGGGGCCGCTATGTGGCGCCCGCGGGAGTCTCAGCTGGCCGAACCCGCGGGAGTGCCGCGGACAGCCCAGAGGGCTGAGTTAAGGGTGTATGTCGGGGCGCCAGGGCCAGCCTCCTCCCCAGGCTGGGTTGGAGCGTGGACGCAGTACCCCCCTTGTGGAGCTCCATCCCAGCTTCGGAGACGGCACGGGAACGTCCCACGTCCCAGGCCGAGTGATCCTGCCCCGGGTCTGGGCCCCGGGTCTGGGCCCCGGGTCTGGGCCCCAGGTCTGGGCCCCAGGTCTGGGTCCCAGGTGTCTAGCGTTTTCAGATTGGGAATTCGATCCATGTGGGGAGAGAGCCTGGGCTAGGGTTAGGACCCGCCCCGCGGATGTCTCCAGGGCCTCCGAGTAACCAACGCTGGGATCTCCGTGGCGGGCTGAGATGAGGGCCCAGGCTCGGAAGCAGGTCAGCTGTAGGCTGAGGAGGATTCTTGAGGGTAGGGGTAGGGTTAGGGGTAGGATCCGCTCTCGTGGCTCCGGGGGCCAAACCCCGGTCGCGCGGCGGTCTCCCCGGAGGGCTGAGTTATGAGCGCATAAAGGGGGCGTGGCGCTCAGGCTGAGTCTCAGGCTTCCAGGACCAGTCTCCACCCCACACCCCAGGGTGCGGTGCGGCCTCAGGACACCCCGTATGGAGGTCCTTCTGAGCCTCGGACATGGCATGGGGGCGTCCCACGTCCCACCCAGTGGAATCCTGCCCAACGGTCTCCCCAGAGGGCTGAGTTGAGGGTGTATGGGGGGTGCCGTTCAGGCAGGCTCGGGTGTGGGCCCGCTCCAGGGACCTCTCTGGAGTGAGGCGACTCCAGCGCCGGGATCTCCCTGGAGGGCTGAGGCGAAGGGCCGAGCGCGGGGACCGGTCAGGCGCTCGGTTAGGGGGAAGACCTGTGGTTAGGGTTAGGGTGCCGTGGAGGCCTGGGGCCGCTAGGTGGCGCTCGCGGGAGTCTCAGCTGGCCGAACCCCCGGGAGTGCCGCGGACAGCCCAGAGGGCTGAGTTGAGGGTGTATGGCGGGTGCCGTTCAGGCAGGCTCGGTGTGGGCCTGCTCCAGGGACCTCTCCGGAGTGAGGCGACTCCGGCGCCGGGATCTCCCTGGAGGGCTGAGGCGAAGGGCCGAGCGCGGGACCGGTCACTCGCTCGGTTAGGGGGAAGACCTGTGGGGGTTAGGGTGCCGTGGAGGCCTGGGGCCGCTAGGTGGCGCCCGCGGAGTCTCAGCTGGCCGAACCCCCGGGAGTGCCGCGGACAGCCCAGAGGGCTGAGTTGAGGGTGTATGTCGGGGCGCCATGGCCAGCCTCCTCCCCAGGCAGGGTTGGAGCGGGGCCGCAGTACCCCCCTTGTGGAGCTCCATCCCAGATTCGGAGACGGCACGGGAACGTCCCACGTCCCAGGCCGAGTGATCCTGCCCCGGGTCTGGGCCCCAGGTCTGGGCCCCAGGTGTCTAGCGTTTTCAGATTGGGATTCGATCCACGTGAGGAGAGAGCCTGGACTAGGGATAGGACCCGCCCCGCGGATGTCTCCAGGGCCTCCGTGTAACCAACGCTGTGATCTCCGTGGCGGGCTGAGATCAGGGCCCAGGCACGGAAGCAGGTCAGCTGTAGGCTGAGGAGGATTCTTGAGGGTAGGGGTAGGGTTAGGGGTAGGATCCGCTCTCGCTCTTGAGGCTCCGGGGCGCGGCGGTCTCCCCGGAGGGCTGAGTTATGAGCGCATAAAGGGGGCGTGGCGCTCAGGCTGAGTCTCAGGCTGCCAGGGCCAGCCTCCACCCCACACCCCAGGGTGCGGTGCGGCCTCAGGACACCCCGTATGGAGGTCCTTCTGAGCCTCGGACATGGCATGGGGGCGTCCCATGTCCCACCCAGTGGAATCCTGCCCAACGGTCTCCCCAGAGGGCTGAGTTGAGGGTGTATGCGGGCTGCCGTTCAGGCAGGCTCCGGTGTGGGCCCGCTCCAGGGACCTCTCCGGAGTGAGGCGACTCTGGCGCCGGGATCTCCCTGGAGGGCTGAGGCGAAGGGCCGAGCGCGGGGACCGGTCAGGCGCTCGGTTAGGGGGAAGACCTGTGGCTAGGGTTAGGGTGCCGTGGAGGCCTGGGGCCGCTAGGTGGCGCCCGCGGGAGTCTCAGCTGGCCGAACCCCCGGGAGTGCAGCCCACAGCCCAGAGGGCTGAGTTGAGGGTGTATGTCGGGGCGCCAGGGCCAGCCTCCTCCCCCGGCAGGGTTGGAGCGGGGCCGCCGTACCCCCCTTGTGGAGCTCCATCCCAGCTTCGGAGACGGCACGGGAACGTCCCACGTCCCAGGCAGAGAGACCCTGCCCCGGGTCTGGGCCCCAGGTGTCTAGCGTTTTCAGATTGGGAATTTGATCCACGTGGGGAGGGAGCCTGGGCTAGGGTTAGGGCCCGCCCCGCGGATGTCTCCAGGGCCTCAGAGTAACCAACGCTGGGATCTCCGTGGCGGGCTGAGGTGAGGGCCCAGGCTCGGAAGCAGGTCAGCTGTAGGCTGAGGAGGATGCCTGAGGGTAGGGGTAGGGTTAGGGGTAGGATCCGCTCTCGCTCTCGAGGCTCCGGAGGCCAAACCCCGGTCGCTCGGCGGTCTCCCCGGAGGGCTGAGTTATGAGCGCATAAAGGGGGCGTGGCGCTCAGGCTGAGTCTCAGGCTGCCAGGGCCAGCCTCCACCCCACACCCCAGGGTGCGGTGCGGCCTCAGGACACCCCGTATGGAGGTCCTTCTGAGCCTCGGACATGGCATGGGGGCGTCCAAAGTCCCACCCAGTGGAATCCTGCCCAACGGTCTCCCCAGAGGGCTGAGTTGAGGGTGTATGGGGGGTGCCGTTCAGGCAGGCTCGGGTGTGGGCCCGCTCCAGGGACCTCTCTGGAGTGAGGCGACTCCAGCGCCGGGATCTCCCTGGAGGGCTGAGGCGAAGGGCCGAGCGCGGGGACCGGTCAGGCGCTCGGTTAGGGGGAAGACCTGTGGCTAGGGTTAGGGTGCCGTGGAGGCCTGGGGCCGCTAGGTGGCGCTCGCGGGAGTCTCAGCTGGCCGAACCACCGGGAGTGCCGCGGACAGCCCAGAGGGCTGAGTTGAGGGTGTATGTCAGGGCGCCAGGGCCAGCCTCCTCCACAGGCAGGGTTGGAGCGGGGCCGCAGTACCCCCCTTGTGGAGCTCCATCCCAGCTTCGGAGACGGCACGGGAACGTCCCACGTCCCAGGCCGAGTGATCCTGCCCCGGGTCTGGGCCCCAGATCTGGGCCCCAGGTCTGGGTCCCAGGTGTCTAGCGTTTTCAGATTGGGAGTCCGATCCACGTGGGGAGAGAGCCTGGGCTAGGGTTAGGACCCGCCCGGCGGATGACTCCAGGGCCTCAGAGTAACCAACGCTGGGACCTCCGTGGCGGGCTGAGATGAGGGCCCAGGCTCGGAAGCAGGTCAGCTGTAGGCTGAGGAGGATTCTTGAGGGTAGGGGTAGGGTTAGGGGTAGGATCCGCTCTCGTGGCTCCGGGGGCCAAACCCCGGTCGCGCGGCGGGCTCCCCGGAGGGCTGAGTTATGAGCGCATAAAGGGGGCGTGGCGCTCAGGCTGAGTCTCAGGCTGCCAGGGCCAGCCTCCACCCCACACCCCAGGGTGCGGTGCGGCCTCAGGACACCCCGTATGGAGGTCCTTCGGAGCCTCGGACATGGCATGGGGGCGTCCCACGTCCCACCCAGTGGAATCCTGCCCAACGGTCTCCCCAGAGGGCTGAGTTGAGGGTGTAAGGGGGCTGCCGTTCAGGCAGGCTCCGGTGTGGGCCCGCTACAGGGACCTCTCCGGAGTGAGGCGACTCTGGCGCCGGGATCTCCCTGGAGGGCTGAGGCGAAGGGCCGAGCCCGGGACCGGTCAGGCGCTCGGTTAGGGGGAAGACCTGTGGGTAGGTTTAGGGTGCCGTGGAGGCCTGGGGCCGCTAGGTGGCGCTCGCGGGAGTCTCAGCTGGCCGAACCCCCGGGAGTGCAGCCGACAGCCCAGAGGGCTGAGTTGAGGGTGTATGTCGGGACGCCAGGGCCGGCCTCCTCCCCAGGCAGGGTTGGAGCGGGGCCGCAGTACCCCCCTTGTGGAGCTCCATCCCAGCTTCGGAGACGGAACGGGAATGTCCCACGTCCCAGGCAGAGTGACCCTGCCCCGGGTCTGGGCCCCAGGTGTCTAGCGTTTTCAGATTGGGAATTGGATCCACGTGGGGAGAGAGCCTGGGCTAGCGTTAGGGCCCGCCCCGCGGATGTCTCCAGGGCCTCAGAGTAACCAACGCTGGGATCTCCGTGGCGGGCTGAGGTGAGGGCCCAGGCTCGGAAGCAGGTCAGCTCTAGGCTGAGGAGGATTCCTGAGGGTAGGGGTAGGGTTAGGGTTAGGGGTAGGATCCGCTCTCGTGGCTCCGGGGGCCAAACCCGGTCGCGCGGCGGTCTCCCCGGAGGGCTGAGTTATGAGCGCATAAAGGGGGCGTGGCGCTCAGGCTGAGTCTCAGGCTGCCAGGGCCAGCCTCCACCCCACACCCCAGGGTGCGGTGCGGCCTCAGGACACCCCGTATGGAGGTCCTTCTGAGCCTCGGACATGGCATGGGGGCGTCCCACGTCCCACCCAGTGGAATCCTGCCCAACGGTCTCCCCAGAGGGCTGAGTTGAGGGCGCATGGGGTGGTGCCACTCTCGCTGAGTCTCGGGATGTCAGGGATAGCCTGCTCCCCAACCGGGTTGTGGTGGGGCCTCAGGCCCCGCCTTGTGGAGGTCGTTCTGAGCCTGGGCAATGGCACGGGGACGTTGTACGTCTCACGCCGAGGCATCCGGGGCCGCTTCTGGGCCCCAGGTGCCTGGCGTTTTCAGGTCTAGGAATCGGGTCCACATGGGGAGAGAGCGTGGGCTCGGGTTAAGGCCCTCGCCAGGGACTTCTACAGGGACGAAGAGAAACCAGCGCCTTGATCTCCTTGGAGGGCCGCTCACTGGCTCCGTGAGTTTGGGCTGCCAGGTGTAGGCTTAGGGGAAGACGTGAGGGTAGGTCTAGGGTTAGGGTCCCCTGGAAGCCTAGGGCTGGAGAGGATCCCGTTGCGGAATCAGCGGCAGCGTCGCGGTATCCCCTCAGGGCTGCGTGGAGGGAGCGTGGCGGGTCCCGCTCAGGCTGAGTCTTGGGGCGCCAGGGCCAGCCGCCTGCCCAGGCAGGGCTGGGTTGGGGCCTCAGGAACCCCCCTGTGGAGCTCCATCCGAGCATCGGAAGGGGCATGGGGGCATGCCCCGTCCCACGCTGTGACATCCTGCTCGGCTTCGGGGCCCAGGTGCCCATCTTTCACAGCCCTAGGAATGGGGTCCCCATGGGGAGGGAGCCTGGGCTAGGGTTACGGCCCGCGCCAGGGACGTCTCCAGGGCCGAAGCGACACCTGGGGGCCCGCCGCCCTGAACCCCTGGAGGGCTGAGGGGAGGGCCCATGCGCGGGGGCGGGTCCCGTTTAGGCATACGGGGAGGCTCGGCGGGAGGGCTAGGGTGAGGGTCTGCTCCAGGCCTAGGGCTAGGGTTCGGGACCCGGTCCTGGGAGGCTCCGGGGGTCGAAGCACTGGCAGTGCCGACGCCTCCCCGGAGGGCTGACTGGAGGCCGCCTGGGGGCGTGCGGCTCAGGCTGAGTCTCGGGGGAGCCAGGGCCAGCCTCCTCCCCAGGAGCTGCTCCTCCCGGGCTGGAGCCTCTGGAACCCCCCTGTGGAACTCCAGCGGAGCTTCGGAAGTGGCACGGGGAGGTGGTTGCCCGTCCCACGCCGACTAACCCTGACCCGCTTCTGGGCCCCCGGAGCCCGGCGTCCTCAGAACTCGGCATGGGGTCCTCACGGGGGAGAGGCTGGGTTCGGATGTGGGCCCGCTCCAGGGACCTCTCCGGGGCTGAGGCGTCTCCGGCGCCGGGATCTCCCTGGAGGGCTGAGGCGAAGGGCCGAGCGCGGGGACCGGTCAGGCGCTCGGTTAGGGAGAAGACCTGGCTAGGGTGAGGGTGGCGTGGAGGCCTGGGGCCGCTAGGTGATGCTCGCGGAAGTCTCAGCTGGCCGAACCCCCGGGAGTGCCACGGACAGCCCAGAGGGCTGAGTTGAGGGTGTATGGCGGGTGCCGTTCAGGCAGGCTCGGGTGTGGGCCCGCTCCAGGGACTTCTCCGGAGTGAGGCGACTCGGGGCCGGGATCTCCCTGGAGGGCTGAGGCGAAGGGCCGAGCGCGGGGACGGGTCAGGCGCTCGGTTAGGGGGAAGACCTGGCTAGGGTTAGGGTGCTGTGGAGGCCTGGGGACGCTAGGTGGCGCTCGCGGGAGTCTCAGCTGGCCGAACCCCCAGGAGTGCAGCCGACAGCCCAGAGGGCTGAGTTGAGGGTGTATGTCGGGGCGCCAGGGCCAGCCTCCTCCCCAGGCAGGGTTGGAGCGGGGCCGCAGTACCCCCCTTGTGGAGCTCCATCCCAGCTTCGGAGACGGCACGGGAACGTCCCACGTCCCAGGCAGAGAGACCCTGCCCCGGGTCTGGGCCCCAGGTGTCTAGCGTTTTCAGATTGGGAATCCGATCCACGTGGGGAGAGAGCCTGGGCTAGGGTTAGGACCTGCCCCGCGGATGTCTCCAGGGCCTCAGAGTAACCAACGCTGGGATCTCCGTGGCTGGCTGAGATGAGGGCCCAGGCTCGGAAGCAGGTCAGCTGTAGGCTGAGGAGGATTCTTGAGGGTAGGGGTAGGGTTAGGGGTAGGATCCGCTCTCGTGGCTCCGGGGGCCAAACCCCGGTCGCGCGGCGGTCTCCCCGGAGGGCTGAGTTATGAGCGCATAAAGGGGGCGTGGCGCTCAGGCTGAGTCTCAGGCTGCCAGGGCCAGCCTCCACCCCACACCCCAGGGTGCGGTGCGGCCTCAGGACACCCCGTATGGAGGTCCTTCTGAGCCTCGGACATGGCATGGGGGCGTCCCACGTCCCACCCAGTGGAATCCTGCCCAACGGTCTCCCCAGAGGGCTGAGTTGAGGGTGTATGGGGGGTGCCGTTCAGGCAGGCTCGGGTGTGGGCCCGCTCCAGGGACCTCTCTGGAGTGAGGCGACTCCAGCGCCGGGATCTCCCTGGAGGGCTGAGGCGAAGGGCCGAGCGCGGGGACCGGTCAGGCGCTCGGTTAGGGGGAAGACCTGTGGTTAGGGTTAGGGTGCCGTGGAGGCCTGGGGCCGCTAGGTGGCGCTCGCGGGAGTCTCAGCTGGCCGAACCCCCGGGAGTGCCGGGGACAGCCCAGAGGGCTGAGTTGAGGGTGTATGGCGGGTGCCGTTCAGGCAGGCTCGGGTGTGGGCCTGCTCCAGGGATCTCTCCGGAGTGAGGCGACTCCGGCGCCGGGATCTCCCTGGAGGGCTGAGGCGAAGGGCCGAGCGCGGGGACCGGTCAGGCGCTCGGTTAGGGGGAAGACCTGTGGGTACGGTTAGGGTGCCATGGAGGCCTGGGGCCGCTAGGTGGCGCCCGCGGGAGTCTCAGCTGGCCGAACCCGCGGGAGTGCCGCGGACAGCCCAGAGGGCTGAGTTAAGGGTGTATGTCGGGGCGCCAGGGCCAGCCTCCTCCCCAGGCTGGGTTGGAGCGGGGCCGCAGTACCCCCCTTGTGGAGCTCCATCCCAGCTTCGGAGACGGCACGGGAACGTCCCACGTCCCAGGCCGAGTGATCCTGCCCCGGGTCTGGGCCCCGGGTCTCGGCCCCGGGTCTGGGTCCCAAGTGTCTAGCGTTTTCAGATTGGGAATCCGATCCACGTGGGGAGAGAGCCTGGGCTAGGGTTAGGACCCGCCCGGCGGATGTCTCCAGGGCCTCAGAGTAACCAACGCTGGGACCTCCGTGGCGGGCTGAGATGAGGGCCCAGGCTCGGAAGCAGGTCAGCAGTAGGCTGAGGAGGATTCCTGAGGGTAGGGGTAGGGTTAGGGGTAGGATCCGCTCTCGCTCTCGAGGCTCCGGGGGCCAAACCCCGGTCGCGCGGCGGTCTCCACGGAGGGCTGAGTTATGAGCGCATAAAGGGGGCGTGGCGCTCAGGCTGAGTCTCAGGCTGCCAGGGCCAGCCTCCACCCCACACCCGAGGGTGCGGTGCGGCCTCAGGACACCCCGTATGGAGGTCGTTCTGAGCCTCGGACATGGCATGGGGGCCTCCCACGTCCCACCCAGTGGAATCCTGTCCAACGGTCTCCCCAGAGGGCTGAGTTGAGGGTGTATGGGGGGTGCCGTTCAGGCAGGCTCGGGTGTGGGCCCGCTCCAGGGACCTCTCTGGAGTGAGGCGACTCCAGCGCCGGGATCTCCCTGGAGGGCTGAGGCGAAGGGCCGAGCGCGGGGACCGGTCAGGCGCTCGGTTAGGGGGAAGACCTGTGGCTAGGGTTAGGGTGCCGTGGAGGCCTGGGGCCGCTAGGTGTCGCTCGCGGGAGTCTCAGCTGGCCGAACCCCCGGGAGTGCCGCGGACAGCCCAGAGGGCTGAGTTGAGGGTGTATGTCAGGGCGCCAGGGCCAGCCTCCTCCACAGGCAGGGTTGGAGCGGGGCCGCAGTACCCCCCTTGTGGAGCTCCATCCCAGCTTCGGAGACGGCACGGGAACGTCCCACGTCCCAGGGCGAGTGATCCTGCCCCGGATCTGGGCCCCAGGTCTGGGTCCCAGGTGTCTAGCGTTTTCAGATTGGGAATCCGATCCACGTGGGGAGAGAGCCTGGGCTAGGGTTAGGACCCGCCCGGCGGATGTCTCCAGGGCCTCAGAGTAACCAACGTTGGGACCTCCGTGGCGGGCTGAGATGAGGGCCCAGGCTCGGAAGCAGGTCAGCTGTAGGCTGAGGAGGATTCTTGAGGGTAGGGGTAGGGTTAGGGGTAGGATCCGCTCTCGTGGCTCCGGGGGCCAAACCCCGGTCCCTCGGCGGTCTCCCCGGAGGGCTGATTTATGAGCGCATAAAGGGGGCGTGGCGCTCAGGCTGAGTCTCAGGCTGCCAGGGCCAGCCTCCACCCCACACCCCAGGGTGCGGTGCGGCCTCAGGACACCCCGTATGGAGGTCCTTCTGAGCCTCGGACATGGCATGGGGTCGTCCCACGTCCCACCCAATGGAATCCTGCACAACGGTCTCCCCAGAGGGCTGAGTTGAGGGTGTATGGGGGCTGCCGTTCAGGCAGGCTCCGGTGTGGGCCCGCTCCAGGGACCTCTCCGGAGTGAGGGGACTCTGGCGCCGGGATCTCCCTGGAGGGCTGAGGCGAAGGGCCGAGCGCGGGGACCGGTCAGTCGCTCGGTTAGGGGGAAGACCTGTGGGTAGGTTTAGGGTGCCGTGGAGGCCTGGGGCCGCTAGGTGGCGCTCGCGGGAGTCTCAGCTGGCCGAACCCCCGGGAGTGCAGCCGACAGCCCAGAGGGCTGAGTTGAGGGTGTATGTCAGGACGCCTGGGCCAGCCTCCTCCCCAGGCAGGGTTGGAGCGGGGCCGCAGTACCCCCCTTGTGGAGCTCCATCCCAGCTTCGGAGACGGCACGGGAATGTCCCACGTCGCAGGCAGAGAGACCCTGCCCCGGGTCTGGGCCCCAGGTGTCTAGCGTTTTCAGATTGGGAATTGGATCCACGTGGGGAGAGAGCCTGGGCTAGCGTTAGGTCCCCCCCGCGGATGTCTCCAGGGCCTCAGAGTAACCAACGCTGGGATCTCCGTGGCGGGCTGAGGAGAGGGCCCAGGCTCGGAAGTAGGTCAGCTGTAGGCTGAGGAGGATTCCTGAGGGTAGGGGTAGGGATAGGGGTAGGATCCGCTCTCGTGGCTCCGGGGGCCAAACCCCGGTCGCGCGGCGGTCTCCCCGGAGGGCTGAGTTATGAGCGCATAAAGGGGGCGTGGCGCTCAGGCTGAGTCTCAGGCTGCCAGGGCCAGCCTCCACCCCACACCCCAGGGTGCGGTGCGGCCTCAGGACACCCCGTATGGAGGTCCTTCTGAGCCTCGGACATGGCATGGGGGCGTCCCACGTCCCACCCAGTGGAATCCTGCCCAACGGTCTCCCCAGAGGGCTGAGTTGAGGGTGTATGGGGGGTGCCGTTCAGGCAGGCTCGGGTGTGGGCCCGCTCCAGGGACCTCTCTGGAGTGAGGCGACTCCAGCGCCGGGATCTCCCTGGAGGGCTGAGGCGAAGGGCCGAGCGCGGGGACCGGTCAGGCGCTCGGTTAGGGGGAAGACCTGTGGCTAGGGTTAGGGTGCCGTGGAGGCCTGGGGCCGCTAGGTGGCGCTCGCGGGAGTCTCAGCTGGCCGAACCCCCGGGAGTGCCGCGGACAGGCCAGAGGGCTGAGTTGAGGGTGTATGTCAGGGCGCCAGGGCCAGCCTCCTCCCCAGGCAGGGTTGGAGCGGGGCCGCAGTACCCCCCTTGTGGAGCTCCATCCCAGCTTCGGAGACGACACGGGAACGTCCCACGTCCCAGGCCGAGTGATCCTGCCCCGGGTCTGGGCCCCAGGTCTGGGCCCCAGGTCTGGGTCCCAGGTGTCTAGCGTTTTCACATTGGGAATCCGATCCACGTGGGGAGAGAGCCTGGGCTAGGGTTAGGACCCGCCCGGCGGATGTCTCCAGGGCCTCAGAGTAACCAACGCTGGGACCTCCGTGGCGGGCTGAGATGAGGGCCCAGGCTCGGAAGCAGGTCAGCTGTAGGCTGAGGAGGATTCTTGAGGGTAGGGGTAGGGTTAGGGGTAGGATCCGCTCTCGTGGCTCCGGGGGCCAAACCCCGGTCGCGCGGCGGTCTCCCCGGAGGGCTGATTTATGAGCGCATAAAGGGGGCGTGGCGCTCAGGCTGAGTCTCAGGCTGCCAGGGCCAGCCTCCACCCAACACCCCAGGGTGCGGTGCGACCTCAGGACACCCCGTATGGAGGTCCTTCTGAGTTCGGACATGGCATGGGGGCGTCCCACCTCCCACCCAGTGGAATCCTGCCCAACGGCCTCCCCAGAGGGCTGAGTTGAGGGTGTAAGGGGGCTGCCGTTCAGGCAGGCTCCGGTGTGGGCCCGCTCCAGGGACCTCTCCGGAGTGAGGCGACTCTGGCGCCGGGATCTCCCTGGAGGGCTGAGGCGAAGGGCCGAGCCCGGGGACCGGTCAGGCGCTCGGTTAGGGGGAAGACCTGTGGCTAGGGTTGGGGTGCCGTGGAGGCCTGGGGCCGCTAGGTGGCGCCCGCGGGAGTCTCAGCTGGCCGAACCCCCGGGAGTGCAGCCGACAGCCCAGAGGGCTGTGTTGAGGGTGTATGTCGGGGCGCCAGGGCGAGCCTCCTCCCCAGGCAGGGTTGGAGCGGGGCCGCAGTACCCCCCTTGTGGAGCTCCATCCCAGCTTCGGAGACGCCACGGGAACGTCCCACGTCCCAGGCCGAGTGATCCTGCCCCGGGTCTGGGCCCCAGGTCTGGGCCCCAGGTGTCTAGCGTTTTCAGATTGGGAATGCGATCCACGTGGGGAGAGAGCCTGGGCTAGGGTTAGGACCCGCCCGGCGGATGTCTCCAGGGCCTCAGAGTAACCAACGCTGGGACCTCCGTGGCGGGCTGAGATGAGGGCCCAGGCTCGGAAGCAGGTCAGCTGTAGGCTGAGGAGGATTCTTGAGGGTAGGGGTAGGGTTAGGGGTAGGATCCGCTCTCGTGGCTCCGGGGGCCAAACCCCGGTCGCGCGGCGGTCTCCCCGGAGGGCTGAGTCCTGAGCGCATAAAGGGGGCGTGGCGCTCAGGCTGAGTCTCAGGCTGCCAGGGCCAGCCTCCACCCCACACCCGAGGGTGCGGTGCGGCCTCAGGACACCCCGTATGGAGGTCCTTCTGAGCCTCGGACATGGCATGGGGGCGTCCCACGTCCCACCCAGTGGAATCCTGCCCAACGGTCTCCCCAGAGGGCTGAGTTGAGGGCGCATGGGGTGGTGCCACTCTCGCTGAGTCTCGGGATGTCAGGGCTAGCCTGCTCCCCAACCGGGTTGCGGTGGGGCCTCAGGACCCGCCTTGTGGAGGTCGTTCTGAGCCTGGGCAATGGCACGGGGACGTTGTACGTCTCACGCCGAGGCATCCGGGGCCGCTTCTGGGCCCCAGGTGCCTGGCGTTTTCAGGTCTAGGAATCGGGTCCATATGGGGAGAGAGCGTGGGTTCGGGTTAAGGCCCTCGCCAGGGACTTCTACAGGGACGAAGAGAAACCAGCGCCTTGATCTCCTTGGAGGGCCGCTCACTGGCTCCGTGAGTTTGGGCTGCCAGGTGTAGGCTTAGGGGAAGACGTGAGGGTAGGTCTAGGGTTAGGGTCCCCTGGAAGCCTAGGGCTGGAGATGATCCCGTTGCGGAATCAGCGGCAGCGTCGCGGTTTCCCCTCAGGGCTGCGTGGAGGGAGCGTGGCGGGTCCCGCTCAGGCTGAGTCTTGGGGCGCCAGGGCCAGCCGCCTGCCCAGGCAGGGCTGGGTTGGGGCCTCAGGAACCCCCCTGTGGAGCTCCATCCGAGCATCGGAAGAGGCATGGGGGCATGCCCCGTCCCACGCTGTGACATCCTGCTCGGCTTCGGGTCCCAGGTGCCCATCTTTCACAGCCCTAGGAATGGGGTCCCCATGGGGAGGGAGCCTGGGCTAGGGTTACGGCCGGCGCCAGGGACGTCTCCAGGGCCGAAGCGACACCTGGGGGCCCGCCGCCCTGAACCCCTGGAGGGCTGAGGGGAGGGCCCATGCGCGGGGGCGGGTCCCATTTAGGCATACGGGGAGGCTCGGCGGGAGGGCTAGGGTGAGGGTCTGCTCCAGGCCTAGGGCTAGGGTTCGGGACCCGGTCCTGGGAGGCTCCGGGGGTCGAAGCACTGGCAGTGCCGACGCCTCCCCGGAGGGCTGACTGGAGGCCGCCTGGGGGCGTGCGGCTCAGGCTGAGTCTCGGGGGAGCCAGGGCCAGCCTCCTCCCCAGGAGCTGCTCCTCCCGGGCTGGGGCCTCTGGAACCCCCCTGTGGAACTCCAGCGGAGCTTCGGAAGTGGCACGGGGAGGTGGTTGCCCGTCCCACGCCGACTAACCCTGACCCGCTTCTGGGCCCCCGGAGCCCGGCGTCCTCAGAACTCGGCATGGGGTCCTCACGGGGGAGAGGCTGGGTTCGGATGTGGGCCCGCTCCAGGGACCTCTCCGGGGCTGAGGCGTCTCCGGCGCCGGGATCTCCCTGGAGGGCTGAGGCGAAGGGCCGAGCGCGGGGACCGGTCAGGCGCTCGGTTAAGGGGAAGACCTGTGGCTAGGGTTAGGGTGCCGTGGAGGCCTGGGGCCGCTAGGTGGCGCTCGCGGGAGTCTCAGCTGGCCAAATCCCCGGGAGTGCCGCGGGCAGCCCAGAGGGCTGAGTTGAGGGTGTATGGGGGGTGCCGTTCAGGCAGGCTCGGGTGTGGGCCCGCTCCAGGGACCTCTCCGGAGTGAGGCGACTCCGTCGCCGGGATCTCCCTGGAGGGCTGAGGCGAAGGGCCGAGCGCCGGGACCGGTTAGGCGCTAGGTTAGGGGGAAGACCTGTGGCTAGGGTTAGGGTGCCGTGGAGGCCTGGGGCCGCTAGGTGGCGCTCGCAGGAGTCTCAGCTGGCCGAACCCCCGGGAGTGCCGCGGGTAGCCCAGAGGGCTGAGTTGAGGGTGTATGTCGGGGCGCCAGGGCCAGCCTCCTCCCCAGGCAGGGTTGGAGCGGGGCCGCAGTACCCCCCTTGTGGAGCTCCATCCCAGCTTCAGAGACGTCACGGGAACGTCGCACGTCCCAGGCAGAGTGATCCTGCCCCGGGTCTGGGCCCCAGGTGTCTAGCGTTTTCAGATTGGGAATTGGATCCACGTGGGGAGAGAGCCTGGGCTAGGGTTAGGGCTCGCCTCGCGGATGTCTCCAGGGCCTCAGAGTAACCAACGCTAGGATCTCCGTGGCGGGCTGAGGTGAGAGCCCAGGCTCGGAAGCAAGTCAGCTGTAGGCTGAGGAGGATTCTTGAGGGTAGGGGTAGGGTTAGGGGTAGGATCCGCTCTCGCTCTCGAGGCTCCGGGGTCCAAACCCTCGTCGCGCGGCGGTCTCCCCGGAGGGCTGAGTTATGAGCGCATAAAGGGTGCGTGGCGCTCAGGCTGAGTCTCAGGCTGCCAGGGCCAGCCTCCACCCCACATCCCAGGGTGCGGTGCGGCCTCAGGACACCCCGTATGGAGTTCCTTCTGAGCCTCGGACATGGCATGGGGGCGTCCCACGTCCCACCCAGTGGAATCCTGCCCAACGGTCTCCCCAGAGTGCTGAGATGAGGGCGCATGGGGTGGTGCCACTCACGCTGAGTCTCGGGATGTCAGGGCTAGCCTGCTCCCAAACCGGGTTGCGGTGGGGCCTCAGGCCCCGCCTTGTGGAGGTCGTTCTGAGCCTGGGCAATGGCACGGGGACGTTCTACGTCTCACACCGAGCCATCCGGGGCCGCTTCTGGGCCCCAGGTGCCTGGCGTTCAGGTCTAGGAATCGGGTCCACATGGGGAGAGAGCGTGGGCTCGGGTTAAGGCCCTCGCCAGGGACTTCTGCAGGGACGAAGGGAAACCAGCGCCTTGATCTCCTTGGAGGGCCGCTCACTGGCTCCGTGAGTTTGGGCTGCCCGGTGTAGGCTTAGGGGAAGACATGAGGGTAGGTCTAGGGTTACGGTCCCCTGGAAGCCTAGGGCTGGGGAGGATCCCGTTGCGGAATCAGTGGCAGCGTCGCGGTATCCCCTCAGGGCTGCGTGGAGGGAGCATGGCGGGTCCCGCTCAGGCGGAGTCTTGGGGCGCCAGGGCCAGCCGCCTGCCCATGCAGGGCTGGGTTGGGGCCTCAGGAACCCCCCTGTGGAGCTCCATCCGAGCATCGGAAGGGGCATGGGGGCATGCCCCGTCCCACGCTGTGACATCCTGCTAGGCTTCGGGGCCCAGGTGCCCATCTTTCACAGCCCTAGGAATGGGTTCCCCATGGGGAGGGAGCCTGGGCTAGGGTTACGGCCCGCGCCAGGGAAGTCTCCAGGGCCGAAGCGACACCGGGGGGCCTGCTGCCCTGAACCCCTGGAGGGCTGAGGGGAGGGCCCATGCGCGGGGGCGGGTCCCGTTTAGGCATATGGGGAGGCTCGGCGGGAGGGTTAGGGTGAGGGTCTGCTCCAGGCCTAGGGCTAGTGTTCGGGACCCGGTCATGGGAGGCTCCGGGGGTCGAAGCACTGGCAGTGCCGACGCCTCCCCGGAGGGCTGACTTGAGGCCGCCTGGGGGCGTGCTGCTCAGGCTGAGTCTCGGGGGAGCCAGGGCCAGCCTCCTCCCCAGGAGCTGCTCCTCCCGGGCTGGGGCCTCTGGAACCCCCCTGTGGAACTCCAGCGGAGCTTCGGAAGTGGCACGGGGAGGTGGTTGCCCGTCCCACGCCGACTAACCCTGACCCGCTTTTGGGCCCCCGGAGCCCGGCGTCCTCAGACCTCGGCATGGGGTCCTCACGAGGGAGAGGCTGGGTTCGGGTGTGGGCCTGCTCCAGGGACCTCTCCGGGGCTGAGGCGACTCCGGCGCCGGGATCTCCGTGGAGGGCTGAGGCGAAGGGCCGAGCACGGGGACCGGTCAGGCGCTCGGTTAGGGGGAAGACCTGTGGCTAGGTTTAGGGTGCCGTGGAGGCCTGGGGCCGCTAGGTGGCGCTCGCGGGAGTCTCAGCTGGCCGAACCCCCGGGAGTGCCGTGGACAGCCCAGAGGGCTGAGTTGAGGGTGTATGTCGGAGCACCAGGGCCAGCCTCCTCCCCAGGCAGGGTTGGAGCGGGGCCGCAGTACGCCCCTTGTGGAGCTCCATCCCAGCTTCGGAGACGTCACGGGAACGTCCCACGTCCCAGGCAGAGTGATCCTGCCCCGGGTCTGGGCCCCAGGTGTCTAGCGTTTTCAGATTGGGAATTGGATCCACGTGGGGAGAGAGCCTGGGCTAGGGTTAGGGCCCGCCCCGCGGATGTCTCCAGGCCCTCAGAGTAACCAACGCTGGGATCTCCGTGGCGGGCTGAGGTGAGGGCCCAGGCTCGGAAGCGGGTCAGCTGTAGGCTGAGGAGGATTCTTGAGGGTAGGGGTAGGGTTAGGGGTAGGATCCGCTCTCGCTCTCGAGGCTCCGGGGGCCAAACCCCGGTCGCGTGGCGGTCTCCCCGGAGGGCTGAGTTATGAGCGCATAAAGGGGGCGTGGCGCTCAGGCTGAGTCTCAGGCTGCCAGGGCCAGCCTCCACCCCACACCCCAGGGTGCGGTGCGGCCTCAGGACACCCCGTATGGAGGTTCTTCTGAGCCTCGGACATGGCATGGGGGCGTCCCACGTCCCACCCAGTGGAATCCTGCCCAACGGTCTCCCCAGAGGGCTGAGTTGAGGGCGCATGGGGTGGTGCCACTCACGCTGAGTCTCGGGATGTCAGGGCTAGCCTGCTCCCCAACCGGGTTGCGGTGGGGCCTCAGGCCCCGCCTTGTGGAGGTCGTTCTGAGCCTGGGCAATGGCACGGGGACGTTCTACGTCTCACGCAGAGGCATCCGGGGCCGCTTCTGGGCCCCAGGTGCCTGGCGTTTTCAGGTCTAGGAATCGGGTCCACATGGGGAGAGAGCGTGGGCTCGGGTTAAGGCCCTCGCCAGGGACTTCTGCAGGGACGAAGAGAAACCAGCGCCTTGATCTCCTTGGAGGGCCGCTCACTGGCTCCGTGAGTTTGGGCTGCTCGGTGTAGGCTTAGGGGAAGACGTGAGGGTAGGTCTAGGGTTACGGTCCCCTGGAAGCCTAGGGCTGGGGAGGATCCCTTTGCGGAATCAGCGGCAGCGTCGCGGTATCCCCTCAGGGCTGCGTGGAGGGAGCGTGGCGGGTCCCGCTCAGGCTGAGTCTTGGGGTGCCAGGGCCAGCCTCCTGCCCAGGCAGGGCTGGGTTGGGGCCTCAGGAACCCCCCCGTGGAGCTCCAGCGGAGCTTTGGAAGTGGCTGGGGAGGGTTTCAGTCTTAGGGTGACTAATCCTGACTTGTTTCTGTGCCCCAGGTTCCCATTGTTCTCAGAGCCAGGAGTGGGGTACCGGTTGGTAAAGAGCGTGGAGGAGGTATAGCGTCCAGTCTGAGAATTTTGTTGAAGGCACATGGGAATTTGTCACTGTGGCTTAGTTTCTGGGTGTCATGACCAACCTCTTCATCTGGCCGGTCCTGGTTGCAGTCTCAGGACCCCTGGTATGTAGCTCTGTCAGGGCTTCACAAACGGCTTTGTACCTTTCGAGGTTTCATGCTTGTTAACCTGCCGCACTTTCGGGCTCTAGGTGCCTGGTGTTCTCAGACCTAGGTGTGGTGTCCGATGGGGAGGGAGCCTGTTCTAGGATATGACCCTTACCTTGGCATCTCTATGGCAGAAAGAACACTAGTTCTATGATCTCCCTGGAGGGTTGAGGTGGGGGTTCTTGGCGAGGCGGGTCAGGTTTCGAGTTAGGGGGAGGCTTGGTTATATTTATATGGCGAATGTGCCTCATGGTCTAGCCTGGAGTTAGCTCCTGGTCCTGGTAGTCACCTGCGCCCTAATCCTCGGTAGTGTTGCATTGTCCTCTTAGGGCTCAGTTGAGGTTACATGGAGGAATGTTGGTTAAATCTTATCTCTGTGAGTTCAGGAAATAAAAAATTTTACCAGGAGGCTAGATTTCAAGGTTTTTTGCAAAAGTATAACTCGATTCTAAGGTCAGAATTTTGTGCTTATGGAGTCCACTTCTTTTTCCTCATCTGCAGTTGTCTTTTTCAGGACTCCTCAGGAGACTGGGGTAAAGGTAGATCCCACTGCTTTGGAGTGTATCTTCTGGGCCTCTCTCCTTCAGCCCTCTTTTGTACACCCGGGTTACTGGTCAAGGCATTTAGACCCCTCCAGTGGTGGTACGGAGCCATGGGTTGAGTCTCCATGTATCAGAGCAGTAACAGACGGTGTGGAGCTTTTGGTCCATTTGGTGGCGATTCTTTTGGAGGTCGGGGCCTCCTGTGACTCGATCAAGGGGTCCAGGTTTGCTGCTCTTAGCCCCAAGGTGCGGGTTTCAACAGCATCTCACAGTTAGTGTGGTCATGTGACTGGGTGATTAAGGGAGGGTGCCTGGTGTCTGTAGCTGATGCAAGTGCCTGGAGCAGCGGCCAGGGATTTTCTCTGTCCTTGGCACCTGTCATCAGCATGGATTACTGAGGGTTCTGAAGAGATTCAGGGTCTTGTGTTGAGGCTTTGCTTGCACATGGAGCACAAGACCTGTTTCAGGCACAGTTGTTTCTTGGACTCTGGGTGAGGATGTCAGGAGAGCTGCTTGGAGGAACAGGGGAAGCTCTTTCCGGGGAGAGTCCTAAATGTGCTGCCTGAGCCCTTCCCCCGCTGCTTCATGCTCTGTTCCAGACCCGGATAGGGGCCCCCAGAACTGGTCTGCTGCCGAGCTAGGACTGTGTCAGTTCCTTGTGAAGGGCTTCAGAGTCTAGTGTTTAAGAGTCCATTGCATGACTGACCTATGACCCAGTGGATCCGTGGCAGTCAGTGGTCCTGGAAGAAGAGGAGAAAGGCCCTGGCCTCCAAGAGGCCGTGCTGCTAGCAGGGCATGTGGCACGGGGTGGGCAGCCACCTGCCTACCTGCCACAGGAGGACTGGGTCCCTGTGAGCCCCAACTGACCACCTCCCCCACAGGCAGAGGGCGGCAGTGGTGACTACTGTGCCTTGGCGTGCCCCGTGGGGTGTCATGCCTAGACCTTCCCAGGAAACGTGCAGAGCTCTGGGCCCAGCCTGGCCTTGGCCTGTGGCCTTTCATGTGGCCAGCAGAGCCTGGATGCCTGGCAAGGAGGGACCTTTGTGGAAGTTGGTCACAGAGAAGCACAAAACACCAGTGAATGTGTCGCATGAGGCCTTCAGGGCATTTTTCCCCTCCTATGCAGACACTGGGTTTGATCTAGATCCCTGACTCGGCCAGCTGCATGATGTTCATCATGTGGAAAATGGAGGAAAGTCTCTGAGAATGAAGCCCCTGCACAGATATCCTGTACAGACAGAGGCAGGTGACCCCTCCTTTCCCCTGTCCCCTCAGCATCCTACCACCCAACCCCCACTCCCGGGTCCACCACTTCCCTGCCTGCTTTCTGGCTCCATCCTCGGCCCTGGCAGAAATGGGGCTGTTGGCCCCATAGCCTGTTCTGCACTCACTCCCTTAAAGGGCCCAGCGGCACCCAGCAGACACAGATGCGGTGCCATGATCAGGCCGAGTGTCCTCTTCCTGTGCCTTCCTGAGGTACCTCTTCTAGTGAGATTAGAAGGGAATCAGTGGTTGTTTGAAATTGCTGCTGGCTGGGAGAGGGTCCCAGAGGAAGTGCAAGGGGTTGGGGTCTGTCTATTCTTGGGCTTTCTGGGGTTGGAGATATTGATATTTTGTAGTTAGGATCCAATGGAGGCCTGTCCCTCTCTGGGTAACCAGCCAGAGAGGCCACCTCTCAGTGAGTCTCTGGTGTCCCTTGTGGCTTGCACAGAAAAAAAAGCAGTTGTGGGCCCATGGTCCCAAAGGCAAAGGCTCCCTCTGCCTCAGGCATCCCCCTCCCCTCTGCTTGCCTGTGGAGGCCCCTGGGGTTTTGTGGGGGAGGGAGCCTCAGCTGAGCCAGATCATGGTCAGCAGGGGTGAGGCAGGACCCAGGATGTATTTTTAGCATGTAGAGATAGGGAGGGGTGTGGACGGAAGTGAGGTATTGGCATCTTCAGCTCTAACCAGGGATAAAAAAAATTAGCATGAAACGCTTCCTGGAGGCGACTCAACCCTTTGGCAGCCCTGGCCTGGGGTATTATAGCAGCATCTGTGTGGCTCCTGTCGTTTCACAGGGAACGTGGGCCACCCGCATGTGACAAGTGACCCCCACAGCGGCGATGCCTCCTCTGTGTGGCCAGAGACATTGTTCCTGTGAGTCACACATCTTCTCTCGGCAGCACCCGGAGACCTGGCTTTGGGCCGGAGCTTGAGTGTGCAGCCACTTAGAGGCTGCGTGACCATATGTGAGCCACCCCTGCCCCCTTCAGCCCGCGGGACTAACAGTACCTCAGAGTGTTGCTGTGAGTTCACCTGAGCAAGCTGCCTGCACATCTTGGTGCCCAGAAAACACTAGTTTCGCATTTTCGTGATGAGACGACCCTTGGACATTGTGTGCTGTGATCCGGTTTACTGCTTCCGGTTTACCGGTTCACTGTTTGAAGACCTTGGGATGAGGAAGTGGCTGAGCGCCGGGCACCGAAGGAGTCATAAAGCAGGTGGCTGGGAATTGAAACCCTCACACAGCTGGTAGTTTGAGGGGTTGACAACACAGCATGGGCTGGAGCTCAGGTGTCCAAAATTTGGCCTGCTGGGCTGCAGAGGGTCTGGAAAGCCAGGCTGAGCGCAGTGAGGGAAGGGGACCCTCCACAGCGAGGGAGGCTTCGCTCTTTTTGTCTTTTTTTTCCTTTAGAAAGATTTTTTAACTAATCTCTGAACCCAGTGTGGGGCTAGAACCTATAACCCAGAGATCAAGATTCGGATGCTCCAGCGACTGAGCCAGCCAGATGGCCCTCTTTCTTTAATTTTCAATGTGGCAAAATTCACAGAATCTAAACATAACTTTTCTAAAGTGTTCAATTCAGTGACATTTAGTACAAACATAATATTGTCCAACTGTCATCACGCCCAAAGGAAATCCCCTTCCCATTAAGCAGTCACTCCCCACTGGGCCCTCCACATGCCCTGTGCAGCTCCTTTCCTGTTTCCTGTCTCTCTGGATTTGCCTATTCCGGACACTTTGTATAAATAGAGTGGTACAATATGTGACTTTCTGCACAGCCTTTTCCCTCAGCGTAGTGTTTTTGAGGTTTATCCACTTTACAGAATGGGCACCTCAGTGCTTATTGTGGCTGAATAGCATTCCCTTGTGTGGGCAGACCGCGTGGAGTTCATTCATCCTCTGGGGGGCGTTTCGGTGGTTTCCCAAAGAGTACACAGAGTACTCTTTCACTCTGTGAACAGTACTGCTGTGAACATCCGTGTACACGTTTTTGTTTCCATACCCGTTTTCTGTGTTTCTGTGTATATTCCTTGGAGTGGAATTTCTAGATCATCTAGCTCAAATTCCTAGAATTTTTGAGGAAGCACTGACCTGTTCTCCACAGTGACTTCGACAGTTTACATCGGTGATGTACACGGGTTCCAGTTTCTACATATCCTCGCCAACCATTGTTAGTGTCCTTTTTAAAAAATTATTATTTTAATGTTTATTTTTGAGAGATAGAGACAGAGTGCAAGTAGGGGAGGGGCAGAGAGAGAGACACAGAATCTGAAACATGCTCCAGGCTCTGAGCTGTTAGCACAGAACCCAACATGGGGCTTGACTCACCAACTGTGAGTTCATGACCTGAGCTGAACTCAGACACTTAACTGACTGAGCCACTCAGGTGTCCCTCCCCACTTTTTAAGTTGTCCTTCAGAGGGGTATAAACGGTTCCTGGTGGCTGGTGACTTTGAGCATCTTTTCACATGCTACTTGTGTCTCCTCTTTAGAGACCAGCTTGTTCAAGTCCTTTGCTTATTTTTTGAGTTGTAGGAGCTCTTTATTCTGGACACTAAACTCAGATATTCCATTCACAAATATTTTCTTAGGTTCTGCATGTTATTTGGTGTCATACGCAGTAGATCATTGCCTAATCTAACCCCAATAAACATGAAAAGATGCTTAACATCCTTAGACATCAGGCAATTGAAAATGAAAACCACAAAGAGTTGCCACTTCACATCCATTGGAATGGCTGTTCTCTAAAAATTGGGAGCTAGTTTTGGTGAGGATGTGAAGAAACTAGAACTGTCATGCATTGCTGATGGACATGAAAAGTGATAGTGGTGATGGTTACACATTATGAAGATTCATGTGAAAATGAGGGGTGCCTGGGTAGCTCAGTTAAGCATCTGACTGTTGATTTCAGCTTAGGTCACGACACTGGGCATGCAGCCTGCTTGGGATTCTCTCTCCCCCTCCCGCTAATGTCCCTTTCCTTCACTCACACACACACACTCAGAATAAATAAACAAACATTGAAAAAATAGTGAAGGGCTTCTGGATGGCTCAGTCAGTTGAGCGTCTGACTCTTGATTTCCGCTCAGGTCATGATCCCAGGTTCATGAGATCAAGTCCTGCATCAGGCACCCAGCTTCCTGTGGAGCCCCCCTCCCCCCTCCCTCCCCCCCTTAAATATTAAAATCAGAATTTGTTAACTCTCAGATGTTTATTCTGAGCCCATCTGTTCTGGGGAGTTTTCCAATGAGAGATTTCTAAATGTTACTGTGATCTTTTTCTGCTCATTGGTCTGTTTCTATGTTCCATTTTCTTTTTTTTTTAACGTTTTATTTTTTTTTTATTTTTGAGAGACATAGAGACAGAGTGTGAGCAGAGGAAGGGCAGAGAGAGAGGGAGACACAGAATCTGAAGCAGGATCCAGGCTCTGAGCCATCAGCATGGAACCTAATGCGGGGCTCGAACTCACAGACTGTGAGATCATGACCCGAGCCGAAGTCAGCCGCTTAACCAACTGAGCCACCCAGGCGTCCCTGTTTCATTATTTCAAAGTCCATTTGGTTATTATGCATTTTTACTTGGAAGTCACCCATTTCTTCTAGTCTTTTGGTTTTCTCTGATTTTTTGAAAAAGTTTATTTGTTTATATTAAGCATGCATGTGACAGAGAGGGAGAGAGAGCATGAGCCAGGGAGGAGCAGAAAGAGAGAGAGAGAGAGGGAGAATCTTAGGCAGGCCCCACGCTCAGCACAGAGCCCAACATGAGGCTTGATCTCACAACCCTGGGATCATGACCTGAGCCAAAATCAAAAGTTGGACACCTTATGGACTGACGACCAGGCGCCCCTTGGTATATTATTAACCGAAGTCCATATTGTATCCAGTTTCTCTCTGTTCCACCTTCAGTGCTCCAGGATCCCATGCAGGTTTCAGTGACCTGGACAGTGTTGAGGAGGAGCGATCAGGTGTTTTGTAGAGTTAGCTCCACCTCTGTGACGGATGACTGAGTGTCTACATCAAGGATTTGGAATGCTTGTACATTGCTTTCTGCTCATTACCAAAAAATGTGTAATAAGTACTTTTTACCAGTGTGGACACCTCAGTAGTTAATGTAGTCTTTGGTTTTATTCCAGCAGTAGGGTGTGTCATTGATTCATTTATTCCTGTTATGGCTCCTTCTGTTGTCTTCTGTTTCCACTGACGTAATTTCAACCTGGTGGGACTTTTATTATTGGCACTCACTCCCTTTCTGATACTGCAGGATTATCCTGGCTCCTGTATTCATGGTCTCAGCCCTTAGTGCCAGCCATCTCTTCTAAGAGCCCTTTCTTATAGAGAATGGTATAAAAAACTTATATACCATGGGAACTAAATCTGCTCAGGTGACAATGCAAGGAAACATATGCGTGTATTCCAGCCTATGTCTACATGCATGATTTTAAATATTTTGTATACAATAAGGAAAGGAACCCTTGCATAAAATGGAGGCAGGAAGCCCAAAGGGGGAGCTCTCACACATGTACCATCAGTTGGGCCACAACTATAATAGGAAGATAGGACTTAGTAGGCAGAAGGGGAAAGGTTATGACCTGAGGTTCCTGGGTGGGGAAGGACATAGATTTTGGAACAATGCTGAGAGCATCTGACCACAGCAAACTCCTTCAGATGTAAGGTTCCTCTTAAGAATGTAACAGATAACTCTTACTCCCCCTCAGGATTCCCTCAGGAATTTGGCCAAAGATCTAACTAGAAATAAGTAGTAGACCATAAAACATGTGACCCACAAGGAACAGTAGGGCCACAGACCACCCCTCATACAATGGAAATGAGCCAATCAAAAAGGAATGAGTAGGCATTTAGAGTTACCTGGACAATAAGGGTAGAACCTGAGAAGGAACAAGGGAGAGGGGAAGGAGGGGCCAACCAAAACCTCGTAAAACAAAGATCCTCACCTATAGTCATTGGCATTCACTTTTGAATGCCCCCTGACTGCAAAGAGAGCTTTAATACTATTCTTATTTTCTAATCTTATAGTCTAATAAACATTTGCCTGCTGCTCATTTTATTCTGCCTCTTTATTTGAGGCAACGAAACCTGGGTACTGAGTTAAAGAATCCTGCAACACAGCCAGTGTAGAAAGAACTTGGTCTAAATGACACCATTTTAGACCTGTAGTTTTCTTTTCTTTTTTTTAATCACAAGTGATGTATATTAGTAATGATTTCTTTCTTTTTTTAATGTTTTATTTACTCTTGAGAGAGAGAGAAAACAAGTGTGTGAGCAGGGGAGGGGCA
Organism: Paguma larvata; assembly: GCA_030068075.1. Taxonomy (NCBI): domain Eukaryota; kingdom Metazoa; phylum Chordata; class Mammalia; order Carnivora; family Viverridae; genus Paguma; species Paguma larvata. The sequence goes on along the minus strand of CM057838.1, from coordinate 13,696,047 downwards.
GAGAGAGAAGGGGACAGAAGATCTGAAGTAGGTTCTAGGCTGATAGCGGCAAGCCCAATGTGGGGCTCAAACTCATGAACCCTGAGATCATGACCTGAGCTAAGGTCAGATGCTAAACCCACTGAGCCACCCAGGTACCACCCCCCACCCCCTGTGGTTTTCTTTTTAACAGTTCATAACAACACACTGTAATTTCGTATTTATTTTTATTTTAATGTTTATATATTTTGAGAGGGAGAAGGGAGAGTGTGAGTGGGGGAGGGGCAGAAGGAGAGGGAGAGAGAGAATCCTAAGCAGGCTCTGCCCTGTCGGTGCAGAGAGACACAGGGCTCAATCCTACAAATTGAGATCATGACCTGAGCCAAACTTGAGTACGATGCTTAACCGACTGAGCCACGAGGATGCCCCCACCCAGTAACTTCCTCTTTAAACCCAACACAAACTGACCTTTCTTTTGTCTTTTTGGAGTTGTCTGTGGTTTGCCATAGTTTTCTGGTCCTGAATTGCAATTCTTCAGGCATTCCCAAAGAAACTCATGTTGCTGGTAAAGTAACTGGCAATTCTGTCTTTTTTTTTGGGGGGGGGAGGAGAAAGAGTGAAAGCAGGGAAGAGGGACACAGGGAGAGAAAGGCAGTTTTCATGCTGAGCGTGGAGATCCACATGAAAATTGACCCCACAACTGGGTTCATGACCTCAGCTGAAATCAAGAGTCAGATGCCCAATGGACTGAGTCACCCGGGTGCCCCAAGACAATTTGATCTTTAAGGTTGACAGTTTCCGTGTTGATTGTCAGTTTCTGTATTAAGCTGAAGATGAGTTTACGCTGATGTCTCTAACTGCATCCACTATCACATGGATATTGTAACCTGATACTTTTGCTTATTTGTAATTTTCACCAAGAGTGATAAACCTGTCATTATGAAACAAAATCCATCTGGGGCGCCTTGGTCCCTCAATTAAGTGACTTCAGCTCAGGTCATGATCTCATGGTTTGTGGGTTTGAGCCCCACGTTGGACTCTGAGCTGACAGCCTGGCACCTGGAGCCTGCTTTAGATTCTTTGTCTCCCTCTCCCTCTCTGTTTCACTCCTGCTTGTCTTCTCTCAAAAATAAACAGTTAATAAATTTTTAAAAATCTATCTGAATAAATTTAAAGATCCAGTTGGCTTTATTTAATGATTCATGACTCAGACAGCCTCCGATCTAGCAAATAGAAAACATCTCCATGGAACTGTAGAAAAGGAAAGGCTTTTAATGGAAGACAAAGAATGGAAAAAAAGAAAGTAGCAACAAACATGTTGTTTTAGCAAGATAGTCATTCTAAGGAAAACAGAGAGGTATATCCGTAAATTTCCTAGTTGGTCCATTTTTGGCCTGTGGTTTTCTTTTCCACCCTTGGCTCTCCCCTTTTGTCATTTAATTAATTCCAGATTACAGATCTAATGGTTTCAAAATTGTTAGCTACTATGCCCACCGGAAAGAACTTTCTAAAATAGAGTCCATTGCTTATGTATGCTACATTTTTTTGTATTCATTCCATAGACGCCATTCATTTCCAAAGTTTCTCAGGTCATATTTATGTAAAATGTTGGGTTACAGGAGTGAATAGCCAAGAAATATTCATTGAGACGTCTTTGGTGCAGAAAAGGTGGTTTTAAAGCACGGGGACAAGTCTTGTGGCCAGAAAGAACTGCACTGTGATTGTGAGGAGTGACTGATTATATACTTTCAAGTTGGGAGGGGGTTAGGATAGGATAAGTCTGTAAGGAACTTGGAAGCAAGGTTTCCAGGACCCTGTGGGGTCATTTACTACTGTCTAGTAAAACCTTAGTCATAAGACCCTTCAGATGTATATCAGGGGGCCATATGCTTGGAGGATGGTTGCTAACACATACATTGGAGGGGAGGGGAGTAGCGATACAGGAAGTTTCCAAAGGAATTTTTATATGTTAAAGGAGACTTACAGGGTCCTGGAGGTTGGACTAACATTCAGATAAAGTTGCCTTTTGCACCTAGCAAAGTATTAACAAGAAGACATCAAACTCCCAGAGGAAGGTCATTCTGCCTGTCTCAAGGACTTGTCAATGAGCTGTAAGTTGTAAGGAAATTTATTTTTTTCCTTTTTCTTTTGTTCTTCACATCAACTGCTTGTCAGTGGGCTGCAAAGAAAATTTAATTTTTTATATCTTTTGTCCATGTTCTCCACGTCAAGATCGGCACTTTTGCCCAGCAGATACAGTCAGTTTTCTCCCCATGCGTTTTTACTATAGTTCGGTTATTTGTCACGTTCCGTATTCCACTCTGTGACAATCACACATTCTAGTTTACTTTATTTGAATAGAAACATGATTTACTCTTTGGGCTATAAAAATCTATGGGTTTTGACAAATGCATAAAGGCGAGTATCCATGCCTTTGCATGGGTTGGTCATTCGTTGTTTTTGTTGTGCCCGAATTCTCGAATCCCCCCACAAGAGACCACCAGAGTCGAAAGTCAAAGCCAAGTGGCAAGGGTCGTTTTATTACAGGATCAATCCCGGTCCTTTCGCATACCGCTGCCAGTAATGCAAAAAGGCCTCGAACATGGTTGGTAGAGCGTTTTTATAGACAGAGACAAATAGTATAGGAAGGTTTCAGGTTATAGGGTGACTGATTGGTCGATATTTGAAGTACGAACATATGCAGCCCTCTGATTGGAGTTTCTTTGTCTGTTCTTTGGCGGGAAGTTTCTGTCCGTTATGTGAAAAAGTCAGTTATTTATCCTAATACATATCAGAAAGGGGGAAGGAGAAGAATGTAAGGAAAGCCAGTTACTCAAACTAATACATGTCATGAAAGGTGAAAGGGGAAGAATGTGTTAAGTAAGCAGGGTTACAGAAGTGAGAAATGCCAGATACTCAAACCAATAAATGTCAGACTCGACTCAGAAAAAGTTTTACAATGTTTACAGCAAACAGTAAGCAAAACAGAATTCTCAGCAATTGTATCTCTTATCAACGGTCCACAATCCGCAGAAGGCCAGGTCGGCTATCTTTAACCCGGTATCTGTCCATTGATTAACAGAAAAAGAGAACTTAGCTTCAAACTAAGGCAGAGCTGCCATTTGGACATAAAATTTAAAACCGCTCTCTTCAGTTTTCTATTATTTAATAGTATTGCTTTACATGTGCAGGTGAGTACAAATAATTTCCTCTCTACTCTTCTACATTCTGGGCTAAGAACCCCCTCCTACCAAATAAAAGATTAACAAGAGAAAAACAAACAAAATTTGATAACAAGTATACATTCTGTGTACATGGGAGATACCTAGGAAAATGGAGTAACTCTCCTAAACAGCTAAAGCCATCATTTTTATTTTTAAAGTTAAAAAAAATTGTTTATTTTTGAGAAAGAGAGAGACAAAGTGTGAATGGGTAGGAGAGAGCGAGACATGGAACCCAAAGCAGGCCCTAGGCTCTGAGCTGTCAGCACAGAGCCTGACGCAAGGCTCAAACTCATAGACCATGAGATCATGACCTGAGCTGAAGTCGGATGCTTAACCAACTGAGCCACCCAGGCACCCCTTCAAGCCATCATTTTAAATATCATCTTCAGGTAAAAAATGAAAGAAAGATCTTGGGTGGTGAGAAAGCCAGTTAAGGGACATTACCAGGCCATGCACAGTAAATGAGGGATGGTTGTTATGCAGATTTAAGTCTGTGACTTCTCTTTTGATAAGAATTTCTTAAGATTTAGTCATTTTGTTCCTGGTAGAGAGAGACATCCTTACAAATGGAGCTTTCCTTTGTAAGTGTAAATTTCACTCACCAAAGGGCAACTTCTACCAGGTTCTCAGAGATTCTCCTGTGTCTGTTACTTAAAATTAATCAACCCCAGTAATCCGTGTTCCAAATAGACATATCTTGGGGTGGCCTATTCCGCTTCCTTCATGCAGAGGCACCCATTTGCTTATGGATTCATCTCCTTAAGGATAGCTACTGATTTCTTCAAATTTGTAACCATTATGAATACAGCTGCTGTGCATAACCACTTGCTAGTTTTTTATGGAAATAGTTTTTCAAAGCAGTTGTCTAAATACCAGAAGCACAATCGTTGGATGCTAAGGTTGGACCTATAAGCCTTGGAAAAAACTGCCAAACCATCTTCCAATGTGGTGATATTGATAGGGAAAGATAGGATTTAGTAGGCAGAAATGGAGAGGGATGAGGCCTCCTCGAAGGTCCTTGGGTGGGAAAAAACACATATTTTCAAACATTTTTTCCGTGACCTCGAGTAAACTCCCTCAGGAACAAATTTCCTCTTAAGACTGTAGCAAAGGGGCACCTGGGTGACTCAGTTGACTAAATGGCGGGCTCTTGGTTTAGGCTCAGGTCATGATCTCTAGGTCTGTGGGTTCAAACTCCACCTTGGGCTCCATGCTGATGGTGTGGAGCCTGCTTGGAATTTTTTCTCTCTCCCTCTCTCTCTGCCTCTCCCCTGCTCTCTCTCTCAAAATAAATAAAAATTTTAAAAAAGAATGTAACAAACACCACCTACTCCCCCTCAGTTTACCTCAGGAATTTGACAAACAAAAGACCCGAATAAAAATAAGTAGGTCCTAAAACATATGACCCACAAGGAATGTATGGCCACAGATCATCTCTCATACGATGGAAATGAGCCATTCAGAAAGGAAGAGCCAGGGGCGCCTGGGTGGCTCAGTCGGTTGGGCGGCCGACTTCAGCTCAGGTCATGATCTCGCGGTCTGTGAGTTCGAGCCCCGCGTCGGGCTCTGTGCTGACGGCTCAGAGCCTGGAGCCTGCTTCCGATTCTGTTTCTCCCTCTCTCTCTGCCCTTGCCCTGTTCACGCTGTGCCTCTATGTCTCTCAAAAATAAATAAACATTAAAAAAAAATTAAAAAAAAATTAAAAAAAAAAAAGAAGACCAGGCATTGAGAGTTACTTAGCCAATAAGTGTAGAACCTGAGAAGGAACAAAGGGGAAGGAAAGGGGCTGACCCAAACCCTCTAACACAAAGTCCCTTGCCTATAGTCACAGGTATTCAGTTTAGAATGGCCCCTCTCTGCTGTAGAGAGAGCTTCGTACTATATTTTCTAATCTTACACTCTAATATATTTTTGCCTGCTGCTCATTTTATTCTGTGCTCACGTCATCTTTTGAAGAGGCGAGACAACAAACCCCACCCCACCTCTCCGCCTGCCCTGGGCATTGAGGTAAAGAATCTGGCAACAGTACGTGCATCCCCTAGTGTGAAGAAGCATCCTGTCGTTCCCCACCCTCCACCGATGGGTGTTCTCATTTTTTGGAGTTTAGCATTTCTAATAGGCGTGCAGCAGTAGTTCACTGTTATTTGCATTTCTAACTTCCTAGTGATAGAGGATGTGGAGCATCTTTTTGTATGCTTATTTACTATCCGTGTACCTTTTTTGTCTAGGCATCTGTTCAGATAGTTGCCCATTATCAATTAGGTTGTTTTCTTATTGTTGAGTTCTGAGAGTGGTTTGTATATTTTGAATAGAAATGCTTGATCAAATGTGTGTGTTGCAAAATTTTTTTTCGCAGTTTGTGGTTTTTCTTTTAGTTCTCTGAGCAAGGTCTTAGTACAAGTTGTAATTTCATAAGCGTCATAGTATCATTTATTTTTTTTTTGCGGATGGTTATTTTTTTCGTGGATGGGCGTTTGGCGTTGTGTGTTAGGGCCCCTGGGTGGCCCAGTTGATTGGGCGGCCAACTTCGGCTCAGGTCATGATCTCGCGGTCTGTGAGTTCGAGCCCCGTGTCGGGCTCTGTGCTGACGGCTCAGAGCCTGGAGCCTGCTTCACATTCTGTATCTCCATCTCTTTCTGCCCCTCCCCTGCTCATACTCTGTTTCTATGTCTCTCAAAAATAAATAAACGTTAAAAAAAATTAAAAAAAAAACTCATAGCCAAACTCAAGGTCATGTAGATTTCTTTCATGTTTTCTTTTTGATATTTTGACAGTTGTATTTTTTAAAGTTTATATATTTTGAAAGAGAGCATGTGGGAAGGGCAGAGAGAGAGGAAGGGAGAGAGAGAATCCAAGCAGGCCCCTGATGTCAGCATAGGGCCAATCTTACCAATCATGAGATCATGACCTGAGTCTAACGCTCAAGCGACTGAGCCACCCAGGTGCTCAGTAGTTGTATATTTTAAACTTATATAAAATTGAGTGAATTGTGTAAATTATAAAGTTCTTATCCACATTGCATTTTATATGATTTCCAATTGTTCCTTAAGTATTTCTGGAGAAGTCAGGATACTGGACTCCATTTTATGTAAAAAATTCCAAAATGCGGGGCTCAGTCCTTTAAGCACCAGATTTCAGCCCAGGTGGTGATCTCAGGATCCCTGAGTTCAAGCCCCAAGTCCGGCCCTACGCAGACAGCATGGAGCCCACTTCAGATCCTTTGCCTCCCACTTTTTTGTTCCCACCCACACACCCACTCTCTTTCTCAAAAATAAATATTAAAAATATTTTTTTATTTGTTTCCCAAAACGTAATGGATCTTTAGAGGGGTTAGTGCTGCCACACAGCTGAGTGCACCACATCCTGCACTCCCTCCACCACGGCATGGGGTGCCCAACCCTGATTCCATGACTCACACCGGGCATGCGTCTTCTGCCAGGAGCTCCGCTGCCTCAGGACCTACTGTGGAGGCTTTGGGAGGATGTGGGGGCGTGTTCAGGCTGACAGGAATTCTGTCTTCCTTAGGATCCCATTGTGGAAGCTTGGGGGCACTGAGACCACGTCCACAGGGACAGGAACCAGGCCTCCTCAGGACCTGCTATGGAGGATTCAGGAGGACATGCGGCCCTATCCACGCCGACAAGAACCTGGTCTCCTTAGGACTCTCTGTGGGGACTTCGGGGAGGATGTGGGACTGCGTCCACACAGACAAGAGCCTGATCTCTCCCACGGTGGGAGGAGCAGGTGAGGAGAAAGCGAGACCGGGGAGGAGAAGCTTCCCAAGGGGGACGGCTGAGGGGGTCCCTGGGGGAGAGGGGAAGGCCTGGGACGGTTTCGGGCGCGGTGACGCCAGGTCCCATGTGGGGCTGTGCAGGGCCATCGGGTCTTCCCTCTCTGAGCTCCGGGGCCTTGCAGCCGAGGGTCCGTGTTTCTGCTTGGTGTCAACTCGGTTCCCGCTGCTTCCTCCCGTGGTTTGGGGTCCTGGGTGGTGTTCATACTCTCTCTGAGAGCGGGGAGTCCCACTGCCTCCACTTGCGTGTCGGTGTATCTGTTGCGTGTGTGTGATGGCGCATTGTGAGGAGTTCAGTGCCAATGGCCCCAGATCTGCAGATGGCTCCCGACAGGACGGACAGACGGACGTCATAGGATCCATTTCTCCACGTCAAGGAGCACAGAGTAGCTTCCCACCTATGTGCCTCTTCCTTCCTTTCTGTCCCCAGTGTCCTGTCCTTAGGGAGCAGGTCTGTCACCTTCATGCTTAGATTTTCTCCTGGTCACTTGGTTCCTTCTGAGGCAGTTGTAAATAAGACCTTCTCTTCATTTCGCTTTCCGATAGGTGGTCATGAGTGTGTAGATGTGCACGTGGTGTTTGTGTATCGATTTCATATCCTGCAAGTTTTCGTATTTAATTCTGTTTCCTTTAAAATAACACCTCCAGGTTCTACCAGCATAAATGGGTTTAGTTGGGAAGAAGAGTGTATTTCTCCTTCTCTGGCGTATTTCACTCAGCATAATGACTGCGGGCTTCAAGCCATGTCGTAGTGGGTGTCAGAGCTCCCGCCCTCTGTGAGGCTGAGCCCTGTTCGGTTGTGTATAGGCCCCATTTTGTTTACTTATTTATTCATCCGTCAGTGGTCACTTGGGCTGCTTCCATCTTTTGGCTGTTGCAAAGAAGCTGACATGAATAGGGGCACATGAATGTCTGCTCAAGGCTTTGCTTTCAATTTCTGTGTATGTGTGCGGAGGTGGAGTTCTGTTGAACTTTCTGAGGGCCCACTATACTGTTCTCTACAGCCGCTGTTCATGTAATACTGCTGTTCACGGTTCCGCCCAAGTTTGTCTCTCCATTCACCCGCTGAGGGGTATTTGCATATGCAAATTAGGCTATTGTGAATGGTGCTGCTGTGTATGTTTGTGCACGAGCTCTTTTTTTAAACAACTTTTTGAATTTTTTGGGATATGAATTTAGGAATAGAATTGTTGAGCCATGTAATAATTCTATGTTTTTATCTTTTTGAGGAAATGCCAAACTATTTTACACATAGGCTTTACCATTTTACCTTTCCACAAGCACCGTTTAAGGGTTCTAATTTCTCAACATCTTTGCCAACATTTGTTATTTTGTAGTTTTCTTGATTATAGCAATTTTAGTGCACGTAAAAGGGTATCTAACTGTGGTTTAAATCTTCATTTCCATAAGGACTAATGATGTTTAACATCTTTTCATGTCTATTCACCATTCGTATGATCTCCCTGCAGAAAGGTATATCCAAGTCCTTTGTCCATTTAAAAAGAATTGGTTTTCTCATTGTTGATGACTTGTACAAGTTCTTTATGTATTCTGATAACAGACTTTTACCAGACAATGTGCAAATATTTTCTTTCATTGTAGACATTGTCTTTTTACTTTTGGGATAACACCTTTTGCTGTACAAAAGTTTTTAATGTTGAGGAAACTAAATTTATCTATTTTTCTTAACTCATGCATTGGCGTCAGCTCTAAGAGCATGTTAAACTCAATGTTTATGAGGATTTATCTCCATTTGTTTCTTCTAGAGTTTATAAGTTTACCTCTCACATTTAAGATTTTAATCCACTTTGAGTTAATGTCTGGTGTGAGGGTAAGGGTCCGATTTTATTCCTCTGCACGTGGATAGCCAGTTGTCTAGCGCCCTTTGTTGCAAAGACCATTGTTTCCACAATCATGTTGTCCGCTCTTCTCAAAATTCAGTTGATCATGAGTGAAAGGGTTTATTTTTGGATTTTCTTTTCTTTTTTAAAAAAATTTAAATTTTTTTAATGTTTATTTATTTTTGAGAGAGAGAGATCGTGAGTGGGCGACAGGCAGAGAGAGGAAGACACAGAATCCGAAGCAGGATTCAAACTCTGAGCTGTCAGCATAGAGCTCGACACGTGGCTCAAACCCACGAACTATGAGACACGTGGCTCAAACCCACGAACTATGAGATAAAGACCTGAGCCGAAGTCAGGGACTCAACTGACTGAGCCACCCTGGCGCCCCTATTTCTGGGTTTTCAATGAAATCCTCTGATCTGTATGTATATTTTAATGACAGTATCACAATGTTTTATTTACTGTTGCTTTGTTTGAAGATTTGAAATTCGGAGGTACGAGCTTCTACCTTTGATTTCTTTTTATTGTTTCATTTATTTTGTGATCCCTTGATTTTCCATATGACGTTAGGATTAGTTTGTGCATTTCTTCCCAGTAACCTTTGTGAATTTTCCTGGGAATCACACTGAATCTCCATGTTGCATTGTGTACTATCGCCATTTAGCAATGGTACATCTTTTCATCACCATGAGGTGTCTTTACATTTATTTAGATGTTCTTTAATTTCTTTCACCGGTGGTTTTTTTCACACCTATTCCCAAGTATTTTATTAATGTAATGTTACCTAAAATAGAATTGTTTTCTTAAATTCCTCTTGGTAAGATTCATTGCTAGTGTATTACAAATAAGTGTGATTTTTATGCATTAGTATTTTATCCCATAACTTCCCTGAATTAGGTGACTAGCTCTGATCATTTTTGTTGATTCTTAGGAATTTCTATATATAAGATGATGTCATCTCTGGTTTCTAAATATATGTATTTCTACATTTTCCTTTCACATGTGGGTGCCTTTTTTCTTTCCTGACTGCTCTGGGTAGAACTTTTAGGACAATATTGAGTAATGAGTGAAAAGCCAGCATCTTGGCCTCATTCCCAATATCAGAGGAAAACTTAAAGTCTTCAAAATTGACAATGAGTTTGCTATAGGTCTATTAAACAAATTACCCTTTATTCCTTCTTTCTTGGGTCTTATATCATGAATTAGCATTGAGTTTTTAGAGCCTCTTCTGTATCAATTAATATAATCACATGGTTTCATTTAAAAAATTGTTGTGGTGCATAACATTGCTTGATTTTAGTGTGTTGAATACCCCCTTGAATATCTGGGGTAGACTTGCTTATGGGGTAGATATTGCTTAATTTTATGTGCTCTTGGTTTCATATTGCTAATATTCTGTGGAGGATTCTTACACCTGTACTTAAAGGGATACAAAAATGTTTTTTTTTCTGATTTTGTGATGTATTGATGTGCTATGACTGGGAAAGGTGTTATGGTTTAAAGAACTATGGCAGGAGCCTGAATAAGGCATGGGGATAGGATGGGGAAGGGTCGGGATTACAGTTATATTCAGGGTTAAAGAGAAAGTTAAAGTTAGGGTTTAAGTGTCAGAATCAGGGTCAGCATGAGGGGAGTAGAATGAGAGGCAAGGTGAAAGTCAAGATATAAGGCCAGGGTCCAGGGCAAGGATCGGAGATAGGATCACGGACAGGTTTTAGGGTTTAAGGTAGGGGTCAGGGTTGCAGATGAGGGAAAACAGGAAGAGGATAGGAGTCACTATAAGGTCAGGATTAGGGTCAGAATCAGAGTTTAAAATTCAGCGTTAGGGTTTATAGTTAGGGGTTAGGTTTAGGATTAGGGGTTTAAGGGTTGAGGTTAGGGGGCTAGGATAGGGGGTTAGGGTTTAGGGTTAGGGGTCTAGGGTCATATGTGACATTCCTCAGGCACTCTTGGCTGCCCAAGAACAAAGGACAGACAACAAATGGTTAAACCTATAGAGTCTCCTTTACCGTACAAATATCATAGTAATATTATAGGAAAAGGCAATCTTACTAATAACCTAATCTCCAGGAACTCCCTCCTATTTCGATGATAATATTTTGCTAGAGGGAAAAACAACCTTAGCTTGACTATAGCTAGGCTTCCAGTAATATGTAGATCCTCTTTAGTATATAAAAATCCCTTTAAGAAATTTCCTCTAGGGGCGCCTGGGTGGCTCAGTTGGTTGAGTGTCCGACTTCAGCTCAGGTCAAGATCTCATGTGAGTTGGAGCCCCATTCGGGCTCTATGCTGACAGCTCAGAGCCTGGAGCCTGTTTTGGATTCTGTGTGTGTTTCTCTCTCTGTCCCTCCCCTGCTCACCCTCTGACTCTGTCTCTCTGAGGAAATGAATAAACATGAAAAAAAAATTTTTGAAGGAAACTTCCTCTTGACTTTACCTCCCCCAACTCCACAGTATGTAAGCAGTCACTCTTCACAACCCCAGTACAGCTCTTTCTGCATATGGGTCCTGTCCCCACGCTTTAATAAAATCATCTTTTTGCACCAAAATATCTTCAATAATTTTTTCTTGGCCATCAGCTCCAAACCCCCACCAGCACCCCAACACCCCATCATTCAACATAAAGCAGTTGGAGAAATCACTAAAAATAACAAAATCTATGACTCCAGGGGACACCCTAAATTGTCTTCCATGCTTGGCAGGACAGGTTTCTCCAGGCCCGCAGATGCCCCCGCCCTTCCAGGTGCACCTGCCTGCGGGGATGTCACCTCCATTGCTGGAAGGGAGTCCCCGCAAGAAAGCCAGGATGCTGCCCACCACGCTGAGCTCAGGTGTGTCGTGGGAATTCAGAGTGAGGCACCAACAGCATAAGCTCACAGATTATATTTAAAAATTGAAGCAACAAGTCAGTGATCCTTGGAAACTGGCTGTTTGTTTTAAGTATGAATAATTGACCTGGTTTTCTCTCCCACAATGCCGCAGTAAAGGCATTATAGAACTCTCTGCTCACACTCCCTCCCTGGTAGGAATTAGGCCGCATGCCTCCAGCCACTTGCCTTACATACAGGAAGGCACCCGGGTTTCTAGGGAGGTAGATTCTAAGAGCGAAGGTAACACCAGCCCCCCAGCATCATGTGAGATAGAAAAGACTCCCTCCAAAGAGGAAAAAAGGCAACTCTATCTTAAAGAAAGAACTGTCTTTCCTGGTGTGCTGAGGGACTCGCTCATTTGTTGTCATTTGGGACTCCCTGACCAGGTGGACATGGGTGTCCCTGGGAGCTCACAGCCTGCAACCCAGGCAGGAGTTCATCCTACCCCTGAGCCTACCCAGAGAAGGAGACAAGTAGGACTTGGCCATGTTGCCATCAAAGCTCCCCAGAAACAAAAATGTGCCTGTTATGTAACAACTGTCAACAATGGGTCAAAGCTCTGTGTCCCTTGTGAAATCCATGGCAGTTGTACTTGTCAGATAATGTGAAGATCCCAACTTTTCATCCAAAGAGAAAAAAGAAACTTTTACTCTCTCAATAAAGATTTCTGCAGTTATTTCCATACCAACTCCAGTAAAACTCAGACACACCCAAAGTTCTATACACACACACACACACACACCCTATACACCCCCTATACACCCATTGTTCTCACCCAGGCTTGTGCCTCCCATGGTATAAGCAATAGTGTACAGCCTGTGCCCTATTGGGAGCACCGAGTTTCTGAAGGAGGGGACTGGGCTGGCCCTGGTTGGGGGGTGAGTCACTATGTGGATGTGGGAATGGCACGAGACACTGGCCTGACTCAGGTGCTTGGGGGCCCAGGAGCCCGAGGACCTGCTACAGTTGGAGATCTGGCTGAAACAGAGCCCTAGAGATGTGTGAAGAGTGTTCTGTGAGAAAGGTGATGTTTTCAGTCCCCAGCGTTGTTTCTGGTGTTGTCCATATGACCTGTCATAAATTGTAACCCACACAAAATTATGCTAATGTGTGCAAAGTTATGATGCAAACATTTATTATGTATGTCCTGGGAGAACCGCACACATAGGAAGAGATTAGCATTTATGGAAGGGAGTTTTGCTTCTCTACCACCCTGTTCCGGGAGACTCTGACCCAGGCGAATGGCTTTATTATTCATGATGAGAGCTTCCCGAAAGACTCATTGACTCTTCAGTGGAAAACACCCAGATAGTTTGGACACCCGGATTCCGAGGATCCTTTAGCTTGATGTTCCTTGGATCCCTGCCTGTCACCCAGTCCTAACCGAAGCCACCTTAACCTGGATGTCTGATTTTCAGCAGACTCCAACTTCGCCGCCCCTCAGAGGCTCCTATGAAGCTCTGGAGCCTGCAGGATGCTCGGCTCTCCTCACCTGTGGGTGCTGGTAGGACATCTGGTTGTCTGGCCCCTGATGCTCATGTGCATTTCAGGGGTGACTGGGCTTATTTCTCTACAAGTTCTAATTTTCTAGTTGATCAATATTACTTTTTAAATCATAAAACCATGTAGATAAACATTACTAATCACCAAAACGTCCTTTAATGAAAATAAGTTAAGTCAAACCACAGAGGCTGAGTTCCAGGAGCCATCAGACAACAGAGATGCAACCTGCCACCTGCAGATGCATCGTCTCTGAGCTTGACATCCAGTGCACCATGGCTCCGGCGCTCCCTCCCATGTCCCTGATCCATGACAGTGTTGAGTCCTGAGTCTTGTGATCCTTCCCTCCTGTCCCCCTGGCCCTAGCAAGTTCCTCTCCTGCAGAGCTCATGCATAATTTCAACCACTGTTTTGCCTTCCTTTTCAACCACACAGGCTCTGCCACCCTCCCAAGCTTGCATCAGACACCCCACTTTCATGTCTAGGTTAAAATGCATGCACAGGTGGATGAAATTGCCGCCTTATGGGTTGGGGACACATTCGTGGTTTTCTCCACCATGTATCCTCAGTAAGGGTTGGTCATACATACCTGTGGCCATGGTACACTCTCCCCCTTGTTGTCTAAACCACTCTCCTTGAGGGGCGCACCCTCTTTCTTTACACCTGTATTGACTGATGACTTTGCCTTTGACTCCCAGTGGCAAATTAGTGCTGTGAAGGTTGACTTTCTCCTCCAATATGTACCACCCAGTCTACCTCTGCACATTCCTGTCTGCCCCACTGGGGGATGGCTGTCATCCCACACTCTGGGCATCTTGTCAAATGTGAGTTCTGAGTTGGCAGGCAGAAGGTGGGCATCAAGACTCCATGGTCCACCAAGTTCCCAGTGAGGCGGATGCTGCTGGTGGTTCTGAGATCTCACCTGGAAAGCAAGAGTGCTGTGAACACCTGCTTGCTTCCTTAGCATTCATTAACCACTCCTCTCCTTCCACCAGTGATTAAGGGGGAGATGAGTCCATCCTCATCTCGAGAAGTGCATCTTGCTTCTCCGTAGATGGATTGGTAAGCATTCCACCCCATGTTGATGGCCACACTGACTGTTCACAGGTTGACATGGACCTTTGGTAGTGGGCCCCAAATCCATTCTTTCCTCAGATCTAGGAAGTGGAACCCCCTTGGGGCCAGGCAATGGGTAGAGGGTTAGACTTAGGGTTAGTCCTGGGAGGAAAAAGAGCAGAACTACCACCAGTCAGTGATACCCCTGGAGGCTTGAGTTGAGGGCGTGAGTTAGGTTGTGGGACAGGCTTAGGGTTTGGGATCAGGGGACAGCTGATGGTGTGTTCCAGGCTTAGGTTTTGGTACAGGATTCCATTCTGCAGCTCCATTCCAACCCTGGAAATGTCATGGCAAACTCCTAGGTTTATTCTTGCTGAGTAATGCTGGGCTGGTCACTGGCTCCAAATCTGTTCTTTTCTCAGATCTAGGAGGTGGGCCTTAGGGCCAGAGCCATGGCTAGGGTTAGTGTTAGGTCCCAGGAGGTGTCAAGGGCTCAACCACCATTGCTGCAGTGATCTCCCTGGATGCCTTTGTTGAGGGCGTATGTTACAGTACAGGTCAGGCTTAGGGTTTGAGTCCAGAGCCTGATGATTGTGTATGCCAGGGTTAGGTTTTGGCTTGATCCACTTCTGCAGCACCATCCTGGTCATGTAAAAGTCATGGTGAAGTTCCAGGTTCCTCACTGAATAATTCCTTTCAGGTCATGGTCCTCAAATCTGTTCTTTCCTCAGACCTAGGAAGTGGAACTCCCTTCTGGCCAAGGTATGGCTAGGGTTAGGATTAGGTCCCAGGAGACAACAGGCTAAATGGCCTATTGTGCCATGATCTTCCCAGAGGGTTGAGTTGATGGTGTGTATTAGGGTGTGGGTCAGGCTTAGGCTTTGGGTCTAAGGGCCAGCCAGTGGTGTGGGGAGGCTGAGGTTTTGTTTCAGGATTCTCTTGTGCAGCTCCATCCCTGCTGTGAAAATGTTATTGTGATTTTATGGATCCCATGTTGAATAGTCCTCGTCCAGTGATGGGCCACCAGTCCGTTCTTTACTCAGACCAAGGAGGTGGGTCCCCTTAGGGAAAGAGCCTTGGCTGGGGGTAGGATTAGGTCCCAGGAGGTAGCAGGGGAAAAGCGAACACCAGTTCAGTGATCTCCACAGGGGTCTGAGTTGAGAGTACCTCCACAGGATGCAGGACAGTCTTAGGGTTTAGGATGAAGGGATGGTTGATAGTGTGTTCTAGGCCGAGGTTTTGGCATAGGATCTCCTTCTGCAGCCCCATTCCAACTCTAGAAATGAATGAATTCCTGGGTTCCTTGCTGAATAATGCTTCACCAGTCATGGGCCCCAAATCCGTTCTTTTCTCAGACCTAGGAGGTGGAACTTCCTTGGGGCCAGGCCATTGCTAGGGTTAGGGTTAGGTCCCAGGAGGTGTCAGGAGCCAAACCACCAACCATTCATTGATATTCCCAGAGGGCTGATTTGGTGACATGTGTCAGGGTGCGGGTCAGGCCTAGACTTTAGGCTCATGGGGTGGCCTATTGTTTGCACCAGGGTCAGGTTTTGGCTGAGGATCTCTATCGACAGCGCCACAGCAGCTGTGGAAGTGTCATGATGTAGTTCTGGGTTCATCACTGAATAATTCTGTGCTGGTGATGGGCCCTTCTATCATTTCTTCCTCCTATCTAAGAGATGGGCCCCTTTAAAGCCAGAGCCTGGTTAGGGTTAGGTTGAGGAATGTGGCAGTGGTCAAATCACCAGAAGTGCAATGATCTGCCCAGAGGGCTGAGTGGAGGACAGATGTTAGGGTGCATGTCTGGCTTAGAATATGGGCTCAGGAGCCTTCTGATTAAGTGGGTCAGGGTTAGGTTTTAGCTTAGTACCCCCGTCTGCAGCTCCATCCCAGCTGTAAAAATGTCATGGCCTTATTCTGGGTTCCTCGCTTGATAATTCTGTGCCAGTCGTGTGCTAGAAATTCATTTTTTCCTCACATCTATTAGGTGGGACTCCTTAGAGCTGAGCCTTGGTGTTGCTTATCCCCTGAGAGGGCTGGGCAGGTGGCTTTCCCATCTCGAGCAGCCCATGGGGCCTCACCCACCCCTGTTGAGAATAATTTTTGGCACTGGTTTCTCCCAAGCTCATCCTTCATAAAGGAATTAAGAGGTGAGAATGCTCTCTTAGTTCGTGTGTGTGCAGACCTAGAGCCTCCCAGGAGCTAGGAGCCAAGTTTCACTGGGTCTCTCTGCAACCTCCTATCTTTGGAGGACTTCTTGTTAAGTTGACCATATCAGGTTCCCTCTCCGGTTTAGCCTCTGTGGGCCAGCTTGTTTTCCTGTTTAACATCTTTGGCTCATTTCATTAACTTAGTAGTAGTGAGAAATCCAGGGTTCCTAAACCAGAGGCCAGGTGCTTTCATGGGCATGGTCTTCCCCTCCCTCACTGGCAGGCACTTTCCTGGGGGCCCCATGAAGGCTGTTCTTCCCTGACTGAGGGGTCTTGGGTCTCCTCAAGGGCCCATGATTGCTATTATCTCCAGACTCCTCCCAAAATATCACCACCTGTCAGTTTGGTCTTTGAGAATATTCCTTCATGGTTACTTCCCTGTTGCCAGCATAGTCTGGAGCCCAGAAACAGTGATGTGCCCCCCCCAATCCTGTTTAAAGAATAGAGAGATTGATTTCAGAACAAATCATTCACACAGCGATGTAGAAGGTATTCCCTTGCTAATCTGCCTTTTCAAAGAGAGGGATTTTGTTTGTTAACTTCAGACCCAGAAAATTGACTCTTCTGCCAACATGAGATAATTATTTGTCCTCCCTGAAGCAGAACGCTGTTTCTCTGGAGCCCTGGCTAGCAATGTGCCTGTACTGGATGTCATGTGCACAGTGAAGCTAGAGGCCCCCAGAGGAGACTGCCAGAAGCCTTGCGAGGACACACAGGACTAGAGGCGGGGCAGTATGGCACTGTGTCCAGAAGGGGCCAGTGGGACCCTGACCAGAGAAGCCTCCAGGCCTCCCCCCACTTTGCTGTGGTGTAGGGGGCAGAGCTCACAGGCAAATGGGCAGTGTTCTTGCAGAGCATGTGATGAGGGCATGCAGCATGAGAGAGGTGCTCCAGGAGAAGCTAGTTCTGAAAGCCTCAGTCTCCTCCCTGTGCCTTCACAGTGAGAGAATGAACATTCACGCAGTATTGTGCCCACTGTGAAGAAACATCCCCAAGGAGAGCCCCTTCCACTTCTGCACAGGGCACTCAGTATCTCTTGTTTCTCTGTGTCTCAAGGGTGTCCAGGCATCTGGAGAATCTCTCAGGGCCATATTTGTGGGATCACCTTGTGCCGGAGTCCAGTTCTGGCTGAATCCAGGAATTTCTGAAGGATGAATGACCAGCAAAATGAATGAGAGAGCCATGAGATGTAGTCTGATCACCAAGCAGGCATCTCTGGCATCTCTGCTCTGCTGGTTTCAGTATCTTTATTTAAAGGCAGCGAATGACATTACATCAGTGACAAGGCATTTTTAACCATTTTTCTTAGGTTGGCATATTTGTGAATCCCCCAGACGTAGAAGAAGACAGTTTTATCTCAGGCAGTAACCATTTTTATAACTCTGTTCCAAGATCACGCATTGTTTTTTGAGGCAAAGCAGAGGAAATAACAAGATGTTTTTAAGAAGACAGCAGGGTCGTTTTCGTAGCCCTCAGTAAACAGAGGGCACATACATTGTTGCCTTAAGACCTATGTTAACCATCTATAGATAGATTAGAAGTCATTCTATCCATAATCTTTAACCATAATGGAGGATATATGATGTACTTGGTAGAGACATAATCTCTAATGCTTTTCTAAATTATTTCCCTTTGTAAGTGAGTGAGCCTATACCATAAGGGCTCGTGTCTATCTATTTCAAATGGCAGTTTTTTTAAGACTTTTTTGTTACTGTCTTTTCATTATAAGGGAGCGTGGAGATGGGAATCGCAAAAAGATTCTGGAATGTTAGCCTCAGGAAAGTGCTCAATATTTGTTGTTGATCAGTGAAGGTATGTGTAGCTACTTTTGTTTGGCTTCTGTTTGTGCCTTATCTATAAATAGTACTTTTAACTTTTGGGCTAAGCTAACCTCCAGAGAAGGTCCTAAGTCTCTTTACAACTCCTCCTATCAGTCTGTTGAGCAAATAGTGAGAGACGCTTTACAGCAGTGTGCTTTGGGGTTTTATGGTGGGGCTGAGGAGATGTTTAACACAATGCAATACCTGCAGAGAAATCTAGTTTGGTTCAAGGAGTCTTGGGGTCTAACGTCTACTGATTTTTAGCCAACTCATAACTGCTATTCTGTATGATCAATTTGTGTAACCTATCCCTAAGAGGCAACTTTAAGGTTACTTCTGGCCAGGTTACTCTCATTCAGATATTATCTATCAAGGCATCATACTCCAGGTCCCCTTTTTCATATACCATAAAACCAAAGAGCATTATATCCCTTGAGGCCAACGAGAGCAGTTCAAGCAATCCAGGCCTGAAAGGTTATTAATGGAAGGAGATAATATTGGGATGCCATTTTAGTCAGCAGGAGACTTTGCAACATCTGCCTTATCCACACAGGAAGACATCTCAACCTGTGAGCCCAAGATGGCTCCCAACAACCTTGCTTAAGCTCAGAGTTCTCAGGCAGTGCCACCAGCCCTTCCATGCATGTGACGTTGCCTGTGATGGTTGAGATCTGCATCCTGCCCACATCCAGGAAGTTGGAAAATTTTGCTAAGACCAGGTTGGGGAGGGGAGCAGCACACCATGCCATTTGGCCTGGGAACTGTAGACCTCCCCCCACCTCATCATCTGCATGTTCTGTGGGATGTTGGTGTAGTGAGCATCCTGGCTCAGGGTGACACACCCCAGGACAGTAGAAAGCAGGGTCTTGCTTAGGCTGGGGCCTGACCATGATTCTAGGCAGTGCAGAGCCTTGCCCAAGGGGCTCCATGAACCCATCAATTTTCTCCCCTTTGGGACAGGAGGCATTTATTGGTGCACCCCGTCTACCCTCAGTGAGTAGTGAGTCCAAGATCAAGATGTACACAGATCAGGTGTCTGTGAGACCATGTTTCCTGGTTCACAGATAGCATCTCATTGCCATGACCTCACTTGGTGGAGAGGTGAGAGAGCTTTGTGGGGTCTCTTTCGTACGGCACCCATTCCTATCCATGGAGGATCCATCCCCCTGACCTAACCACCTCCAAAGGCCCCACCTCCGACCACCATCATCTTGGGTGTTGGGATTCTAACATGAGTTTGGGGGGCACATGACCATTCAGATCATAGAGGTATTGCATCTCCAGCCTAATGCCCAGCTGTCTCACGAAGGGGTCTCCACCTTCCACAGACACTGCCTCTGGAAGTTACAGATGAACCTGTCCTCTGTTCCCTGCAGTCATGTCTCCAAAGCCACAACCTTCCTCGTAGCCTCCCTGTTGGGGGTCAAGCTGCTGCACTGGCATATATTTCAGGTACAATGTAGGCCAGGTGTTCATCTGGGTACTCACGGCTGTGCAGGTATGCTGTGACCAGGCACCCTTGTCCTATGCCTGTGTAATGGAGCCAGTGTGTGCCATTCGCCCTGGGGCTCCTGCTTGGACTTGAGCTCTGGTCCCCACAAACAGGAAAGGCTAATGTGACAGAGAGAGACTGGACACATGAACGTTTGCACCCCTGGGATCACGTAATGTGCTCCTTCTGTCTCATCCCTCTGCTTCTTATTGTGCCATTTGAATGTATTTAAAGAACCTTGTGATTCCAACATATAATTTGGTTGATGAGCCTTTGTGGTCCATGACTTCTGGAATAGATTGTCTGGCAATACACCTGAGGAGACGAAGTGGTGACTTCACCATTTCCTTCAGCTGCAGCTCCTCCAAGTGCTTCAGAGGTGTAAGGAGACTTCCTGCCTGCCTTTAAGGGATGGTGCAATTATGGAGGCAACTGGCCCCAGCAAACAAACCCTGTGTTCTTCCATTTCTGTGAGTCAGACACAAGATCTGGGCCAGCCCAGAAACAACTGTTCCTCATGGTCTTCAACCTCAGATTAAATGTCACCTGGTGTGTAGGGTTGTAGCCTCTGTAAGATCGAACATTTTGGCTAGTAAGAGTCAGGCACAGCCAGTTACTCACATATGCGCATGTGACCATGTGACATGTGCGTGGATAACCCAGACATATAGGAGGCCCTAAGAAGTCACACCATGTCCAGACAGTCACACTGATGGCATGGCTTTGCATGCAGATGCAGCCCTCAGGCATGGACTCATAACTTCTTACTCTCTCCTGTGCTGCGTTGTAAAAAGTTAGGCTGCAGGATGGCTGGAACATAGACCATGGAAGGTAGAAGGTGGTTGCTCTTATAGGAGAAGCATGCTGGCAGCAGTGACATGAGCAAGAGATGGGGGAACTGTGAGCAGAAGATCCAAGAAATAAGCCGCTAGATAGGACAGGTGGTGTCAGGGCTGCTTCCTTGGGAATCTCATTCCTTTCTTTTTCAACGAGCCATGTCATGGCCTTGCAGACGTGTGTCAAAGCCCCAGTGGGACCTGGGGGTGCCCAGGAGTCTCTACTGTGTGCTCATAAGCTATAACTGAAACTTGTGTCCTTCTCACCTCTGAGGAGCAAGGGTATCAGTGGTCCCTGCAAATTACATCCTAGGTCTTCCCAGTTGCAAAGAAATGACACTGGGGACCTGGCTTCCCGATGCAGTACTTTCTGACCTCAAGCTGTCTCTTCATTGGCAACCTGGTACGTTTTGTAAATAGGGCTCATGTTTGCTAATTCAGATGCATCGAAGTTAATAAGATAAAATAGGGTCTTTTCATATTACATTAGTTGACATCAAACCCAATTAGATATTTCTGAAAAGCTGAGCTGACAGAGAAGGTTACTCCCACCAGTGAGTTTTCCAGAAAACGAGCCCTGACCCATGGAGCAGCAACTCAAAGATTCAGCTTGTAGTGGAGACACTCCTGTAAGTTCCTCTCCCATGGCTGTGTCAGGTCTCCTGCTGCTGCCAAGTGGGAATCAGCCCCAGGGTTGGCCTCCTCTCTCTGACTTTGTACACGGCCTCAGCACAAGCAGATGGGCTGCTGCCACGGAGGCTGGAACGGGGAAATAACAGCATCTGATCCCAGACGTAATTTCTAAGGGGATCTAGTTTGCAAAGCCGAGCCACCAGGTACGTGGTGCTGGTGTAGAGAGATGTCCATTGTTTTGGAACAACCCCCAGACACCCTCCCCCCATCCCACCTCCTCCTGCCACCAGCAGATACTGAGAAATTCCACTACCAGGTGAGTGGAGCATCAGCTCGGGACGTGGAGGGCAGCAAGTTGTCCCTAGCTCTGACCACTCTCCACTGTGGGCCTATCCATAGCAGCATCAAGACATCTTTGGCCTCAACCACTGTTTCAGGAAAACACTTGAAAAATCGAATCTCAGCATTTATTTCCAAGGTTCCAAGCCACATCTTAAGAAGGAAAGGTCAATGACAATGCAAACAGAGTCTCTCAGCCCAGCCCTGGTCTCCAGTCCTAAGGACCAGGGGTCCAGGGGTCCAGAGGGAAGGACTCATGGGGTTGGGGAACACAGTTTCCTCAGCATGTCCTCCACAGGATGTCACTTTCTAGGCTTATCTCCCTCCAGCCTGCAGATATCCAACAGAATATGTGGGCTTTCTGGAAACTTCAAGGCTCTAGTGGGTGGTGGGGGAATTCTAGGCCTGTGGTTTTGAGGAAAGATGCCGCATGGTTAAGACCCAAGGCCTGAGTGCTCTGGGAATGGGCCAGCTGTAGGTGTGTTCAGAGGTCATGGGCAATGCTCAGGGTTCTGCGGTCAGTGGGGACCTGGGGTCAGTGGGCCCCCTGCAATGCCCCTCCTACACAGAGTGGGGCTTTTCTGTCTCTGTAACCCCAGTGACTGGCTGAGGCCTGTGCCACAGTAGGCACTAAGAAGATGTTAAAAATAGAATATTAGAACTAGTCCAGCCCAGTACCCTGCTCCCCACCCCCCACGCTATTCTGCTTGAGGCCTGCTTGGCACCTTGCATCTGGAGGACCCGTGCCTGGGCAGAAGCAGTGCCCATCAGTGGTCAACAAGAACTCTTTGAATGCCCGAGGTGTTAGGGAACTGGTCTTGATCCCAGTGTGAAGGCTGAGGAGAGTTTCTGGGGTGGGAGTGGGGTTGTCAGAGTGAGCAAGGGAAGGGATTGGGATCAGTGGCTGGAATCCCCCAAGATTCTGACACTTGGAGGGATCCAGAGATGGTGTTTGTGGGTAAGGTGTGCACCTTCCAGAGCATTTTATCCCTCTCTGGTCCACCTCTCAGAAGTCTTCACGGGAGGGTCCCCTTGCAGGTAATCTCTGATGTGTCTGATGACAAAAGTGTCACCTGGAGCACATACTTGGGCAAGGGGTTCCCCATCAGGATTCTGACCCTGAACCATGAGATGCATGTGCAAACTTGGAAGACCTCTCTCCAGGACAGCATCCTCAGTCAGGACTGAGAGAAGGAGCCCCCTGGCCTGGAAGCAGGTGCTTGGTCCTTGTGCCCTCAGGACAGGGCCTTTCCCATGTGCCAGGGAGGCATTTGGTGTGCCGTTGTCCATCAGTTCCCCACTGTCTGGTCCTTGCCTCTCCCTACAGGGGCCTTTGCCTCTCCCCACAAGGGCTCTTGTAAGAAAAGCTCTTTGGGGTTCACCCCTTTCAATTCCCCTCTTTCTTCCCTCATTGAGGAAGATTCTGAAGCACATTCTCTCGTTCCCCTCTAAAGCAATTGTTTCAGAGTTGGAAACATCACCAGGAGACACCTGAGTCCAGTGTTGTTTTTGCTGGTATTTAATCAGGGGAGCTCAGGATGAAATAAGAACCATTGCAGGTCTTGCGAGTGTCCCCACTGTGAAATGAATCCCATCAGGACATCAGGGCTGATTGACTTCAGGGCAGCCTTGCCCTCCATACCAGTGCTCCTCCTTCCTCTCAGCTATTGTGGGTTTTTAGTTAGTTGCTGTGTGTGGCATGAGATAGGAGTCTGGTGTTCTGCTTGGGGCTGTCCTGTTTTCCCAGCACCATTCATTGAAGAGACTGTCCTTTCAGCATTGTGTATTCTTGACTTCTTTGTTGTGAATTAATTGACCACATATGTGTAGATTTGCTTCTGGACTCTTTATTCTGCTGCATTGGTCTTTCTGTCTCTTAGCCCATAGCACACTGTATTGGTTACTATAGCTGTGTAATATAGTTTCAGATCAGGGATTGTGATGCCTCCTGGCTTGTTCTTCTTTATGCAGATTCTGTGGCTATTCGTGGTCCTCTGTGGTTTCATAGAGCTTTAAGGATTTTTCTAGTTCTGTGCAAAATGGTACTAGAATGTTGATTGGGAGGGATTACACTGAATCTGTACATCACTTTGGGTAAAATGGACAATTCTATAATATTCATTTTTATAATCCAGGAACACATAATATCTTTCCATTTGTTTGTGTCCCTTTTTCAATTTCTTCATCAATATCTTATCATTTTCGTGGTATAGGTTTTTCATGTCTGTGGTAAAGTTTTTTCCTAATTGTCTTCTTGTGATGGTTCATTATGGCTTCCTTCCTTCCTTCCTTTAGTGGAGGGATATGGTGGAAGATTGGAAATCAAAATGGCATGTTTCTACCATATCCTAGGTCATCCACAGCATAGTGGCCACTAATATAAGTCAACCACAGTGTCCTTTAGTAATAGATTGCATCTTGTGAACTGTGTCCAGGTGGGATTTGGCCTCCATCATGAAGTTTGATGTGTCCTACGCTTTTCTGGTATGTTACTGATATAGTTGTTTTGAGAAGTAATGTAGTTTCCATGAATTTCCAATGTATAGAAAGCCTGCAATAGCAGTAGAAATACTCTATCTCTACACTCAGCTTCACCAGCTGTCGTTTTACATGGTTGCCACTTCTCACGACATACTTGTTTTTTACTCAAAACAGGATGCCTTCCCCAGGAACTGTCTAGAACTCCCAAACAGGGAAATCGTTATGATTTCATCATTATGATCCAATCCAGAGGCACTTCCACTGTCATCACCTGCCTGAACCTGACAATGACCTCTCCTGTTGTGATCCGCTTTACTGCTGCTGAGACGTTCACTCACTCCACAACCATGATGGATTTAGAGATCACAGAGGGCTCCCATCTGGGCAGCCTTTTCTGTGTGGCTTCTGTAATTTAGTATGTTTTCAATCTTTTTTCATTTTGTGACATGTTTTAGTACTTCAGTCATGACTTTAATTGTGGTTCGATTTACAAAACATAATAGTGACCATTAAAAAGACTTTTTAAGAGTTTTTTAAATATTTATTTTTGAGAGAGAGAGACAGAGAGAGAGAATGAATCTGAAGCAGGCTCCAGGCTCTGAGCTCTTGGCACAGGCCCAACACGGTGCTCGAACCCAGGAACTGTGAGATCATGATCTAAGCTGAAGTTGGACACTTAACCAACTAGCTACCCAGGCACCCCTAAAAGATTTTAAGTCTAAAGTTGTATATGCCACTAAATATATTCCCATTGTGCACAAATTCACCACCTTGCACCTTGAGAATGTGTAAATTTTGACCCAGTGAAAGTCTGTGTACATTAAACATTAACTCCCCATTTCCCTTTCCCTTCTACCTGGCAACCGTATATTTGATTATTTTGGATACCTCAAACAAGTAGAATCTTATAATATTATTTTCTGTGATTGGATTATTACCCTTGTATAGTGAATTGAAGGTTCATCTATATTGTGATATGAAACAGTACTTTAGTCCTTTGCATGGCTGGGTAATATTCCATTGGGTATACATCACCCATTCATCCTTCAGTAGACACTTTGGTAAGCTTAGCCTTTTGACTATTGTGCATCACAGTGCTATGAATTTAGGGGAAGAAATACAGAGTGAGTCCCTGCTTTCAAATATTTGGGGTATATACTTTGAGGTATATTAATCCTATTTTTAAGATTTTCAGGACCCCCCCATTCAGCTTTCCTCAGTAGCTGCACAAATTTATTTCATTTCTTGATATGTTGGAAGAACATTTCAATTTATGGATCTACCCCCATGTTGTATATTCATTTACCCTTTGTAGCCTTTTGCATATTTTGTACCATTTTCCAACTATGAATAGTATTGCTATGAATATTTATGTTGGCTTTGGTTATGATTATGGTTCTGGTTCATGATGTGTGGATCATGGTGTATGGTTTATAGATTATGGCTTTAGGATTCTATTGTTTAATAGTGTACAGCTTTGGGTTTATGACATACGGCTTTTTGGTCATACACCCTTATGATTTGGGTGTTTTTGCGTGAGGAGGTGGGAAGAAGAATGTTATTGGATTTGAGACGAAATATTTTTATGGGTGAGTGGATGAGGGGTTGAGTAGGTGGGTGTTTGTGAGGCAAGGATTTAGGAGGTTCAGTGGGTGGTGTGTAGAGAGCTAGGGGGTTCAGAATTTGCAGGGTGGTGGTTTAAGGGTGAGTGAGTGAAGATTTGAGAGGGTAATGGTTTAGGTGGTAACAGTATTGGGTGTGGGTTTAAAAGGGTTTGGAGGATGATTGGTTATTAGTTGAGAGATTAGAGGGATCAGGTGATAATGGTTTAGGGAATGAGGGTTTAGGAGATGAGGATATGAGGGAGAGCTTTGAGTCACTGGAGATAATGGTTAATGTGTTTAGGTTGGAGCAGTGGAAGATCTAAGGAGAACCCGGTTGTCTAGGCGATTCGTCTAGCACTAGACTGATTAACTGAAGTTTGTGGGTTCCAACCTAAAGGTGGAACACCTTGAGGGAGCTAGGGGTTAGGATCAGGGTACATTCTGAATTTAGATATGTGGTTTCAGATATTTTATCCCAGTTTGTGGCTGGTCTTTTCTCTGAACAAGGTTTATCAGGGTAGAAGTTTGAAATTTATGAAGTCCATGTTATCAATTTCCCTCTATTTTGGACTGGTCTTTATGTTTGTGTTTTATTTTATTATTTTTTTTAATTTCATGTTTGTTTATTTTGAGAGAGAGAGACAGACAGACCATGAGCAGGGGAGGGTTGGAGAGAGAGGGAGACACAGAATCTGAAGCAAGCTCCAGGCTCTGAGCTGTCAGCACAGAGTCCGACGTGGGGCTTGAACTCACAAGCCGTGAGATTATGACCTGAGCTGGAGTTGGACGCTTAACCGACTGGGCTTCCCAGGCACCCCTGTGTTTTATTTTTTTTTAATGTTTATTTGAGAGATTGGCACTGTCTGCATAGAGGCCAGTGTGGGGCTGACCTCACCAATCGTGAGATCATCACCTGAGTGAACATCAAAAATCAGATGCTTAACTGATTGAGGCAACCAGGGGCTGCTTGTGTTTGCAATTTATTTTATTCATTCATTCGTGTCAAAAGGTGATTTTATTAAAGCACGAGGTCAGGACCCGTGGACAGGACCATGAGGAGAGACTGTTTATATACTATGGAGTTGGGGGAGGTAAAGTCCGGGAAGTTTCCGGTGAGATTTTCATATGCTACAGAAGACTCAACAGATATTGGAGGCCTAGCTATTGTCAAGCTCAAGTTGTTTTTCCCCCTAGCAAAGCCTTAGCATTAAGACAGTAGGGAGTTCCTGGAGAAACATTTTACTCTGCCTGCTTCAAGTATTTGCCAATGGGATGCAGGTTGTAAGGAAATTTAATTTTATCTGCCATTTCCTTTTGCCTTTGTTTCCCACAGCATTCACCCTGAAAAATTTTGACCCTTAAAATCTTTGAGGTTGCTGATGGTGGAAGGTCTCATCTTCTGTAACTTCCTGCTGAGTGGGGGCATAGAGATGTCCCTACCTATGGGTCAACAGTGGCCAGTTGGGGAAGGTATTTATAGATAGGAGTTACTACAGGCAGAGGCAGCCAATCCAAAGTAAATAACTTTTATGAACCTCCTTGAGTAGACAGGATCATCTGTCTTCTAGAAGTTATGACTGTGAAGGAGTCTTGGCACCAGGCAGGGAGACATCAGAAAAGACAACAAAATAAGGTTAATATTATTATGAGGAAGATAAGCCTAAAAATAAACAAATTTTCCTGCAGTCCATTCCTGTCATCCGAAGAGAGATTTGAGGTCTTCCACTGGTTCATAGGAATAACAAGGCATGTCAGCTTGCATACTAGATTCCTGTGAGGAAGATACAGGTTTCATTCTTGATATGTGAGTCTATGAAGAATGGCCTTCTAATTTTACTGTAGTGTGAGTACATAATGCAGTCAGGTAAGGGGCCCTTCCATTTTGGAGTTAAATCTGCTGCTGTATTAGAATTCCAATCATTTAAATACATCATGCCTCCTGGGTTTATATGGGGTGGGTTTCTAGTATCTGTCAGATCAGGGTCAGAAAGGCTATGCTATGACTTGCATATTCATTTAAAGATGTATCAATTAACTTGGTCTCAAATGAATAATTAAACAAAGCACTGTATCTATTCATAGGTCTACAGTGAGAAGAGACTTTCCATATGCAATTATTGGAGGAGTCTGTCCTGCTTTTAGTTCTTTAAACAATCCTATGCCCATGGGGTCCTGTTACTCTCTGCACAGAATAACAAGCAAGAAGTTTGTCCATACCTATGCTATTGTGACAATTTTTTCAAGTTTATCTCAAGTTGTCCCTTAGGCAAACAACATTTATAGACTATCAGAACTGGAATGTAACATCCACAAAGGTGCATTACTGAAACATATTGCATTACTGAAACATATTTTTTCTCTCTAAAAAACCCTCATTTCCAGAGGTAGCCAAATCAAGACTAACTCATTTGTAAAACAAGTCCAGTTTTCACCAGCTTGGCCTAATTATTTACATAAGCTCAGCAAGACTAGTGATTGATCATGTAGATCTTTAGTGCAAAAAGGTGATTTTATTAAAGCTCAAGGACAGGACCTGTGGGCAGGAAGAGCTGCCCCTTGTGTTTGCATTTTAAATTTATCTACAGTTTCCAGTGAATTTTGGTATAGGTTGTAAAGTTTGTGTGTGCATTTCATTTCCTACACTTTCCAGTTATTCCTGAACTATCTTTGGCCAAGTTGGGGGATAGTGGGTTCCTGCTTTCAATTTCCAAAACGTAATGGATTCAGCGGGCGGTCAGGAGGGGGCGCTGCCTCCACGGACCTGTAAGCCCAGCGTGCCCTGCACTACCTCCACCGCCTGCAGGGGGCGCCAGAGCCCCGCTCCCTGACGTCAGCGCTGGCACAGGTATTCAGCCTGCCTCTGGCACCGACAGGAGCTCCGCTTGCTCAGGATGTGCTGTGGGGGTTTTGGTGGGATGCAGGGCCACTGCCACAGGAACAGGAACCAAGTCTCCTCATCACCCGCTGTGGAGACTTCTGGAGGACCTGGACTTGCGTCCACTCAGACAAGAACCCGGTCTCCTCAGGACCCGCCGGGGGAGGAGCAAGTAAGCAGAAAGCGAGACCCGGGGAGGAGGAGCTTCCGGAGCAGGGACCGCGGAGGGGGTCCGTGTTAAGGGGACCCGCGGGGGAAGGGCCCGGGGTGACTTCGGGCGCTGTGACCCCGGATCCCGGGCGGGGCTGTGCGCGCGCGCAGCCGTCCCATCTTCCCTCTCCTCGCTCCGGGGGCAGCGGGGCCGTGTTTCTGCTCTGCGCGACTCAGTTCGCGCTGCTTCCTCCCCCGGTTCATGGTCCCGGAGCAGGTGCCTGGGCGGTGCTTGCGCTCCTGACGCTTTGGCTGCGGAGGGTTCCTCCTGCCTCCGCCCGCAGGTGGGGGGGTGTCTTCTCCTGTCTGCGAAGGTGGCGTTGTGGGGAGCTCAGGGCTGATGGCCCTGGATCTGCAGATCGCTCTGGATAGGACGGATGTTGTCACAGGATTAATTCCTCCACGTCCAGGAGCACGGAGTAGCTTCGCATCCATGTGCGTCTTCCTCCATTTCTGTCGCCAGTGTCCGGTCCTCAGAGAGAGAGAGAGAGAGCAGGTCTGGCACCTCCTCGCTTAGATTCCCTCCTGGTCACTTGGTTCCTTCTAAGGCAGTTGTAAACGGGACCTTCTCTTCTTTTCTCTTTCCGATGGGTGGTCATCAGTGTGTAGATGTGCACGTGGTGTTTGTGTATCGATTTCGTATCCTGCAAATTTTCGTATTTATTAATTCTGTTTCCTTTAAAATAACACCTCCAGGTTCTACCAGCATAAATGGGTTTATTTGGGAAGAAGAGTGTATTTCTCCTTCTCTGTCTGGCGTATTTCACTCAGCATAATGACTGCGGGCTTCAAGCCATGTCGTAGCGGGTGTCAGAGCTCCCGCCCTCTGTGAGGCCGAGCCCTGTTCGGTTGTGTATAGGCCCCATTTTGTTTACTTATTCATCCGTCATTGGTCACTTGGGCTGCTTCCATCTTTTGGCTGTTGTGAAGAAGTTGACATGAATAGGGGCACATGAATGTCTGCTCAAGGCTTTGCTTTCAATTTCTTTGTATGTGTGCGGAGGTGGAGTTCTGTTGAACATTCTGAGGGCCCACTATGCTGTTCTCTACAGCCGCTGTTCATGTAATACTGCTGTTCATGGTTCTGCCCGTTTGTCTCTCCATTCACCCCCGGAGGGGCATTTGCATAGTCTGTGAACAGTGCCGCTGTGTATGTTTGTGCACATGCTTTTTTTAAACAACTGTTTTCACTTCTTTGGGATAGGCATCTAGGAGTAGAATTGTTGAGCCATGTGATAATTCTATGTT
Organism: Paguma larvata; assembly: GCA_030068075.1. NCBI lineage: Eukaryota > Metazoa > Chordata > Mammalia > Carnivora > Viverridae > Paguma > Paguma larvata. The sequence continues at coordinate 13,666,036 of CM057838.1, read as the reverse complement.
TTTATCTTTTTGAGGAAATGCCAAACTATTGTACACATAGGCTTCACCATTTTAGATTTCCACAAGCACTGTTTAAGTGTTCCAATTTCTCAACATCTTTGCCAACACTTGTTATTTTGTAGTTTTCTTTGTTGTAGCAATTTTAGTGAATGTAAAAGGGTATCCTAACTGTGGTTTAAATCATTTCTATGAGGACTAATGATGTTTAACATCTTTTCATGTCTATTCACCATTCATATGATCTCCTTAGGGAAAGGTACTTCTAAGTCTTTTGTCCATTAGATTTTTTTTTTGTTAATGAGTTGTACAAGCTCTTTATATAGTCTGCATAATAGACTCTTACCAGAGAAATAATGTGGAAATATTTTCTTTCATTGTAGGCATTGTGTTTTCACTTTTGGGATAACATCTTTTATGTACGAGGGTTTTTAATGTTGAGGAATCTAAATTTATCGATTTTTCTTTCCTTGCTTGAGATTTGGTATCAGCTCTAAGAGCAATGTTAAACTGTATGCTCATGAAGAATAATCTCCATTTATTTCTTCTAGAGTTTATAAGGTTTACCTTTCACATTTAAGCTTTTGATCCACTTTAGGTTAATGTTTGCATGTGGTGGGAGAATAAGGGTTCAATTTCGTTCCTCTGCACATGAATAGCCAGTTTTCTAGCACCCTTTGGTGCAAAGATCATTGTTTCCCCAATGTCATACTGTCCACCCTTGTCAAAGTCCAGTTGACCAAAGAGGAAAGGGTTTATTTCTGGGTTTTCAGTTAAATCCCACTGATCTGTATATATGTTTTTATGACAGTATTGCAGTGTTTTATTTACTGTTGCTTTGTTTGAAGATTTGAAATTGTGAAGTATGAACTTCTTCCTTTTTTTCGATTGTTTTGTTTATTTTGTGGTGCCTTGATTTTCCATATGCCTGTTAGGATTAGCTTGTAGACGTTTTCTCAGAGGGCTTTGTGAATTTCCCAGGAAATCACACTGAACCTACATGTTGCATTGTGAACTATCACCCTTTAGGAATAGTACATTTTAGATTGTCTTTAATTTCTTTAAGCAATGTTTTTTACATCTATTCCCAAGTATTTTATTGATGCTATGTTACCTAAAATGGAATTGTTTTCTTAAATTCCACTTCATAAGATCACTGCTAGTGTATACAAATAAGTAAGATATTTGTGCATCAGAATTTTGTCCTGTAACTTTCCTGAATTAGGTGACTAACTCCAGTCATTTCTGTTGATTCTTTAGTTTTTACATAAGATGACATTTTTGGTTTCTGATTAGATTAGTTCTACCTTTTCCTTTCACCTGTGGATGCCTTTTTTCTTTCCTCCTTGCTCTGGGTAGAACTTACAGTACAATATTGAGTAATGGGTGAAAAGCCTGGATTTTGGCCTCGTTCCGAATATCAGAGGAAACCATACAGACTTTAAAATTGCAAAAGATATTTGCTATAGGTTTATTAAACAAATTATCCTTTATTCCTACTTTCTTGGGTATATATCATGAACTAGCATTGGATTTTGTTTAGAACTTTTTCTTTATTAATATGATCACATGTTTTCTTTAAAAAATTGTGGTGTATAACATACAGATTCTTACATCTGTATTTAAAGAGATACAAAATTTTTTTTTTTCTGGTTTTGTGATGTATTGCTGTTATACGATAGGGAAAGGTATTAGGGTTTAAAGACTACTGGCTGTGGCCAGAATAAATTATGAGGGTGATTTGAGATGGGTAGGAGTTAACAGATATATTCATGGTTGAGGTGAAAGTTAAAAATAAAGTCAGGGGTTAAGGGTCAGAATCAGGGTCAAGATGAGGTGAGTAGGATGAGGGTCAAGGTGAAAGTCAGGGTATAAGGTCAGGGTCAGGATAACGATCAGAGTTACAGTAAGAACAGGGATTAGGGTTTATGGTAAGGGTTCAGGGTAATGAAGGGTAGGAGAAAGAGGTTAGGGGTCATTTAGAATCAGGATTGGAGTCAGACATAGGGATCAGAGTCAGGTTTTAAGGTGAGGATTCGAGGGTTACAAGGTTAGAGGGTTGGGGTTAAGGCTTAGGGGTTAGAGTTACAGGTTAGGGCTAGGGTTTAGGATTAGGGTCAGAGGTCAGGGTCAGGACAGGGTTAAGGTTAGGCTTAGGCTAGGGTTAGGCTTAGATCCCAGGAGTCTCCAGGCACTGAACCCCCAAGAGTGCAGTGGTCTCTCCAGAGGGCTGAGTTTGGAGTGTATTGGAGGGTGCTGAACAGTCTTAGTCCTTGGATTCAAGGGCTAGCCTGTGGTGTGGTCCATGCTTCATGTCCTTGAGGGGGTCCTCATGACCCCCCCCCTTGTGCAGCTCCTTCCATGCTTTGTAGATGTATGGTGATGTTCCATGTTCCATGCCAATTAATACTTCATCGCTTTTGTCCCCCATGTGCCTGGTGTTCTCAGACCTAGGAATTCAGTCCCCATGGGAAGATAGGCTTGGCTAGGGTTAAGGTTCAATCCAGGGACGTCTCCAGGGCAGAAGCCACACCAGTCCCTTGATCTCCCTGGAGGGCTGAAATAAGTCCCCAAGAGGGGTGCAGGTCAGGTGGAGGGTTAGGGTTAGGGTTAGATCCCGGAAGACTCCAGGCCCTGAACCCCCAGCAGTGCTGTTGTCTCCTCAGAGGTCCAAGCTGAGGGTGCATGGGAGGGTGCCAGTCAAGCTTAGTCTTGAGTTCAAGGGGCAGTCTCCTTTGTGGGCCAGGCTGTGGTTGGTGCTTTAGGACCCCCTTTGTGCAGCTCTATCCAGGCTTTGGAAATGGCATGATTATGTTCCACCTTCCACGCAGTGCAGTGGTCTCCCCGGAGGGCTGAGTCGAGGGCACGTGGGAGGGTGCCAATCAGGTTTAGGCTTTAGGTTCAAGGGCCAACCCTGAGGGTGCCAATCAGGTTTAGGCTTTAGGTTCAAGGGCCAACCCTCTTTGTGGGCCAGGCTGTGGTTGGGCCTCAGCACCTGACTTGTGCAGCTCCATCTGGGCTTTTTATATGGCATGGTGATGTTCTATGTTCCCCGTCGATTAATCCTGTACCACTTCTGGGCCCAATGTTTCCGGTGTTCTCAGACCTAGGAAATCGGTCTCCATGGGGAGAGGGCTTTGGCTAGGGTTAGGTTTCTAGCCAGGGGAGTCACCAGGACAAGAAGCGACACCAGTCCCATGATATTCCCTGGAGGGCTGAAATAAGGGCCCATGCTCCGGAGAGGGTCAGGTGGAGGGTTAGGGTTAGGTCCCAGTAGGCTCCAGGTGCTGAACCCCCAGCAGTGCAGTGGTCTCCCAGAAGGGCTGGGTTGAGGGCGCATGGGAGGTGCCAGTCAGGATTAGGCTTTGGGTTCAAGAGCCAGACTGTGGTGTGGTCCATGCTTTAGTTGGCCTAGGGATCCCCCTTGTGCAGCTCCACCCAGGCTTTGGAAATGGCATGGTTATATTCCACGGCAATTAATCTTGCACCACTTCTGGGCCCAATGTGCCCAGTGTTCTCAGATCTAGGAATTTGGTCTCAGTGGGGAGAGAGCCTTGGTTATGGTTAGGGTTCAGTCCAAGGACGTGTCCAGGACAGGTCTCCCCAGAGGGCTGAGTGGAGGGCACATGGGAGGTTTAGGGGTAGGCTCTAATCTTTGTTATTTCATTCCTTCTTAGCTCCTTTATGTGTAAAGTTAGGTTGTGTATTTGAGATTTTTATTGCTTATGGAGGTAGACTTGTATTTCTGTAAACTTCTTAGTATAACCTTTGCTGCATCACAAAGATTTTGGATCAAGTGTTGTTTCCAGGTAATTTTTGTTATCTTCTTTGACATCTTGATTGACCATTCATTCATTATTCGGTAGCATGTTATTTAACCTACATATATTTTGTGGTCCAGATTTTTTCTTGTGGTTGATTTCTAGTTTCACAGTGGTCTGGTCAGAAAAGAGGCTGGTATAACTTCGGTCTTTCTGAATTTGTTGAGGCTTGTCTCGTGGCCTAATATGTGGTCTATTCTGGACAATGTTACATGTGCGCTTGAAAAGAATGTTTATGCCGCTGTTTTAGTAGTTAATGTTCTGAATACATCTATTAAATCCATCTGGTCATTCAAAGCCACCGTTTCCTTGTTGTTTTTCTGTTTGGATGACTGTCCATTTATGTAACTGGAGTGATAAAGCCCTGATATTTTATTACTAATGCTGAGTTCTTTCATGTTTGTTACTACTGCTTTATATATATGAGTGCTTTCATGTTGGGAGCATAAATATTTAGAATTGTTGTGTCTTCTCGTTGGATTGTCTCCTTTATGATTATAAAGTGGCCGCCTTTGACTCTTGTTACATTCTTTGTTTTAAAATCTATTTTGTTTGATGGAAGCATTGCTATTCCAGCTTTCTTCTGACATCAATTTGCATGATTGTTTCCCTATCTCCTTGCTTACAATCTGTAGGTGTCCATAGGTCTGAAAAGAGTCTCTTGTAGGCAGCAGATAAGTGGGTCTTTTTTTTTTCCTAGACAACACTCTGTCACCCTGTGTCTTTTGATTGTTTAGTCCAGTTACATTCAAAGTAATTATTGATAGATATGTATTTATTGCCATATTGTTATGTTTTAGTGTGGGTTTTTTTTAGTTCTCTGATCCTTTCTTTTCACTATCTTTAATGGTTTGTTGGCTTTTTTAGTGTTATACTTAGATTCTATTCTCTTTATTCTTTGTGTATCTATTACTTTTTGTTGATTTGTGGTTACCATCTGGTTTGCATGTAACATCTTCTGCATATAGCATTTTATATGAAGTTTATAGTCACTTAGGCTTGAACTTAAGCTTCTTTCTTCCTCTTCCCTCCCCTCCCCCAAGTTTTAGGCATATAGTGTCATAATTTATGTCTCTTTATTTTGTGAAACCCTTGATTGCCTTTTACAGGTATGCTTATTTTTAGTGCATTTTTGCTTCAAACTTTTTATACTCTTGTTTATGGTCTTATCTTTCCATGCAGAGTTCCTTTTAATATTTTTTGCAGGGCTGGTTTAGTGGTCATGGACTCCTTTTTGTTTGATAAATTCTTTATCTCTCCTTTTATTCTGAATGATAGCCTTGCTGGATACAGTATTCTTGGCTGCAGATTTATTCATTTCAGCACTTTGAATATATCATGCGTCTCCCTTCTGGCCTGCAAAGTTTCTGCTGAAAAATCAGCTGATGGCCTTATGGGTTTCCTTTGTATGCAACTATTCTTTTCTCTTGCTGCATGTAAAATGTTTCATTTATCACTAATTTTTGCCATTTTAATTACTATGTGTCTTGGTGTGGACCTCCTTGAGTTGAGTTTGTTGGGGGAATCTGTGCCTCTTGAATCTGGATGTCTGTTTCCATCCCCAGATTAAGGAAGTTTTCATGTTTTATTTTTTCTAATAACTTTTCTGCCCCCTTTTCTCTCTTCTTCTGGAATACCTATAATGCACATGTTGTCATGCTTGATGGAGTCACTGAGTTCCCGAAGTCTATTCTTATTTTACATAATTTTTTTTCTTCTCTCACCTGCTCAGTTTGATTGCTTTCCATTATTCTGTCTTCCAAGTCATTAATTCATTCTTCTGCTTCCTCTAGCCTGCTTATTCCCTCATTTTTTTTTAAGTCTCTTTGTTAAGGATCTCACTGATGTCCTCCACTCTTTTCTCAAGTCCAGTGAATATCTTTGTGATCATTCCTTTAAATTCTCTATCCAACATATTGTATCCATTTTTAGCTTTGGTCTCTTGCTGTGATATTGTCCTGGATTTTCACTTGAGACAAATTCTTCTCTCTCCTCATTTTCTCTAACTCTTTGTGTCCGTTCCTGTGTATTAGGAAAGTCTTACATTTCCTGTTCTTGAAAGTAATGACTTTATGAAGAAGAGGTCCTATAGTGCCCTGTGGTGCAGTGTTCCCTGTTCCTCAGGACCTGGCAGTCTAGGGAGTGTCTCCTATGTGTTGTGTGTGCCCTGCTGTGGAGGCCTGGCCATGTTTTCCTTCAGTCTAGGGGTCTATAGAGTCTGTAGAAGCTCTCTTTCCCTGCTGTGGGTAGTGTTTGGTCCCTGGTTGGGTGGGGCACATTTTAATAAGGTATGCACTGGTCTGCTTGCAAAATGAGATCCCCAAAATTCTTGCTAAAACTTCTTCAATGTGGCATCTTCTCTACCTTCAGTTGTGGAGTTTGTTCTGCCAGTCTGGGTTGTTGTCTGAATTATTTAGACTGAAGTGAGTGTTATCTATTTTATCCATGGGACAAGTGAGCTTAAGGTCCTCCTTCTCTGCCATCTTCCCAGACTCCCTTGATTATGAACTTGGATGAAATATTTTGATTCATTAGGGGAACCCCCATCTCAGCATTGTTAACCCTTTTCTTCTTAAAATGATGACATACTCCATTCCAAAGTATTTTATTATCCTATTTGGATTATATAACCTTTGCTTCCAGTCTTCTAAAAATCAGATGAGCAAGGATATAGAGTCTCCATATGCACTGTGTAAATTTTCCCTTTATCCCCATTTCTTGTATGTAATCTATACCGTTCATGTTGCATTTTGCTCTCAGTTTAGAGACCTGTCTAGGCTCTTCAGATAAACTGCAATAATAAATCTTTATAACTTTGTCAGGATACAGCATGGCAGTTATTTAGGTTTCAGAGAAGGGATAGGATATGGGTCATGTAAAGAAACCTTAAAACAATGCCCATGTTTATTAGCCCTAACTTTATCCATCCTTTCTAAAGGTCCTGAAATCTAGCAATTCCTGACCTTTTGGGGAGGATTCTATGGAATACACAATTTGACTTTACCAATTGCCAGGTTAGAATCCCAGTTTCTTGGACATCCTAAATCACAGTCATCAGCTTCTTTCTGAATTTCCAAATTTGTATTCTCTCATACTCTGTCATTGTCAAAATAAGCATCTTAATTTTTTTTTCCTCTCATGTTAGTAGAGTTTCATGAGGGAAAAGGTATAAATGTGTTGGTTCAAGACACTATTTTAAACCAAAAGGCCAAAAGTCTCACCCCAACTTATTGGGATTGGCATAACTATTCAATGTCTTAACCTCAAGGAAATGGTGTGGTTGTAGTTATGCATTTCCCAGAGAGCCAAGTGGGGCAGCAGGAAATATCATTTCAAAGATGCTCCCTTACCCCAAAAACTCTATTTATTTGATCTGTTAACCTATAATGTTTCCCAGAAACCCTAGTAAATGCAGAGGGCATAAATCTTTTTGTATCAAAAGAGTTAGTTCAGAGCGGAAAAGCTTCAGTTACCAGAATAGTGACTAAATCTGGTGTCATACAATGCTAATGTCTTGACTGAAATTATGAGGCACCAGCTGTTGGCTCTAACTGTATTTCTCATAAATGCAAAAGTATACATTAATATCCCTGCAATATAAAATGATACAAGATGTAGAGCAGCACTGGCAGTGAATATATATGCATGGCATTTAAATGTTTTTCATTCAGTGCAAAGAGTTACTTCCTGTTACCTAAGAAATATGTCACATGTTCTTAATTAACTTTATGTTGCGGTCAATATGACTGCTTTGAAGTTACATATTTTAGAAGAACTGTAAATATTTTGTTAATAGGATTTCTTTTGGTAATAGGATTTCTTATCACAGGACTGAAAAGTAAAACTGGGTTCTAGCTGAATGATCTTTAAAGTTCTGTCCAATTCTATCAAATAGCAGCTATTATAATGGGGGGAAAATTCTCGTCTTCCCCCACCCCCAGCATTTAAAGTAACATCTGTTTGAACTAATTTCATTTTAAATTGATTTATCAGATTTTAAATTGATTTATCAGCTTTCATGAAAATAGCAAACCACCCATTTCCAGTCCTTAGTCCATAAGGTACAACTTTCAAATAATACTTATTAGCAGCTGGAAACAAGTATAAAGTCAGCAAGAAGCCAAGTAAAAAGATGAAATATTATAAATGTTGCTTTTTGGAGTATTATTTTCTAGCAGGATCTATACTGGAGAAACTAAATGAAGTTTCTCTAGTGCAAAGTCTTTACAAACTAAAAAGAACATCAGTTTAATGATACTATATAAGGGTAGAATTATAATAAAATATTAATTACAACTATAGGAACTAAGAAATCTCTTCAGCAGGATTCCACTTTATAATCTGTTGTAATCATCAAAGGCAATAAACATCATTCAATGTAAATAACAGGTAAACCAAATACTAGTAATTTGTACCATCCATAAATAGTCTTATGTTCTAATAAAGTTGCATGATATAGAACACGTTCAAAAGGCTTTTCAAAAATTTATTATGATGTAGATATTAATGATCACATCTTTTATGTTGACCTGCTTTTTACCTTTGTTGGGGTTTTAATATTCACCTTTATTAATTTTATCCTGAATGCACACAGGGTGTTCTGGATCAAAGATCATTGTACAAATACTGACCACCTGATTCCTCATACCCCACTTCTTACCCCGGAGGTGATGCAATGAAAGCCAGGTCAGATATCTTACACAAATTTTAAAGTCTACACTACAAGTAAGGAATGGAGAAAATTGAGTTTTCTCTACTTATCTCTAGGAAAAAGAGACACTTACCCACCTCCCCTGCCAAAAGGAGGGAGAAAACCCTTGCTTTTTGAGATGTATGAGATAAGCCCAGTGTCTCTGGCTTTTCTTACCTATAAATCTCTCCAAAGTTCTGAGCCTTATCTTCCAGAGGCAAGTATATACCTCTGGAGTTCTCTCAGTACCTATACCATTGGGAATGAACTTGCCACATTTTGCTCCTAGCCCAGCATCCCAAGATTATTTCCTCACATCTCACGCTCTTGCTAGCTCCAATTATTGGCACTATGGACTCTCTTTGAGGATTACTTGTAGTATTTCTCACGTAAGTAATAAATAGGCATATATAACTCTTCCCTTAGAAAACTAACCCGATAAATAAAATTAAGTCATTATTTTATGTTATGGGATTTCCAGACTTCAGAATGAAATTTGTGAAATAATGTTACTAAAGAGACCTTTCTAAACTTCCACCAGCAGGTTTCCCTTACTTTGAATCAGCCATTTTTTCTTATAATTAAGTATCATTTCACGATCTTTTTCAAATTTCCATGTGTCTAAAAAATATATTTTCTAAGTTTCATAAAACCAAATTTACATTTAAATACAATTCATTTTACAGAAAAAAGGACAATCCTTTAAAAGTATGGTTTAGTCTAGCTTTAAATTGTGGAGTTATAGAATTGTGTCAAATATATAAAATGGAGCATTTATATTAAATGCAATGTATTTCTGCATAATGCTTCCCAAGCTAATCAAGAGTGATTATCTCTAATTCGTGATTTAGCAACCTAAACCAGATTAGTCTCTGAGAAGGACTCAGTTCCAATAATAATAAAAATCATACAGTTTGTCAGAAAAGGTTATATCACGGAAGATACTGAATTATGCAGTCTGTAGAAAACAAAAGATCTTTGTCCCCTGCTCTTAAAATCAGGTTTTCCCTCCAGTGCCCTCCTCTTTTTCAATGAGCTCCAACAGCCTCCTCCCTGAAATAAGGAATATCTCCTACACACCACACTTTGATCAAAGAATACTATCAGATGCTCCAAAGAGCAAAACAATATTCTGGTGAAAGAAACCTTGCTATATGTATATTTTTCTTTCTTCATGGCTCTGGCAAAAGGTTTTGCCCCCTTAGGGAACTGGGGCATTGGATCTGAAGCATAAACTATTTAGTGTACACTGTTGTCTTTAAAATTACTGGCTCCCTGTTGCATGGGCTCAGCCTTCTTACATCAAGCCAGTCTACCTTACTTTCTCTGATGATAAAGATCTTCACAAGACTGTCCTCATGGGCTTCTCTGTAGGTGCTTAAGCACATCAAATTTCCAGGATACTCATGACATGAGTTTCAAGACTGTATGCTCCTATTGTTCGGGGTCTTAGTATCATCAAATACTAATATACCTGACTGCACAAAATACCTAAGGTTATTTCCATGGGCTAATAATGAGAAGATCTAAAGGAAGGAAAGAGGAAGTACTAGGAGCAGACTAATACTTAAAGAAATGGAAGGTCCTGTAACATTATTCATCTTCTCTCACCCAAAATTCTACACAATAAAAATCCTCTCTAGTTTCTCAAGATAAGGGTGTCAAAAATGTCAGTGTTTCTCAGCATTTTAAACTTCGACTGGTTGTATTACATGAGAGCTCTTACAAATTTTTATATAATATAATTTTATATAATTATATTTTAATATTATATATAAGATTATATTAAATTTAAAATTAATCAAGTGTTATAAGTAAAACTAAAATAAATAAAAAGTTATAATTTTGCTTTCAAACTAACAGGCTGTCCATCATCATGACCTGAGTCTCCTTAGCAGAGCATGGCCCTTTCTAAGCAGTTGCACATTCTACTTATGCATAATAATCAGAAAATGAGTTATTCATAGGGTGGGAGTGGAAAATGCAGGAAAGGAAGTTTCAGTAGATGAAGCAAGGTAGAGACAGAGAAGACAAAATCATCGAGTGTAATATCAAACAGCTAGAGAGGGATGGATGCTAAAGAACTTGCAGGCAGGTTCTTTTCCAGGCTTAGTGAGAGGGTTGTGGTCGTAATTAACACTATGATCACAGCAAAAGCCACTAGCATATGTTCTCCTTGCTTGTCACAAAACTCATCAGGCACACCGGGTGTGTGTGAAGCTTGCTATCTTCTGACTCACACAGGATTGCCGGCACTTCAGGGCTTTACCTCAGATGAGCCCTTCCCATCTGCTCACCTGGCCTCATCCCACCTCTCTGGGTAAAACGCTGTCCTCTCAGATACGTGTTGGTTTTTAGAAATAAAGTCTAAAGTGAGACATTTTAGATGATGTGTGGAAGTAAAAGCAGAATAGCTATCATTCAAAACAAAACTAAATGATCAACTGAACAAGATATGCGCGAAGTCAGAAGGCCTTACATGGATGGAAATATTAGACTAATAAATTCCAGAGAGTGAATTATACCACATAACGTGAATAAATTCACTGATTTAGCAGGATAAGGAATTGTAGCAGTACGCTGACATCAGATCAAATCTTGGCTTTGCCAATTTTTTTCTGAGTATAGTTGACACACACTGTTACATTCAGGTATACAACACAGTGACTCAACAACTCTATGTGCTGTGCTCACCACAAGTGTAGCTGCCGTCCATCACAGTATCATTGACTGTATTCTCTGTGCCTTTTATGTCCATGATTTATTTTTCCATTACTGGAAGCCAGTATCTCCCACACCCCTTCACCCATTTTGCCCATCCCCCTACTTCCCTCCCCTCTGGCAACCATCAGTTTGTTATCTCCATTTAAAGTTCTGATTCTGGGGGCGCCTGGCTGGCTCAGTCGGTTGGGCGGCCGACTTCAGCTCAGGTCATGATCTCGCGGTCTGTGAGTTCGAGCCCCGCGTCGGGCTCTGTGCTAACAGCTCAGATCCTGGAGCCTGCTTCTGATTCTGTGTTTCCCTCTGTCTCTGCCCCTGTTCATGCTGTGCCTCTATGTCTCTCAAAAATAAGCATTAAAAAAATTTTTTTTAAGTTCTGATTCTGTTTCCTATTTATTCATTTCTTTTTCTTTTAGATTCCACATATGAGTTAAATCATATGATACTTGTCTTTCTCAGTCTGACTTATTTGGGATATGTCAATTATTTTAGACACAGTATTTTACCATTGTGCACCAGCGTTTTTCATTGTAAATTGAATTAATGCCTATTTTGTACAGTCGTTGGATGTTTAAATAAGGTGATATATTTGAAGGCACCAGGCAGACTCAAACTATGATTGTTATTGTTAATTTTCATTCTTTCCAGATTTATATCCAGTTTCCATTCTTCAGAACTTGGAAAAAGTTGAAGGAAATTTTAAAAGTAACCATATTCTGATAGCTGCATAACTCTGTGAATATACTAAAAATCACTAAATTGTACACTTTAAGTGGGTGAATTTTGTGGTGTGTGTATTGCATCTCAATAAAGCCATTCTGTACATATATACTGCACAGAAACATAAGTCTTTGTATACATACCTACATCTTTATACACATGTATCTTCTATATTAATAACATGCTCGCTGAAATGCAGGTGCTGAGGGGCCCAACAGCAGTTCTAATGAGAAGCATTTTGGGAGCACGAAAACGAACCTGGGTCATGAAGACAACTACAGGGTTGAAATGATGCTGGCACTGGGAACTCATGTGTACCACTGATGTGAATGCTCTTTGTGGACATAGGGTATCACGTTATCACGTGTGGCCCACAGGCCTCATCGCTGACGTGTACGGTGTCAAAAGCAGCTTTTCCCCATCCTGCTGAATTACAACTGGAAAAGCAATATGCCGCTATTGCTATGACCGTGAATCCATTTGCAGCCTGTCACAGTTCATCATCAGGTGGATGTACCTATTTAACTGGCTGACTAGTGTTACAATATTGCATGGTGCTAGTATTTGAAGATTACTTCAAAGGTAAGCTGGTACCTTGGTCTTGGCTTATATCATGACTTTTTGAGGGAGTAGGTATGGTATTTTCTTACTTTTACAGTCATAGGCTGTCACCCTTACCTGATGATAATACCTGGAAGTTATGCTTCACACAACACATGGCAGCTGTTGTACTTCTGACTCACCCCTCCATGCTTGTGACCCATTCTTCTCTCAGGTCACATATCCCAGGCCTGACTGGACTCCTTTAACCCAGCCTGGACATCCCCACAACTCGCAGCTGACATGTAATTTGAACTAATTAAATTAATATTCAGAGTAAGGTAAAAGAATATCTCCTAGGCCCATAAGCTCAGCTATATCTGGATCATAGTTGTTACTTCATCTAAAGAAAAATGTATACCCTGAAGAGGGCGAGGGGCTCATAAAAAGAAGTCAAACATGGTCAAGATTTGCTGATAGTTTTCAAAATAGTTGAAACCATGACACTCTCATAAATAAAAAGTTAGCCAGAATTTATAAAATTTACTAGTGAAGGAAACAGCTAAATAGTGTCCTGGTACAGAGAAGAATTTAAGACCATGGATATTATTCTCAATGGAAGAGAAAATGATAAAATAAGATTGCAAAGTTAGATATAAAATAGGTTAATATTGATTACGATAGCAATTACAATCCAAATAACATTGTACAGCAATTACTTAACTGGCTGCAAAGACTGCACCTCAAAAACGATGGTGACTTAAAGGCTCTTGAATTTCCCTTCTACCATGGATCCTTCAAATATACATCTGTATACAGAGCAATTCACTCTAAGAGAAATCCAGAATCTAGTTGAGTGACTCATTTACATCAGGAGACTGAAAAAATATCAGTATCAAAATGTATCCATTTTGATGTATCCGTCAAAAGGAAAGGATCCATGAATCTTTTCCTATCGGAAAGGCTGAGACAAACTCTCACCTTCTTGAGAGAGGAGTTTTGAACAGACAACATCTAGCACCTCAGACTTTATAGATACCACGCAAGGGATAGGCCCCCAAGACCATGAGAAACAAAGAAACAGTTTTTAAATGGCACAGGATGTGGCTCACAACTATACACCAGGCCTCAGGTCAAGAGAGCAGGCAAAAATGCCCAACTCCCAGTTTCTGTCTAGAAGGAGTTTGACTACATACTTTCCCCACTTCTGTCTGACAACCCAACTTCTACTCAGCCTGCATCTAAGTGCCGACTTCAGCTCTCCCCTTTCGGACACTGGCATGTCTTGACACACACACTCCACTACCAGAGCCACTAGGAACAAATATGGCAGCATTGAAATAACAAGGGTTTGAGAGACAACGAGGAACTCTGGCCATACTGACTGACAAGGTACTTGCCTACACATAACCAGTCTGTAACGACCGGGAGAGGTGGCTAATGGGCAGAAACCAAAATAAACAATCAAGGAAAATAGAGTAGGAGTATATGTTACAAAGAACAAGATAAATTTCCATAAATCAAGCTTAATAGAAGATCCCATTAGAGAGTTCAAAATATGGTTATAAAGACATTCAACAAGGTCAGGAAAACAATGTACGAACAAAGTGAGAATTTCAACAAAGAGAAAATATTGAAAAGGTACTACCAGAAAAATCACAGAGCTGAAGAATATATTATTCACTGAATTGAATAATTCAATAGAGAGGTTCAACCACAGATTTGATTAATCAAATAAAGTCAGCAAACTTGAACACAAGATAGTGGAATTCATTCAAATCAGAGAAGCAAAAACAAACTAATAAGATGGCTTAAAGGTTTATGGGATACTCTCAGCAGATCCTAAATTGTTAAAATTTAAAGACAAAAAGAAAATCTTAGAAGCAGCAAAAGAAAAGCAGCTATTTACATACAAGGGAATTCTTAGATCATCATCAGTAGATTTTTCAGGAGAAATCTTGCAGACCAAAAGGGAGTAAGATGATATATTCAAAATGCTGCAAGAAAATATCTGCTGACCGAGAATACTTGACCCAGCAATATTCTCTTTAATATTTGAAGAAGAGATAAAAAGCTTCCCAAACAAAAGTTGAGAGATTTCATCACCACTAGAACAGCCTTACAAGAAATGTTAAAGGGACTTCTTCAAGCTGAAACAAAAGGACACTAATTAAGTAGCAGGAAAGCATATGAAAGTTTAAAACACACTAGAAAAAGGTAAATATAATTAAATTCAGAATACTATAATATTGTGGGATGGTAGGTAAACCACTTGGTGATTTTACCCTTACAAAGTTAAAAGACAAAATTATTAAAAATAACTATAAATACAATAATTTCTCAAGGGATACACGAGATAAAAAAGATGCAAATTTTGACATCAAAAACAACAAATGGGATAGGGGCTGTAAAACTGCAAAACTTTTGTATGTGTTGGAAATTAAGTGGATAGTAGCTTGAAATAGACTAAGATGTTTTGTGAAAACCTCGTCATAAACACAAAAACAAGAATCAAAGCACACTTTGACATAAAATCATCAAAACACAAAGAGAGCAAGAGAAGTAGAAAGGAACAAAGAAACTATAAAACAGCCAGAGTGCTTCTTCACCCTTTGACAATTAATTTAAATATAAGTGAAAAAAGTCTCCAATCTAAAGACATAGAATGACTGAATTGATAAAAACATAAGACTCAAATATATGCAATTTACTCACTTTCGCTTTAAGGACACACCTAGACTGAAAGTGAAGGGATAGAAGAAGATATTCCATGCAAATGGGAACCAAAAGAAACCAGGGATAGCTATGCTTCTAGGAGACAAAGTAGACTTTAAGCCAATAACTGTAATAAGAGACAAATCAAGTTATGTAATGATAAAAGGATCATTGATCAAAGGTCATAACAACTATAATATTTACGTGCCAAACATAGGCGCACCTAAATACATAAAGCAAATATTAACAGATCTGTAGGGAAAACTAGACAGTAATTCAATCATAATAAGAAACTTTAATACCCCACTTTCAGCCATGGAGAGCTCATCCAGACAGAAAATTAAGAAAAAACTGAACTTAAACGACACATTAGACCAGGTACACCTAACGGACACATACAGAACATTCCATCCAATAGCAACAGAACACACATTCTTCTCAAGAACATACAGAATATTTTCCAAGCTAGAACATACGTTAGGCCACAGAGTCAGTCTCAATACATTTAAGAAGATTAAAATCATATCAAGCATCTTTTCTGACCAATGAGTATGACAACAGAAATAAATTACAAGAGGAAAACTGGAATATTCACAAATATGTGGAGATTAACCAACGTGCTCCTAAACAACCAAAAGGTCAAGAAGAAATTTAAAAATATATATATCTTCAGACAAATGAAAATGGAAGCACAACACGCCAAAACTTATGGGATGTAGCAAAAGTAAAAGAGGGAAGACTACAGAGATAAATGCCTACATTAATCAAAACCACAATTCTCAAATAAACAACCTAACATTATACTTCAAGGAACTAGAGTAGAAACGGGACAAACTAAGCTCCCAAATCAGTAGAAGCATAGAAATAACAGGTGAAAGCAGAAATAAAATATAGATGAGAAAAGAAAAACAGAAAAAGATCAATAAAACTAAGAGCTGGTTTTTTGAGAAGATCTACAGAATTGGCAAACTTTTAGCTAGATTAACAAAAAAGAGGATTCAAATACATAAAGTCAGAAATGAAAGAGGAAACATTACAGAAATACTATGGATCATAAAAAATTACTATGAACAATTATACATAAACAAACTAGATAACCTAAAAGAAATGGATAAATTCCTAGAAACAAACTTCCCAAGATCAAACGATGAAGAAATAAAAATTCTGAACAGAAAAATTATTGGTAAGTAGATTGAATCAGTAATCAAAAATTTCCCAACAAAGACAAGTCCAAGACCAGATGGCTTCATTAGTGAATTCTATCAACTTTTTATTTTATTTTTTTTTTAACATTTATGTATGAGCAGGGGAAGGGCACAGAGAGAGGGAGACACAGAATCCGAAACAGGCTCCAGGCTCTGAGCCGTCAGCATAGAGCTCAACGTGGGGCTCGAACTCACAGACCATGAGATCATGACCTGAGCTGAAGTCAGCCGGTTAACCAACTGAGCCACCCAGGCGCCCCTATCAACTTTTTAAAGAATTAATGCCAATCCTCAAACTCCTCTAAAAAACCTGAAGAAGAGGCTGTTATCAGACTGGAGATAATAAATTAATAAATGCTGGTAAGGATGTGGAACAAAAGAACCCTTATACACTGTTGATGGGAATATAAACTGATACAGCCACTATGAAAAACAGTGTAGAACTTTAAGAAATTAAAAATAGAGTATTTTTATATATTGATCCCACTTCTGGGTATATACTCATGGAAATGAAATCATTAACTCAAAGAGATCTGTACTTCTATGTTCCCTGCAGAATAATTCACAAATAACCAAGATATGGAAACAACCTAAGTGTCTGTCAGTGGATAATTGGATAAAGATACGGGGTGTGTGTGTGTGTGTGTGTACATACACACATATATTAGAATGTCATTTTGTCTTAAAAAAGAAGGAAGTCATGGCATTTGCAACAACATGGACTAACCCTGGAGAGAATTATGCTAAGTGAAATAAGCCAGAAAACAAATACTGCATGGCATCACTTAGATGTCAAACATAAAAAGGAAAAAGTGAAATCTATAGATAGAGGGTAGAAAGATATTTACCAGGGGCTGAGGGATGGAGAAAATAGATGTTGATAAAGGGTAAAAACTTGCAAGACACAGTCTGAGCCTCTCATGTAGAACATGGCAACTATAAGTGATAATGATATATGAGTAAAATTTGCTAAGAGAGTAGAACCGAAGTGTTCTGACACACACCTACAAAAGGTACAATATCCAGTGATATCTGCCCCCTGCTCCATTGACATCTAATAATAGGGAGGGGCAAAGTATGATCTCTGACCATATATTTCACCTATTTCTAGGGTTCCTGTCTTATAAAAGTGAAATTTAAAAAATTCCTACCTCATTGGATGATTGTAAAAATTAAACAAGACATTACATATATACAGGGCTTAAAATGTATCTATGTTTACATATAATTTTTCATTATAACATTGCTATTATTAGAATGTTATAATTAGATAAAATATAATGTGTGAAGTCACACAAACTCAGTACTCTCTACTCTGATAGGATATATGCAATAATATATACAGGATATTCACTTGAGCATCCATTTATTATTTGCTGGTTCTGTTTGCTTCTTCTTGCATGCCAGAACTTCCGATTTTGACACGTTTTGGTGACTTCATGAATAATGACCATCATGCCTATGGTTTTAAAAGGTACTCACAATGCCTCACACCATACTAATTTCTAATTCCTCTGCCTAAAGAACTGGTTACTTTCAGGGTATCTTAAATCCCACCTTTAATGTAATTATTGAGAAGTTTGAGGATAAATCTTAAGACAAATATGAAACATTTTACTTTTCCAAACATAGTTCCCCATATGAATAATATCGACCCCTCCTTTTAGATTCTAACTTGGACAAGTTTATAAATTCCCATTGTTCTGGTTCATCAGCCAGAATTCACCTACTCTACAGAATTTCTATACATTCCTTGGAAATATCATTTTGTGCTGGAAAAATTCAAGACCTTTCTCATGCTTTCTAGCATTCCGGCTAATGACCATGTGTTGACAAGTGCCCATCCCTTATCCCCTTCCTTGTCTGACCTAAGTTTAGTCAGGCTTCCCTCCTCCCAACAGGTTCCTGAATATGGCTCTCCCCAAGCTCCTAGGGCGGAGCAAGGGCTTAAATGCAAAACATGTCCCTTCCCCGTTAAGAGTACAAGAACCTCCTCATCACAGGAAGATACATTGACTGTCAGACCAAACCCATCATGCTATCTGCTCACTCTCCCTCACTTGCCAATGTCAACTTCAAAGTTTCCACTAGTCCTGCTTACTTCTCTCTATAAAAGAAAAGGCTTTTCTGTTTCTGATATGCTTGCAGATTTCTGACATCAGAGTGTTCTCCATAGTGTGACATCCTTTTTGAATAAAATCTCTCCTTATCTGGATTTGCTTTTATTGGATACTGATACAGACTCTTGCAATATTTCTTTCTGAGGTATAGCTTTTATTATAGAATTATAATTATAAAATTATATAATTATGTAATTATAAATAATTATAAAAGAATTAATTTACCAAATTAACTCTGCTCTCTCCTTCAACAAATCCATATTAAACTATCCTTTCCCACCATCCCCTAAAAATTACCCTAGAATACTTAACATTACACAGGACATATTAACACACTAAATATGTGGTTTAATTTTACTCTGTGACCTCTCTGAGCTTTTGCATCATACTATATAATGTAGAAGAACATCCTCTTTCTCTTGGTCTCTCTGAAAAATATGATGTTAATTCCTGAGTTCTGTTTCTTTACAATAATACCTTCCTTTCCTCTCAATTTTCTAGCTGTTTGGCAATATGCCCAGGCCTCATTCATTCAAGGTGCTCCTTTGTCAAACATTCACTGAAGTTTTATCCTATTCCCTAGCATTTTGATAACAGTTATAAATATTATTACACTATACTATTATAGACAACACAGGTGTAACACAGTCTTTCTGCAGAGGTAAAAATTACAGAAAAAGGGGCGCCTGGGTGGCTCAGTTGGTTAGGCAGCCGACTTCGGCTCAGGTCATGATCTCACGGTCTGTGAGTTCAAGCCCTGCATCGGGCTCTGTGCTGATGGCTCAGAGGCTGGAGCCTGCTTTGGATTCTGTGTCTGCCTCTCTCTCTGCCCTACCCCTGCTCACATTCTGTCTCTCAAAAATAAATAAACGTTAAAAATTTTTTTAAAAAATTAGACAAAGACTTGTGCTTTTATTATCATATCTCCTAGGTCTCCCTCACCCTTGTAAGCTAAACTCTACTGCACATTTTAAAATACTTCATAAAGATTACTCGCAAAGTTCTTTTTTGTCATTTACCATTAAATTAATTCCGCTTTATTATGAATTTGCATAACCAAATTTTTCTTGATTGCTTTTATTCTTATAGATGTAGCATTGTCACAATTATTATTCAGGATTCTTGGGCTTGAAAGTGACAAAAACTAAGAAAAACTTATAGCCTCACCTTCAGATTCAGTTAAAATACAGTCCAGATGCTCAGAGGTCATTAAGCATCTATCTCCCTAGTGCTGAGTTTTTCTGCAATAACTTTTTTATAAGACAGAATAGCTCCACAATAGGACAAAAAGCACAAAACGATTTCAATTATATATTCCATGAACCTAGCAAATTTAGTTTAAAAAGTATTGATTTTTGAAAAAAAAAATTTCTGGAACTGTCTGGGTTATACATTTGCCAGCAAGATGGTGCTCCAGTTAACAAAGTCTGGACCACATGACCATGTTACAGTTAGGGGCAAGTGAATTGACATTAACCATATTAGAGCCACGTGGACCAAGAGAGGTAGTTTCAATAAGAGGTGTAAGTCACTGTCAGCAGAAGGTAAATAAATGACCACTAAAGTTTGGGCATATCTAAACGGTACAGGGCAACAAGGTGACTGCAAGGTAACAAGGAGGCTGCATGTTGCCTTTGCCAGGACTGGTTATGCTGCTTCCAAGAAAACAGCCATAGAAGTGTGTGAGCTTCTACTTTTCTTCCCAACCAGCGTGTATTTTTGCACAGATGTTGGTAACAGGATCTCCAGAGGATGTAGCAATACAAGAAAATTCAGGAGACACAACTTTTGAACAAGTGTCTTATGTGATTTCGTATCCTCCTCCTCCAATCAGCTTCAATTCACAGGAACACTTGTTGGGATAGAAGGGCAAAGATCACCTCCCCTCTTGTCACCACTTGCCTTGCTGTGTCTACACTCATTCTCGGACTAACTCTAACTTTCACCTCAATGAGCACCATTCATATAGGAGACCAAAGAAGACTCAGATATAGTGCAAAGATAGCTCTATCCCGTAAACAAGTGTCCTTTTCCCGTTCTCCTCGGTGCCATGTTTTGTTTTGTTTTTTCCATTTTGTGCTTTTTATTGCTGATTCCATTGTTTAGAATGGGCCATGCTAAAGTGCTGTCCAGTGTTTCCAAACACAAAAAGGCTGTGATGTGCCTTAGGGGAAAATACGAGAGTGACATAAGCTTTATTTAGGTAGGCGTTATAGTATTGTTGGCCCTGAATTCGATGTTAATTGTATTAACAATACATATTAAATAAGATGTTTGTCAACAAAACATACATAAAACAGGGTGTTACTCAGTTGATGAAAATGTGTGACCAGAGGCAGCTCACAGGAACCTAGGAGCAATGGTTCAGTATTTGCTAACTTAGTGTTTGTAAGGACTTTACAGACATAAGTACCTCAAATAGTCTACCTTGTGCTAGACTTATGATTGCCAGAAGTGAAAAAGAATGTGGTATTTTAGAAAATAATCGTAGGGGAAGAAACATATCTTGGAGTGGAGGTAAGGAAACCAAACTTCTGTAAAACATTTTCCAAAGGAGAAGCTAGAATCTAAAAGATAAGGAAAAACATCAGCCATTATTTTGGAAATAGACCAGAATATTTTTCAGAAATCAGTCATCTAACAAGATGCTGAATACAGGAAGAGCTGAGGGGAGAACCCACCAACCAGATGACCATTTCATTTCTATTATTCACAACTGATCCTTTTGATTTATTGAGGAAGAACTAACATAATTGTATATATTTGAAGTGTTCATGATGATTAGCTGCACACATATACTTTAGAATGATTACCAAGATCAAGATAATTCACATATCTATCACTCCACATAATTAACTTTTTTGTGTATATGTGGTAAGAACACTTAAGATCTCTCAGCAATTTCAAGCACATGACACTTTATTAACTCTAGTCACCATGCTGTAGATCCTCAGAACTTATTTTTCTAATAACTGAAAACTTTGACCTACCCTTTGACCTACATCAACCCATTTTCCACTGAGAACTGCCATTCTATTATCTGTTTCTGTGAAATCAGTTTTTTGTTTGTTTTTTTAAGATTCCACATCTAAATGATGTCATTCAGTATTTGTCTTTCTCTCTCTGGCTTATTTCACTTAGCATAATGCTCTCCAGATTCATCCATGTTCTACAAATGGCAGGACTTCCTCCTTTTTGTGGCTGATTCATATTCCATTGTCTATACATGCCACATTTTCTTTATCCGTTCATCCACGGATGAACACTTAGCTGTTTCCATACCTTGGCTACTGTGAATAATGATGCAATGAACACGGGTATGCAGATATTTCTTTGAGATACTGATTTCAATTTCTTCAGAAATATAGCCGGGTGTGGGATTACTAGATTACATAGCAGTTTATTTTCAATTTTTTGAAATTTGAATCTGTTTTCCATATGACTGTATGATTTTATGTACCTACCAAAAGTGTATTAAGAATTTCCTTTTCTAGGGGCATCTCAGTGGCTCAGTTGGTTGAGTGTGTGTGCTGACAGTGCAAAGCCTGCTTGGGATTCTCTCGCTCTACCTCTACCTTTCCCCCATTTTCACTCTCTCTCTCTCTCAAAATAAATAACCTTTAAATGGGGCACCTGTGTGGCTCAGTCTGACTTCAGGTCATGATCTCATGGTTTGTGGGTTCAGGCCCCCCGTCAGGTTCTGTGCTGACAGCTTGGAGCCTGGAGCCTGCTTCGGATTCTGTGTCTGCCTCTCTCTGCCCCTCCCCCGCTCACACTCTGTCTCCCTCTCAAAAAAATGAATAAAACGTTAACAAAAAATTTTTTAAAAACCTTTAAAAAATTTTAATTAAAATTAAAAAAAAAAAAGATTTCCTCCCATTCTGTAGGTTGCTTTTTCAATATATTATTTCTTTTGGTGTCCAGAAGCTCTTTAGTATAGTCCCGTGTTTTTATTTTAGATTTTGTTGCATGGGCTTTTGAGATCTTAACTTTTTTTTTTTTAACTAAGTAAAAATTTTATTAACCCTCTTTCAAACTTAATCCCAGTCTTCTTCAGCTTAATTAGCTGCAAAGAATGAATTGTGTATAAGCAAAAACTGAAAAGAGTTGCAGTGTCCAAAGAGCTTGGGCTTAAAAGTATTACAGATCTAGATTTTAGCAGATCCATGAAAAAAATTTTTAAAGAGCACTCATAAAATAGCAGCTCCCAGCAACTTCTTCAAGTTTTATTTTCTTCAGAGGTTGACTCATTTCAGTTTGCTTCCTTCTTGGAAGCTTCATCAAAATTCTCCACAAGATCTGGAACTTCATCATCATCTTCTGTAGCAGTGAGTGGTGCTTTTCCACCCAGATTCTTCCTCAACTAGTCAGACTGGCTGCACCACAGTGCTTTGAGATCTTGGGTAGCGTTTCTGTTATCTGTTTTGTCCCAGTGTGGCCTTTGTAACAGTGAAAGGGTTCACTGCCAGGGATGCGGGGACTTAGGGTTGTTGAAGTGGATCACTGTCCCTTGGTTTGTGAATGTATTCACTTCTTCAATGCTAGAGATATTGTTTATCCCTAACTTCTTTAAGGAGAACCTAAATGTGTTATCATCTACTATAGCCGTTCTATGAACCACCTTTTGTTGGCCAGCCATTCCTTTCCCAACAATGTGCACTTGTGCTTGCAGTTTGGCAAGTTTCCCCAAACTTGTGACAGTTTATGGCTCCTGATAGTTTATTTCATCTTGGAACAGAAAGAGGACCATGTGGGGGACTAGGGTTGGCGCTTAGGGGATCTCAGGTACACCAGCTGAGATGAGGTGTGCTCACATGGAAATGCAAGATGGCATCTAGCTCACTGATTTTTAAAGGTTCTCTTAACACATGAGTATGACCAACCACTTCCACTCCCCATCCCTACCAACACTAAACAAGATTTAGAAATCACTGTATTCACCTCAACTCACTGCACAACACACAACTCATACAGGTGGAAAATAAAACCTAGACGAAACAAGTGATGTTTTCCAACATACCACACTCAAACATTATCCCATCAGGTGTAGTGTGGGCCTGTTATTCACCCTAAATCAGAATTCTATCAGTAGGTCTGGAGTCTTATTACCAAGCTCACTGCATGATGCAGCAAATCCTGGGGTTTGATTTTTCCTAACATCCATGTAATGAGACAAGTTTCAAAATATTTTTCTAGAAAAATGCTGTCTACAAGGAAAAGAAAATAGGCTATTTCATGCATACTAACAACAACAACAAAAAAATCTAAAAGATTTCAGAAGCCCAGAAGAGAATTAGATTAGAATTTACATTCAAATGAAGGTAATGGGTATTTTTTTCAACGTTCTCACCATTTCTTCACCAATTTAAAGACTGGTACTTATGCAAAGCACTACATAATTAGGAGTTACCTGCAATTCCCCAATTGCTGGCCAACAAATCAAAGTAATTCACACTTATGGAGATTTTCTTTCAAAATTAGTAAGGCAAATGGAAATCTCAACCATTACATTATGCCTAAATAACCTAACAAAGCAGTTACTATCTTGACGAGAATTCTGACTAAAATGATGTAGTAGAACCCACCCATGTTTTGTGTATGGAGGCAGCATAGCTTCTGGTGAAACGTATATGCAAGTTATTCATTATGCCTGACTTCAAAATCCTGGTTTCATAACCCGCTAGTTAGGTGACCTTGCAAATACTGCCCATGAAAGATCTAAAACCAAGCAGTAATAAATGTTACCACTTTAAAGTGTTTATCCAAAATACGGTTGGAGACATAGAATTTAAAAAACAAATCTCCTCCCAAACCAGAAAATCTTTCTGCAAAAGTAGAAGAGAACAATTTTACAACTGAATAAGTATTAGTATTAAACCATCATGTGATACACACCACAGAAAATCTGCTAAGAGATTGCAAAAGGCAGAAGTTTCAGCCTTTTATATAGCCAATAGAAAGACCCATTACATACATATTCTCAAAAATAAAAACAAAAACCCATAACTAGTCCCTCAAGTAAGAGGACTTGATAGTGGCATCTGTAACCCACAGTTCATCCTAAATTCACCTGGTAACTGGGGAGATAATCTGTGTTTGCTAAATGTCTTTGTCCAAAGGAAAAATAAACTTCTCATATCTTTATGACAAGAAGTAGTGTTACATTGTGCAGGTAGGCAGCTGCCAAAGTTAGCTCCTATCTTCCCACAATAACAGGTGCTCTATCTTCCCTGATACTTACATGTCAAGAGGGTGACTCCCAGGTCCTTAAGAAAGATATTCCTGGCTTGTGCAGCTGGTAAGACATTTACTCTTTAAAAATTAATATACATTTCAAAGTGACCAAGAAAGACCTCAACATTACAAGTTTTCTAAAGTAAATGCTCTAGGAAAAGGGAGGCAATGGGAAGTCTCTTCCTTAATTTTCAGTTGGGATAAGTAAGCCTCTTATTTTTAATTTGTATTCTCGTAATCTCAAAACTCTTAAACCTAACTTTCTTATTTATTTAAAAATGTAAACTGAAGTTCTATAAGATTCTCCTTTCTAAAATTCTATGAAACTTATTTTCTTTCCCTTTTCTTAGGGGAAAAAACCCAATGTTTCTAAACCGAATAATAACAAGGCCCAAATGTCACTCTTAAGGTGGGTTAAGTGTCATATATCATTCAATTCAACTTAGCTATACATTAGCTACAATTTCTGCTGTGTTGCTTTCCATATATACATTTTCTTATTTTCCCTTAATTTTCATGTACGCCTCATCATGGGAACACATTGCTGACAGTACCAAGGGTTTCTTGCACCTGGCAGAATGAGAGAACAAGGAGGTAAATGGGTAAGAGAATGAGCAGCCACTGTCTTTCTTTCCAGATTCCTGGAACATATTCATCAAATACATATTTTATAAGATTTCAAAATCAACAAAAGATGGCAGCTAATTTCTTTTGATAAAGCTGCCAACCCTTTTAGTTTCTCTCTACTCCATACTTTGGCCTGTCCTCTTGTATCTATTAGTAAGTTCACAACTATGTGCACAGAAAGACTCACATGAGCAAACTCCTAGATCCAACTGTCTAAAGAGATACAGGAAACTATTAAAATTCACTATTTTAAGGGTTCAAAAAAAGTCGGAAATAAGTCATCTCTACTAGAATACATTATTTTCAAACAAAAGAGACTAAAAATGTTTAAATAGATTGTGGAAAAGTCTTTCATAATCTCCTCTTCCTTTCTTTCTTCTACTGAAAAAAAGCCTAGACTGACAGGATTTTATTTACTCATCAGCACAAATAGAAGGCAACTTTGGCAGGAGCAATATTATAAGCAAAAAGAATAAACCAACATCAATGTGGTATAGTTTGGAAAGCATAATGAGAATTACTTCTCTCATCTCAGCCTGGCAATTTGCCTGAAATTATGCCATTAGAGCTTTATTCTTTGAACTTCTTAGGAATACCAATTAAAAGGTAGACGCCTCTTAAAGAGATAAGATGAGGCTACCTTCATGGTCATATGGTTCTTAGGGAGACTAGTATCACAAGATATTTACAACAATGAAGCCAAGCTGAGAAGCAATGATATAGGGGGATTTTGAGAGGCAAATGCACCCTCAGGTCAATTTCTGACATATACAATGTATTTCTGAAGGACACTAGGAGAAAACTCTCAAAGAGACATGTGAGGTTATCTGCACATGTGAGGGAGATGCTTCCAGCAAGAAAGAGATTTCTGAAAAGGAAGAGAAAACAATGACCAAAGCCCATCTTTGCCATCTATATCATTTTGCTTTTATAGATCAGGTAATTACAAAGTACCAAAGATATATACGGTCCTTGTCCTTCCTTCCAACAGTCATGCAGCCAGTCAGATGAGTGGATTCAGTGAACACTAAAATACAAGTGTACAGAAGAAATAATTTTCACTATAACAAAGTATTCTTACTGCATTTACCCTGTAAACAAACTGGCTTAAAAGATCACCTTATGCCTTCCTTAAGGGATATTTCAACTACCTTTTGAAACATTTAAGATTTAAAGGAAGTTAGTTTTTGTTTTTTAGTGCAAACTATCCCAGGTTTATCTTACACTTTCCATTTCCCAGTCCAGAAATCACTCATTTCTCAAGGCACCCTTGGGTCCTGGTAGGAGGAAATGAAAAGATTTAGAAAACAAGTTATAGACTTGTTACACACAGCCCCCTGAAAAATGTGTCTCTGAATCAGTTTGTGGAATTCAATAAGTAGCTTTGGGATCCCAACTCTACCTAGACAGAAAAGCTGCCCAGTGGAAAACACAAAGTCCTATTCCAGTTCAGCTCTGTTTTTATAACTGCAGAGATCAAGCAAGTTTGTTCACCTTCAACAACCTGCAGTATCTTAGTTCCAGAAAGTGTACCTAAGTGTAACAGAGCCATATTGCCATTGCAGGAAAAACAGAGGACATAGAAGATAAACTCATGTTTCCTTTGACTGAACAGTAAAAGTTTGCATGGAATGGAACTACACACTTGAAGAAAAATAAACTTAGTCCTACATTTGAGCTCTTTGGGATCCAAGCCTCTCTTTTCTTTTCAGATTTCAGAAAACCATCTCCAGCCAAATAAAAATACCAAAAAGCTGTCAACAATACCCATGAGTCCTTCGACCTTATGTTCATAAATGACCACTTACATGTTTCTTCTTTCCTTCTGTCTTTATTCTTGGACTCATTTGAAGATTTATAAACTAGTAAATAATATCCCTTTAAATATTTTGTAAAGCTTTTAGAATGTGGTTTAATAATTCAAGGGATGTTTTGCCAATTCAAGATGACAATTTTTATAGGAAAAACACATCTAAAATTACATTATTTACTCCAATGTATGCACATATATATTCATGTTAATATTCATGTCATAAACTATAGATCACATTTGGCATAACTGATACTTCATGTAATTGAGAGAGCAATCCCAAGTTAGTTACAGATCAAAATAACTTCTATGAGCAGCAGTAATTCCTGAAGTTATTCCTTTCTCCTTATATATAGCATGATTCAATTTGATACACTTATTTCATTGGAGAGAAAAAAAGTCCTTTTTTGTCCTTTAAAAATTTGTAGGTATTAATAAGTACTTATTTTCACTGTTCAATCCATTCAAGAGATAGTTTAAATAAAAACACAATTTAAGCTCATCAAAATAAACACCAGAAATCCAAAAGATTCTTACAAAAACAGATTTATAACATTTGTCAAAAGTAATACCTTATAAATGCATCATAAAGAAATACCAACTCAGAACCTTTCCATTTTGGAAGAAGGAGATAAAATTATACCTATTAAGAAGAAGAATTATGGCTATTTTGTCAAAAATTATCAAAATTGACAAGAGAAATAATGTATTTTTTCCTCAAAAGTTTAAATGTTCTTAAATACAGATATAACCAATTCATATGAAACTTGTAAAAGAGCTGTTCCCATTAGATAAATACTCTTGTATTTATTTTATAATATATTCTCTGTATTTGCTGAAGTACAAAATAGGATTCGAGTTGATACAATATGTATAGTAAATAATTCTAAATTGATATCCCACTGACGAAGTCCATTACGTCTTCAGTTATGATAAGTAAAAGAACTCTAAGTGTGCTTCCCCAGCCCAAGTGGGATCAAGCCTAGGTAGGACTGCTTTTCAGAGAAGAGACTAGAAAATTGGGTTAATCCACTGAAAGTCCTTTTCCCCTCTAATGTTACTGAATTACTTGGTATCCCTGCTAGAACAAGAATTCCAGAAGTCTGGTGCAAACACGCAGCATCAGGGGGTACCTGGGTGGCTCAGTTAAGTGTCTGGCTCTTGGTTTTGGCTTAGGTCATGATCTCATGGCTTGTTGGTTTGAGCCCTGCATTGGGCTCTGTGCTGGGGGTGGGGAGCCTACTTGGGATTCTCTCTCCATCTCTCTCTGCCCCTTCCCCGCTTATGCTCTAAAGAAACAAACAAACATTTAAAGATTAAAACAGGGAGAGGGGGTGACGGGCATCAAGATGGCCAACAGAAATAGGGGGACCCAGTATTCCTCATGTCTTTCAAACAAAGAAGGACTGAAACCAAAGGGCTCTCAACTCCCAAGAGTCTGGGGGGAAAGGAGTTGGAGTCTACAAGGAAGAGAAGGCGAAATCCAGAAAGCACCTATAAGAGTGTGTGAGTGCAATCTGGGGGAGATAAAACGAACCGTGGGGGTATGGAGTGGAGGGGAGGGAGCCCATTCTGTGGAAAGACAAAGGGAAGAGAAAAGCAGCTAGGAAAGCAAGGAACGGTCGGTATTCGAACTAGAGAAAAACCTCGGATGGGCACAGAGAGAGGGAGCCTTTCATCCAGTCCCTAACTGCAGGGCTTTTGAAGAGAGGTTCTGTTGCTAATGGCAGAACTCTCGTAGCACTGGGGCTGGCAGCGGCCCAGAGAGGTGCTGTGCCGCCTCCGGATAGGTGCTACCCCAGGGATGCAATTTTTTTTAATAGTTTATTTTCAATTTGTTTTACATATAACACCCAGTGTTCATCCCAACACATGCCCTCTTTAATGCCCGTCACCCCCTCTCCCCCCCTCGCTCACCCCCCTCACCCCCAGTTTGTTCTTAGTCTTTGAGAGTCTCTTATGTTTTATCTCCTTCTCTCTGTCTTTTTTTTCCTTTCCCCTCTTCCCCTCCCCCCTGGTTTTTGCTTAGTCTCTCTGATGCATAGGAACACGTGTACCCCAATGTTCATAGCAGCACTTTCGACAATAGCCACATCATGGAAAGAGACTAAGTGTCCATCAACTGACAAATGGATAAAGAAGATGTGGTACGTATATACAATGGACTATTACGTGGCAATGAGAAAAAATGAAATCTGGCCATGTGTAGCAACATGGATGGAACTGGAGGGTATTATGTTAAGTGAAATAAGTCAGTCAGAAAAAGGGACACAATTTATAGAAGCGAAACTGGGTGTAGTGGTTGGAGGGAGTCAAAAAACTCAGATAAACGTGAGGCACGTGACCGCCCAACAAATCGCACTACGCTTGCATCCGAGGCAGATCAAGGATAGAAACAAAGGGGTGATTTGAGACTCCGGGTCTGGGAAGAAGGAACTGGGGGGGATGTCATTGTTGTCCCGCATACCCACAAAAAACTGGACCCTAGGATTCCATCCACCAGCGGCAGTGGAGGCAGGATCCGCCTACACAAAACCACGCACCTCCCCCATAGGAGAGATGCCTTTCTGTGGGAGTGATAGAGGCTGAGACGCAGGCTCCTGCCTGGAGTAACTCCAGGTCAATTATTCTTTTTTAGATATAGTCTCCCTTTTCTCCTTCTTATCTCTCCCCACCCCTGAGCTAGTTACGCAGGGGAAGTGGCTTGCTTAAAAAAACATTTAACCCACTCGCTCAATCCATGTTCTACACCTGCTTCTGTGCTTTCCTCTCTCTCTCTCTGGAATAACTAGGCCACATAGTTCATCTTAGTAACATCTGTCTTCATTTCTTTTTCCTCGCCTCCTTCCTTATTCTGATTTCTCTCTTTCTGGATTAAGCCTTTCAGTCTCTCTACCTGGTCAAAGTTCATTTTCTTCTTCTCCCTGCACCTGTCATTACTCTGTGTATGCTGTGCCATCAGCACAGCACACACTCTGTCCTTAACGTGTAGCTGGTACTTCAGGTCGTATGCCTTCAGAGTGTCGTTTGTTATTCTTTTTTCTGTTTGATCTGCTTGCCTGTATTATTTGTCAGTACATTTGTGTGCTTTTATTTCCTGTTTGTCTGGCTGTTTTCCTTTCCAGGGCAGCCTCAGGACCACAACACGCCTAGCCAAAGTAACGAAACAGAAGAATTCTCCTCAAAAGAAATTACAGGAAGTAGTGACACCTCAAGAATTGATGAAAAAAGATATAAGCAACATAATAGAACATGAATATAGAATGATAAACATAAAACTAATCGCTGGGCTTGAAAAATCATAGAAGAAAGCAGGGGATCCCTCGCTGCAGAGATCAAGGACCTTAAAAATGGTATGGCGGAATTAAAAAATGCTTTAAGTGAGGTGCAAAACAAATCGGAGGCAGCCACAGCATGGAATAAAGAGGCAGAAGAGAGAATAGGAGAATTAGAAGATAAAATTATGGAAAAAGAGGAAGCAGAGAAAAAGAGAAACTGATTCAGGAACAGAAAAGGAGAATTCGAGAGCTGAGCAATGCAATCAAATGAAACAATATCCATATCATAGAATTCCAGAAGAAGAAGAGAGAAAAGAGTTGAAGGGGTACTTAAACAAATCATTGCTGAGAACTTCCCCAACATGAGGAAGGAAACGGGCATTGAAATCCAAGAGGCACAGAGAACTCCCCTCAGGCATAACTTGAATAGACCTTCTGCACAAAACAGCATAGTGAAACTGACAAAATACAAGGACAAAGAGAGAATTCTGAAAGGAGCTAGGGATAAACGGGCCTTAATATACAAAGGTAGACACATAAGGGTAGTAGCAGACTCATCTACAGAAACTTGGCAGGCCAGAAAGGAATGGCAGGAAGTATTCAATGTGATGAACAGGAAAGATATGCAGCCAAGAATCCTTTACCCAGCCAGCCTGTCATTCAGAATGGAAGGAGAGATAAAGGTTTTCTCAAACAAACAAAAACTGAAAGAATTCATCACAAATAAACAAGCCTTACAAGAGATCCTGAGGGGGACTAGAGGAAGGAAAGGTTTCAAGGAACACAAGTACCAGAGACATCCTTACAAGCATGAAACCTACAGATAACACAATGACTCTAACTAAGCCCATATCTTTCAATTTTAACACTGAATGTAAACACTAAATCCTCCAGTTAAAAGACATAGGGTAAAAGAATGGATTAAAAAACAAGACCCATCTATTTTCTGTCTTCAAGAGACTCATTTTAGACCTGAGGACACATTCAAATTGAAAGTGAGGGGATGGGGAACTATCTACCATGCTACTGGAAGTCAGAAGAAAGCTGGAGTAGCCACACTTATATCAGACAAACTAGACTTTAAAGTAAAGTATGTAATAATAGATGAAAAAGGGTATTATATAATAATCACAGGAACTATCCAGCAGGAAGAGCTAACAATCATAAATAACTACGCACCGAATTCAGGGGCACCCAAATTTGCAAAACAACTAATTACGAACAAAAGCAAACTTACTGATAAAAATATGCTAATTGCAGGGATTTAATACTCCACTTACAGCACTGGATAGATCCACTAAACAGAGAATCAATAAAGAAACGAGTGGCCCTGAATGACACACAGATGGGCCTAACTGACATCTTCAGGGTCCTTCATCCAGAAGCAAAGGAATTTACATTCTTCTCAAATGCACATGGTAGTTTTTCCAAGATAGACCACATTCTGGGGTACAAGGAAGCTCTTAATAAATATAAAAGAATTGAGATCATACCATGTATGCTTTCAGACCACAATGCTATGAAACTTGAAATCAACCACAGGAAAAAGTCTGGAAAATATCCAAAAACATGGAGGCTAAAGAACAACCTACTAAAGAATGAATGGGTCAACCAAGCAATCAGAGAAAAAATTTAAAAATACATGGAAACAAATGAAAATGAAAATACAACAATTCACATGCTTCGGGATGTGGCAAAGGCAGTCCTGAGAGGGAAATAAATTTCAATCCAGGCCTATTTCAAGAAACAAGAAAAATCACTAACACAAAATCTAACAGCACACCTAAAGGAATTAGAAGCAGAAGAGCTAGGAAGCCCCAAACTCAGCAAAAAGAGAGAAATAACAAAAATCATGGCAGAAATTAATCATATGGAAACAGATAAAGTAGTGGAACAGATCAATGAAACCAAAAGATGGTTCTTTGAAAAAATAACAAAATTGATAAACCTCTAGCCAGGCTTCTCAAAAAGAAAAGAGAGAGAAACCAAATAGATAAAATCATGAACAAAAAGGTAATGATTACAACCAATCCCTCAGAAATATAAGCAACTATCAGGGAATAATATGAAAAACTATATGCCACCAAATTGGACAACCTGGAAGAAACTGACAAATTCCTAAACAGCCACACACTACCAAAACTCAAACGGGAAGAAATAGAAAACTTGAACAGACCCATAACTAGTGAAGAAATTGAATCAGTTATCAAAAATTTCCCAACAAATAAAAGTCCTGGACCAGATGGCTCCCCTCGGGAATTTTACCAGACATTTAAAAGAGAGTTAATACCTATCCTCCTCAAGCTGTTCCAACAAATTGAGGTGGAAGGAAAACTCCCGGACTCATTTTTTTGAAGCCAGCATCATTTTGATTCCCAAACCAGATAGATACTCACCTAAAAAAAGAGGACTACAGGCCAATATCCCTGATGAATATGGATGCAAAAATTCTCAAGAAGATACTAGCAAATCAAACTCAACAGCATATAAAAAGAATTATCCACCGTGATCAAGTAGGATTCATACCTGCATTGCAGGGCTGGTTCAATATACGCAAATCAATGTGATACATCACATTAACAAAAGAAAAGATAAGAACCATATGATCCTGTCAATAGATGCAGAAAAAGCATTTGACAAAATACAGCATCCTTTCTTAATAAAAACCCTCGAGAAAGTCGGGATACAAGGAATATACTTAAGCATCACAAAAGCCATTTATGAAAAGCCCACAGCTAATATCATCTTCAATGGGGGAAAACTGAGAGCCTTCCCCCTGAGATCAGGAACACACAGGGATGTCCACTCTCACCACTGCTATTTAACATAGTGTTGGAAGTCTTAGCATCAGCAATCAGATAATAAAACAAAATAAAAGGCATCAGGATTGGCAAGGATGAAGTCGAACTTTCACTTTTTGCAGATGACATGATACTTTACATGGAAAACCCGACAGAATCCACCAAAAGCCTGCTAGAACTGATCCATGAATTTGGCAAAGTTTCAGGGTACAAAATCAATGTGCAGAAATCGGTGGCATTCCTATACAACAACAATGAAGCAACAGAAAGAGAAATAAGGAAGCTAACCCCATTCGCGATTGCACCAAAAACCATAAAATACCTAGGAATAAACCTAACAAAAGATGTAGAGGACCTCTACGCTGAAAACTATAAAAAACTTATGAAGGAAATTGAGCAAGACACAAGGAAATGGAAAAACATCCCATGCTTATAGATTGGAAGAATATTGTTACAATGTCAATAATATTCAAAGCAATCTACACATTCAATGCAATCCCAATCAAAATTGCACCAGCATTCTTCTCAAAGCTAGAACAAACAATCCTAAAATTTGTATGGAACCACAAAAGACCCCAAATTACCAAAATAATATTGAAGAAGAAAACCAAGGTGGGAGGCATCACAATCCCAGACTTCAACCTCTACTACAAAGTGGTAATCATCAACACAGCATGGTATTGGCACAAAAACATACACATAGACCAATGGAATAGAATAGAGAATCCAGAAATGGACCCACAAGCATATGGCCAACTAATCTTTGACAAAGCAGGAAAGAGTATCTGATGAAAAAAAGACAGCCTCTTTAACAAATGGTGCTGGGAAAACTGGACAGCAACATGCAAAAGAATGAAACTAGACCATTTTCTTAAACCACTCACAAAAATAAACTCAAAATGGATGAAGGACCTGAATAGGAGAAAGGAAACCATCAAAATCCTGGAGAATACAAGAAAAAACCTTTTTGACCTGAGCCACAGAAATTTCCTACTTGACACATCTCCAAAGGCAAAGGAATTAAAAGCAAAAATGAACTGCTGGGACCTCATCAAGGTAAAAAGCTTCTGCACAGCAAAGGACACAACCAACAAAACTAATAGGAAACCAACGGAATGGGAAAAGATAATTGCAAATGACGTATCAAATAAAGGAATAGTATCTAAAATCTATAAAGAACTTACCAAACTCCACACCCGAAAAAAGAATAATCCAGTGAAGAAATGGGTGGAAGATATAAATAGACACTTCTCCAAAGAAGACATCCAAATGGCTAACAGACACATGAAACGATGCTCAATGTCACTCATCATCAGGGAAATACAAAATCAAACCCACACTGAGATACCACCTCACACTGGTCAGAGTGGCTAAAATGAACAAATCAGGAAAGTATAGATGCTGGCGAGGATGTGGAGAAACAGGCACCCTCCTACCCTGTTGGTGGGAATGAAAACTGGTGCAGCCACTCTGGAGAACTGTGTGGAGGTTCCTCAAAAAAATGAAAATAGAACTACCCTATGACCGAGCAATAGCACTGCTCGGAATCTACCCAAGAGATAAGTGCTGATGCATAGGGGCACGTGTACCTCGATGTTTATAGCAGCACTTTCGACAATAGCCACATCATGGAAAGAGACTAAGTGTCCATCAACCGACGAATGGATAAAGAAGATGTGGCACATATATACAATGGAATACTACGCGGCAATGAGAAAGAATGAAATCTGGCCATGTGTGGCAACATGGATGGAACTGGAGGGTATTATGCTGAGTGAAATAAATCAGAGAAAGATACCATATGTTTCCATGCATAGGTGGACTTTGTGAGACTTAACAGAAAACTATGGGGGAAGGGAAGAAGGGGAGGAAAAAAGAGAGAGGGAGAGAGACAAAACATGAGAGACTCTTAAATAGTAAGAACAAACTGAGGGTTGAGAGGGGTATGGGAGAGGGGAGAGTGGGTGATGGGCACTGAGCAGGGCACGGGTTGGGATGAGCACTGGGTTTTGTATGGAAACCAATTTGACAATAAAAATTAAAAAAAAATCAAAAATAAAAGAAAATGTGTTTCAAAATAATATCAAATGTAAGTATGCCTATTCCTTTAAAACTCACAATATTGACAAGAAATACTCACTTACTATACTATTGGGTTACTTCCCATGAAAATGACAAAAGATCATCTTTTGTCAATTTGACTATTTTTACTGCAGAAGAGAGATTCATTATTGCATATAAAATGTCATAGGTATCAAATGTCAATATACTCTGTTTAATGTTTGAGAAATCTTAAATTCCTTTTCTCAACAGATTAAAGGGAATCAAACACATTTTCTCCCACCTGAGCATGAGATAGTCAAGTTTTCTTTCTGGATTCCAGAAACCATTTAATAGGCATTCCCCTCAGGAACATAAAATATATAAATAAGTGTCTATAATGTATTGTGAAGTACCATGAGCAGATAAAGTATACTTAAAGCAAAAGCTGAACAAATTCCCACTAAGGATCAAAAGTTGGTTTTACAAACGCTTTCTAGAAATGGCTGTTTTTCAAAAGAAATTGAGTTCTAGCCAATCTCTGCTATCAAGTGTTATTGCCTTGATCTCAGCAATGTTTCAAGGAAATAGGATCAAAAAAAAAAAAAAAAAAGAATAGATAATCTGAAAGAAAGTTAACGAAAGGAGGAAAATTGAAATCATCAATCAGAGGGGCGCCTGGGTGGCTCAGTTAGTTAAGCATCAGACTTGATTTTAGCTCAAGTCATGATTTCCCGGGTTTGTGAGATCAAGCTCCGTGCTGACAGTGCAGAGCCTGCTTGGGATTCTCTCTCTCCCTCTCTGGGCATAGGCACATGCCCTCTCCCTCTCTCTCTCTCTCTCAAAATAAATAAACTTAAGGAAAAAAAAAAAACAGAAGAAATCAAACCAGAGCAAGAAGAATTAAATAATTGGGAATTGACAATGGAAACATAAAACACTGAAAAAGGGAAGTAAGTTCATATATTTTCTGACATGGTACAAAGGGCAACTTTCAGAACAGAAGCAGGCAGTATTTTAATCAATTATTCGGTAATGAGTTTATAAACAAGAATAGCAAAATCAAAAGGAACCCAAAAAGGAATTAATAGAATTTTTGGTGGATTTTAAGATATACCCCGAACTCTACTACTTTCTCCTAATTTTGAAAGTATTGAATACACATTTTCCCAGTATTGCATTTTTAAATGTTTATTTATTTTTTGAGTGATAAAAATAATTTTTTGAGTGATTTTTTGAGGTAAAGAGCAAACAGAGGAAGGGCAGATAAAGAGGAAGACCGAATCCCAAGCAGGTTTCATGCCATCAGCACAGAGCCCCATGTGAGGCAAGAACTCACAAATCATGAGATCATAACCTGAGCGCAGACCAAGAGTCAAATGCTTAATGACCGAGCCACCCGGGGGCCCCTCCCACTACTACAATTTTAAGTACACCTTTTCCCAGTATCAAAAACCCAGAATAAACTCTACACATAGTAAGTGTTCAATAATTATTTGATTAAAGAATGAATTTAGAGGGGCACATGGCTGGCAACTCTTGATCTCAGTGTCGTGAGTTCAACCCCATATTGGGGGTAGTGATTACTTAAATAAGTAAACTTAAAAAATGTTTTAAAAAATGAATTTAGAGTATTTTTATACTTTATACATATGTTCATTCAAACAACTGCCTGAGATATTTTCCTAACTCTGCTCTGCTAGTGCTGAAAGAATCTGAATGACTGTGATCTTGACATATAACATTAGCTTCAAAAAGGGTTTTTCTATATAGACTCAAAGAAGCACTATTTTACAATGTCTTTGATAAAACTATACAAATAATGTCTAAATTATCTTTGTGTTAGGAGATAGGCTAAATCAGGAGGCTAATTTTTTTTCTTTATATTAGGAGGTATCGGTGTTCAATAAACAATAAGTAAACAAACCAAATAACAAAGGTATCTAGGGAGTTGGTAATATTATTTTCTGTCCAAGTTTTGCTGTTGACTTTTTGTGTAATCCCAGGTGACTCACACTCCCTGTCCTTCATTTCCTCAACAGCAAAATGAAGATTGACAACACTGTCTTAATTTGAGAGTATTTTGATAAAGACAGTGGCCAAGTACTTTTTAAAGATGAAGGATGAATGGGATACTGTAGTTTTTCTATTTTCAAGTCCATCTTAACTTAAATTTGGTCTAGTTTGTCATATGAAAAGATAAGCATGGATCCCAAAGGACACATTGGTTTGTACTAGAGGAAAATACAGATGTTTACGAAAACCAGCCCCGTTCTTCATATGGTTATATGCTATCACAATATACACCAAATACATGCATGTAAAACTTCTGGAACTATTTCAGCAATAAGCAAATAATCTGTTTTGTACCTTAACATTGTCTACAGAATGAAAGTTGTACAGAATTAAGCTTTATTCCCATGGCAAAATCAGATGTTTCCAAACCTGTTCCTTGATTATAGTCTTGTCTTACCAGGAGGCTGAAAACAAGCCAGAAACAAATCTTGTTTACTAACAACTGGATACATTAGGGCTAATCCTCAGGCTATCTCTTTATATTCCATTGCATCAATCAGATTCTCTTTTAGCCCAGCCCAAAGTGACTTGTAAAGAGAGTCCTAGGGAAAAGAGATGTATTCAGGTATCTTCAAAATGAGAGGACCATGGAAACACAGGTTAAGAAAAGAAATGGGGGGCGCCTGGGTGGCTCAGTCGTTAAGCGGCCGACTTCAGCTCAGGTCATGATCTCACGGTCTGTGAGTTCGAGCCCCACGTCGGGCTCTGTGCTGCCAGCTCAGAGCCTGGAGCCTGCTTCGGATTTTGTGTCTCCCTCTCTCTCTCTACCCTTCCCCTGCTCATGCTCTGTCTGTCTCTCAAAAATAAATAAATGTTAAAAACAAAATTAGGGGCGCCTGGGTGGCTCAGTCGGTTAAGCGGCCGACTTCAGCTCAGGTCATGATCTCACAGTCTGTGAGTTCGAGCCCCGCGTCGGGCTCTGTGCTGATGGCTCAGAGCCTGGAGCCTGCTTTGGATTCTGTGTCTTCCTCTCTTTCTGCCCTTCCCCTGCTCACGCTCTGTCTCTGTGTCTCTCGAAAATAAATAAAATGTTTTAAAAAAATTTTTTTTAAAAAACAAATTTAAAAAAAAAAGAAAAGAAAAGAAATGGAGCAGAGTACCCACTGAAGTTGAGTGAAAAACAATCTGAATCAATTTCATTGACCACAAATCTTCACAACTGTCCTAATCTGGGAGCCAACATGATGATGAAAAAGACACAACAGAAACAAATTCTCCAGTGGAAGTAAACCAAATGACCAGACAATGAGTGGATTGTCTTCAGTGTCAGAGGAAAAGATAAAAAATATGAGGTGTAAAAAAACTGATAGTCACAGTTGATTGCAAGCACATAAAGGACATTTAAATTACTCCCTTGAACCAGGGAGGAAACACTCAAGTCTGATATTTCCAGCTATTTTTGCTTGCGACAGCTAAACCAGGATGAGACAATTTTGCTATTATTGTCACCATATTGTATGGAATATCCAGGGAACAAGAATTTTTTTTTTAGCATTGAATTTTGTGGAAATGTGATGATAAGGGAAGGGGACAAAAATTGAGGACAAACTTTTCTCTTATTGTAAGATTTTTGCTCAAAGTCCTTTATTTACTTACCAGGTGGTATATAAAAATCACACTATGGTACTGAGGCTCCATGACTTAAAAACGTAGGTTTTATAATAAACTTGGAGACCTTTTTTGTGTGTGAAGCATTGGCTTGTCTGCTGAATCTGAACGTAAAATGGACTCACTCAGTTGTGAGTTGCTCTAACAAGTCTATACCTTCTAGTTATACCTCCTAGTTTTTCCAAACGAATTATCATAAATCACAAAAGCCAACTTTTATCATGACTGATGATTTAACATGCTTTATAAGTAATTTTTCTACTTAGGTGATTGCCTCATCTTTGGAGAAGAAACAATTTAGCATTAAGCGAGAGTGCTTTTTCTCATGTGGCTCTTTTAATATCTGTGCGTGGATGACTCTTGCACTTCTTATCATTTCCAATACGGTAGTCAAATATCTGCAGAAATCTGGATTCTTTTATGAACAGGGCAGAATTTGGAAAATAAATCAGTTTGACAAATGCATCTTTATTGGATTTTATGACCATACCCATAACTCTTCCAGAGACACTCTTCAGGAGATAGGAGAAATAAGCCGAGTGTAAATATACCATTAAAATTCAAAATGCTGGATACAGAGGGAATATAAAACTTCTAAGGGATTGTACACATTGTGCAATAGAGTTAATAGAAATGAAAAACATGAGGAAAGTCCTTGGAGTCAGTTAATAATGGTAAAACAATTCAGCAAGAAGATAGACATGTTTAGGAAGAAAATATCTTTCAAGATGCCAAGTTTAAATGAAACGAAACCAGCAAAAGCTTTCTTATATCCTCAAACTCAAGACACAAGGAGAATGATAGTCAAGGGCTGGCAGAGGCATGTGTAGGCAGCATAGCCGAGGGTATAAGCCACCTCAAAAACAAATGGAGAAACCATGAAGGTAAACATGAGAAGTCTGCAGAGACAGACAAGGTTGCAGACTTAGGGAAAATGCCACTCTTACCCTGATCATCAAAAATGGCAGTATTGTTTTCCAAGTGGAACGAAAACCTGTGGTTATGTCATAGACTTGTAATTGAAATAAAGGTAATTTAAACAATGCCCTTTTATACTGATGAAATGAGTTGGGTGAATTTGTAAGGATCCTAATGAAGGTTTCCACATGAGCAGACTCCCCTTGCTTTCTGAAATTTCACTTTGAACCATGGTTTGCCTAACTGCTCTAGATTTTCTTATACTCGTACGAGATTGTGCTATCAACTTAGAGTATACTAAAACAGCATGAAGAGTTTCTAACTAGAGTTTTTTAAACTCCTCGGCCTTACTGAATTTATTTTGCTCTTTGTAAAAGTTAATTCTGTACTGTTTTTGTATCTAATGATGTTTCCACTTTCTACCCTTTCTGATGGATACAATAGACAAATCAGAAGAGTTTGATTATATATTTGTTATAAAATAACTCGTTGTTTCTTTGCTGAAGTCACATTCAATCAGTAAATTATTCGACAATACTCTAAAAGCTAGTTGTCTTTCAATTGTATCATCAATATTAATACCTAACAAATTAATTTCTTTGGGGTTAAGTTTTCTTTAATACCCACCTGCTAACTGTCATGGAAAAATAGATTCAACATAGCAAGAGGGAAATCAGCCTCCATTTGCAAAACAAAGAGTGTTGAACTGTGTGCTGGTAACTTACTTGTGGAAAAGAAGAAAGAATGTAAGTCTCCCTCATCTTTGAATGTTTTCACTGCATAAGAGCAAATGCACCCTCCTGAAGTAGAACTTCCATTCACAGCTGTCATCAAAGTCCAAACTCTAATCAGTTTTGTCCTTATGTTTTCTTGCTCCTTACTCCTCACAACAGCTACTGCTTTCTAGAAGTCTCAGTACCGCCGGATAATTTAGCACTACCATTTCTCCAACAGGGTTTTCCTTTATAACCAGAAGAAAAACAACCTCTTTAGTGGAAGATTCTGCTTTCAGTGAGTTTTGAAATCATCCTTGGTAGGACTGGCAGGGTTACTCTCATAGAACCCTTTTGTAATCCCAAGCATATATCACTTTGTAATTTTTTTCCATTTGACACAATCCCATTATAAAATTTGAAATCTGAAAAAATAATTTTAGGAGTGCATTCATAGGTGGTAAATCGTAAAGTAAAACAAATAGTGGACATGGTGATCTATGTGATGGTTAACCTTACATGTCAACCTGATTAGGCCAGGGGACTTGGGGACTCAGGTTCTCAGTAAAACACCAGTCTAGATGTTGCTGTAAAGCCATGTCTTAGATGATATTAACATTTAAATCCTAGACTTTGAGAACTGCAGATTACCCTTCATCACTTGGGTGGGCCTCACCCAGTCAGTTCAAGTCCTTAAGGAAAAAAGAATGAGGTCCCCAGGAGAAGAAGGGATTCTGCTTTCTGATTGCCTTCGGGCAATTCTGAGCAACATCAGTTCTTCCCTAGGTCTCCATCCACAGGCCTGCTCTGCCAAATTTCAGACTTGCCAGTCCCCACAGTTGAATGAGCAAATTCCTTAAATCAATCTCACTCTCACTCTCCATACGTGTATGTTCATGTATTCTAATGATTTTGTTTCCCTAGAGAACTCTAATACAATCATCTAGAATGAGCCTTTGGGTTGCTAGGATATTCTATTTCTTGTCCTGGATGGTAGTTACACAGATGCTCATTCCTCAATATGTCACTTTAAATCATTGCAAGATCTCCATAACACTAGCTCCTCATGCATGTGGGTTTGCATGTTTTAATCTAACAGGAGACTTATTTTTCATGTTAACACACCTTTCTCTAATTGTACATAACCATGTGCAGTGCACAAGTCCCGCTGTTCTTCTGAACTCTTTCTTCTAGCATAATTTTATTCTACTTGCTAGGAAATTGACTCTTATTTGGAAAAAAAGGAATACACCTATGAAAAGATGTAGGCAACCTTTTAGATTTAGTTCCTGAAGTTGCGGGAAGGCAGCCAGTTTACTGAGAGCTAATTCATCAAAAGTCAATTTACCCAATATGTACTAAATGCCCAATCTCTGGAACTTTCCTCTTGATACATTCCCCCAAATAAAGGATCACCCTTACTCAGCCTCAGCTCTCATCAAGTTGGATGTGGGGGTATGGTAGAGAAAGACAATAAACCTTTAAAAGCTCTTAGCAAAATAAATTGAGAGCCATATAACTAAACTGTATGGAGATCTTTAAAAGTTTCAAAAATCAAACAATACGAATTACTCTCAATTTTATAAATGTTTAAAGAAACATGAAAATTTCTCTAATAGGTCATTCAGAAATTATCCAATTGATAAACATGATTTTGGTGAATTAAATTTAGATAAATATATATTTGAAGTTTCAAGATTTTAGGCTGGGGGAAGTTAAAGATTCTCAGGTTATCAGTATGCTATCAATGAAGTCATAGGAATATATCAGATGCCAAAGTGAAGACAAGGTCATAGGGTGTTTTATCCAGAATACATTTATACGCTACTCCTGGTATCAAAAGCAGAGCCTCTCTTTTCACCCAGGGTGGAGAAGGGAGGGAGAAACAAGGTGAAAATAGGGCACTTGCCTCTGTACCTTGGGGAACACACGCCCTTTTCCTTACTGTAGGAAGACTGAGGTGAGTAGAATATTAATGTAATATCCACAGCTGTCCTAGTGCACAAATCGTACAACTGGCTCAGCTCCTGGGACAAGGCTCCTTCCAGTTCAAACAGACTCAGCTGGGAGCCCCTCCACTGGGAGGCAGAAACCCACCTAGCCAACTGGGCAACTTAGCT
The DNA here is from genome assembly GCA_030068075.1 of Paguma larvata. Taxonomy (NCBI): domain Eukaryota; kingdom Metazoa; phylum Chordata; class Mammalia; order Carnivora; family Viverridae; genus Paguma; species Paguma larvata. The sequence goes on along the minus strand of CM057838.1, from coordinate 13,623,282 downwards.
CCTCCGCCTTCAGATTATCCAGTCACGTGGACTACATGCCTACTGCACCTACTGATCTTAGTAACCAGAGCCCTCTGTTGCCCTAAGCACACAGCGGGGCTTCTCCACAGAGAATTCCTATTCACCCATTCATTTTTGGTGCTTTGAAGGTTATTGTCCACACAGAGTTACTGAAAGAAGCAATTACCTTTCAAGACCAATCGAAAGGCCTCTGGTGTAAAAGCCTAGTGCTAGAAGGGCTTAATTCGACTGGTTCCAGCATCTGGTTTGGGGAGAATGGACAAAATCCTCCTACTCCTAGGACAAATATGACTTTTTGGTATTCAGTCCAAAGAATGAAGATGTGATCATGCTTCCTAGAGAGGTAAAAGCCAGGGTATCTTTAGCCCAAGCAAAAACAAATGAACCCTATAATATCAGAATGTCAAAATAATGGTATTAGCACATGTGAATTTTCATATAGAATTAGGCTAAAAAACAGTAATAAAAAAAAGATCTGCCTGGTTTGTATATGGCTTGCCATCTTCTTTAGTAATACTTTTGGGTTGAATCTTCTGCTTTCTGACCCAAACCACACCTCCCTGTCCCCTACACCTATTTCTTAAATGACAGAAAACATAACAGCCAGAAATAGGAACAGGAGCTTAATGCATATTATATAATAATCCTTATTACAACCCTATGAGGCAGGTACTATAGTCTTACTTACTGGCAGGGAAACAACAGCACAGGAAGGATGGGTAACAATGCCCTGGGGCACACAGTCATTAACTGCCAAAGTCAACGTTGGAAACTAGGTATATGTGAATCCAAAGCCTGTGGTCTAAACTTGGTTTTTACCATCTCTCAGGGCCATCAATTTGAGAACTTTTGCCATCTTCCACAACACTAAAAGTAAATATATTTAAGATAAAATTTTTCAAGAGGGATTTTTTTTTTGTCAGAGATATGCTTTCCATGTGCTTGTATTACAGTCGTTCCCCTCCAGCTAAGGCACAGTGTCCCACCACAATAGTCTAATGTGAGCCTGCTGCCAGGAAACACATCCTATTCCTGAAATTGAATTGCATCTGAGCATCGCATTTTCTTAAAGACAGTATGTAATCACCCAATGCCGGTGACTCTGATGGTTATGGACTCTCTGTTCTGACACTAAAAAAACGAGCTTCATTGCTGCAGAGCAGTAAAAGGTGCTTAACGTACTCAATGTGGGGCACTGCCCAGAGAGGAAAAAGCACTGTTTGACTTCCATCTACATCCGGCAATCTCAGAGACGAAAGCATGTTAAAAAACATTATTTTCTGATCACTTTCTGAGGCACTCATAAAACAGGCTTCTACTTAAAGCTTTTGATTTTGTCTGATTCAAGTGTTTCATAGCTTGCAGATGGTCACATTCCTCCCAATAAGACAATCTGAAAGTGCAAGAAGAGTTAGGTAGGAAACATTAGGTTGTCCTATAATTTCACACCTTGAGGTTTCTGTTTCAGATCGTCAGTGAAAGTTTGGTCCTCCTCTGACCAATTGAGACAGAAAATGAATTTGTGTCATGTCTTTTCTCTTAAAAATTATTCTTTAAATAGTATCAAAATACTGTGAAAACATATCTACTCTTACTTTACATATGTTGGACCTGCATTTCTCCTTAGGTCACAGGGTTCAATTCAAATACTGACTATACCGGATCAACTATACAAATGTTAACTGAGTAAAATACTAGTATTTTCCACAACTACCAATCAATCATATGTCAGCCAACAAACTCCCATCAAAATAGCCACAGTAATCTTGCAAAATCCCTAAGATAGCAGAGGAGGGAGTAGGGAAAGTGCATGGGCATGTCAGCAGACAGGTACAGGATAGAAGTGCCAGAGTAAGCATAATTGAGGGAGGAAGAAGAGATGAGACACACACACACACACACACACACACACAGAGTTAAGTAAAAAGGAAGAATATTTGGATGAGGGAAATGAGTATATGACTGGGTGAAAAGAAAATGGGTCTTTAAATGTTGGAGACATGATAAAACAAGTTCCTTCTTCTGTGAATTCATATTCCCCATAGTCTCCCTTCTTTCACCTAAAAACATGCTTTCCTCCTCTTAAAAACTAGAACAAAATAAACCACTTCCCTCAGTTGTGAGATCTCCTCCAACTAATGGCTCCTCTATCTCTCCCAGTTGTTCAACTTAAAAAAAAAAATACTGGTCTACATTCATATTTGCAATTCTTCCCCCTTTGTTTTCCCCTCAGCTGCCGTCTGCTCTCTGTCCATTTCACACTACTCATCCCACACTCACCAAGATGAGGGACATCTTCCCTACCCAACCCAATTGGTCTTTCAGTTATTACCTTACTTCCTTTCTGCAGAATTTCATATTGTTGGGTACTCACTCCTTTTTTTTTTTTATTTGCTCATTCTTTTACTTCCTCTTAAACCCATTCTCTACTGGTTATCCAATGGCTCAGAGTATTGTTTCTGGAAAATTCCATCTTTGACCTGTATTTTTTCTCATTAGCTTGGCGGGATCATTAGTTCTTTATCATGTTATTGCTCATGGATTCCAATCAACAACTTCAGCCCAAACTTCCAAGTTCCAGGTTAAACTGTGTATGTGTCTCCCTGAAAGTTTCTTAGGTATCATATATTTAACATATTCCAAGGTTATGTTAGCTATAATCTACACGCTAAAATGACTTCTTATTTTGCATTCACTGTCTCATCACTTGTATCTACTGAGCCATGGAAACGAGAAAAAGGATTCCTCCTAGATCTCTCTCCCTTTCTCAACACGAGGCGAGTAATTCAGTGTATCTATCGAAAGTCACGTCTCTTCAGATTCAGGCGACTTTACCACTCCCCTTCCTCCTGCCGCATTTAGTACACATCCCGGCCTTCTGGTTTCTGTTGGTAAAGATCTGCCACACGATTCACCAAACATTCATCCGAAGCAGATGTTTAAATGGCTCCCTTTCCATAGAGAATTTGATCCTCTTAACCGGGTAAGGAGGCTCTTCTCAACCCAGGCTCTGCGGTTTTTCAGACCTAATTTCTCCCTCTCTCCTATAAACATGCTAAACCCTGGCCACACACAACTACGAGAGGTCAAGATGAGCCAGGGACCATTCCAAGTCTTCCTATTTATTATCTACTTTAACCTCAGAATAACTCACTGAAGCAGGGACACTGTTACCTCATCTCGCAGGTGAGAAAACAGGAGACTTGGAGAACTTGAAGCAAGTTTTTGACCCAAGACTCACCCTAACGGTTTCATTCCAGAGCCCATGTTCCTTGAGAAAACCCGGAGAAACACTACTAGAATCCACGGATCTCGAGAACCGAGTTTATAAGACATAAGTTTAACCACTTCACTTCCACGAGCCGTTTTCAGGAGATTACTGTCTTGTAAATTTTACCACAAAATTGACAAAATGCACATTGACTCACTGTTCTGTTCTCCAGAGACCTATGTCACATGTAAGAAGACTAGATGTAAAATGTGTCCGTTCCACACACTATGTCCACAAATCAAACGTGCAGGACAGAGGGGCCCACGATGACACTGCCTGCCTGTGACACCCCGGCGTGTCCTCCTCGCGCGCATCCTCTCGCTCCTCCGGGAACGGCGCACAAACACAAACTGCACTAAGACCCGGTGAGCCTTTGCGTCTCCGGAAGACAACACTCACGTGACCTGTCCTAACAGGATAATCCAGCCACGCGCTCGTTACAACCTCTGCTTTCGGCGCACGGAAGGCACGTGAAAAGATCTGAAAAGACGGAACACTTCCTCAGAAGAACCGAACGTTGCCGAGTGTACACAGAGCGGTGGGGACGAAATGCGCACGTGGGACAAGTGTCGTCTACGTGTGAGCAGTACCGCCTAGAACGCGTTCGTCCTCAGGGCCCTGTGTTCTGTCTCCTCTGACCCAGGGACAGGACGCGGTCCTGCGTCACCACCGGGGACGCTTCAGGAGACAGGCCGGCAACTCCACACAAGGGGCTTTTGCCCAGTGTGTACTCAGACCATAAATCCTGCTAAAAAGTGGTGGACGCGTGTTGTGACCAAAGGTGGTCTGTTCTCCTTACCCTTTCTCTCTTCCAACGGCAAGGGCTGCAAGAGCTGAGCCTGGTCCCGGAGGCTGCCGGTCCTCCGCGGGGCTGACTGTCCTCCACAGGGACACTGCAGTTGTCCAGGCCTTCGGGACGGGGGTCGTGTCGTCCACACGAACACTGAGGACATCTGGGCCGTGTCCTGTCATCATGGGGACGGGGATGTGTCATCCACACGGACACTGCAATTGTCCGGACCTTGGGGACCGGTACGTGTCGTCCATACGGACACTGAGGATGGCCGGGCTGAGGCACCTCCGGGCCTTGTCCCATCATCGTGGGGACCGGGATGTATCGTCCACACAGACCCTGCGGTTGTCTGGTCTGTGTCCCGTCATCGTGGGGGATAGGTGGCGTACGGTCCCCAGGGACACAAGCGTTCACACAGCCCAGGGCTGAGTTGTGATGCCCCCAGGCTTCTAAGGAGAATTGTTGGTCTCCAGTCCTCTGGTGTCAACACGAGGCAGCCCGAGGGGAGGCCCAGGGTTGCCACCACTAGGCTGGAGTCGCTGCCTGCGTGCCTGCAAGATGGCTGAGGCCTGTGAGTCCGGCAAGCGGCTGTGGTAATGGCTGGCGTCCTCTCTCACAGAAGGAAGGTCCTCAGGTGTGGAGCGCCGGGGAGGCGCAGAGAGCGTGAGGGGCGGGGCGGAGAGCGTGAGGGGCGAGGCGGAGAGCGTGAGGGGCGGGGCGGAGAGCGTGAGGAGTGGGCGGAGAACCGGGTCAGGATTGAGAAACCGGCTGGAGAGCAGAGCCACAGGGCTGGGCGGGACGGAGAGCCAGGGGCGGCAGCGGTAGGGAGACCTGCAGCATTGAGGGTGGAAGGCTGGTGAAGACCATGCTCTCTTCCTTCCTCCTCTCTGATGCTGGGCCAGGCTAGGGCTTTCCTGGCACTTGCTGTTCTTGCAGCAGGGTCGGCTCTGGGATGTGTCTGCCAGTGCTGATGCGGCTCCTTCAAGTACACCTGAGAACCAGGCAAAGGCGTTGGTTTTAAAGGACTATGGTTTTACATAGAAGAGGGTGGAGAGATTGGGTGGTCTCAATCAACTGATTCATCGATTTCACCTGAATTTAATTTCCTGCATCTCATCCAGGTGTGACTTGGAAAAACAGCATAATCTTTTTGCTTTGAGTTTCTTAGGTCAAGTGATTATGGTAAGAATTAATGAGGAAATGCATGTAAAAGTAAGCAGCTCATTACTTGACACAAAAAAACTCAAAAGTCGTAATTATTATTCATTAATTTTTTAGAAATTAGGAGGGGTAGAGGAAAGAGGAAAAGAAGCAAGGATGCTATGGCAAGAATGTTGCTATTCTCCTAATCCAATCCACTATAATTCAAGTTCCTTATTTGGGGATCCAAATACCCCAATTTTTCAACCCGTGAGTGAAAACCACTTAGGTAACATGGTGATGGTCACCTATTTACTGTCGAGTTCCAGCAACTACGTATCTACATAAATACGTACACTTTAAAACTTTCCCACCTACAGAAAAGATAAAATTCACCAAGCCAAGAGAATCGTTTAAGACTCTGCAGTGTCCAGTAACTGTTTCTGCACTCAAGGTATTAAATTCATTATGGAAACCTTGATCCCCTTTAATACTATTCGTGAAGTTCAAATTTCTATCCTGCTACAAGTTCTTCCTGATGAGAAGCTGAAGCTGATTGAAGTCAATGGGAGTTGGGTATTAGTAAACAGAGGGGAACTTTTGCTCTCAGATCAAGTAATGTCTATATTCTCTCCACATGAGCAGTTTTTTCTCTCCTTTCATTTTAAGACAGAGGCACTGATGAGGCATTTCTTCACTCAATTTATCTGTAAGGAATTTTTGGAAAGCTTATTGGGATTTCAAACACACAGTCTGCATATTCAGCCATTAGGTAATCTGCCAAAAATAAGAAGAGTTCCCTTTTCACAGAAAGAATGAACCAATGCTTTACTTCAGATCTCTACCATTTGCTTTTCTGTGATGTAGCTTGTCTATTTCTACTACTCCAATTCTATTTTCAAGAAGTCTGCTTTTTAAAGTTTTCATCAAATAGCAAAAGATTCAAATAGAATGCCATTGAAGAGAACAGAGGGCAGCATAACGGAACCATCACCAACTCCCGATGTGTAAATTCAGGCTTCGTCTTTGTCTTACATCTTCATCGTCTTTCAGGATACAAAGAAAGGCACGCATACTCACACCTCCCAAGATTGTTATAGACAATAATCATAGATGATTTTCTCCATATTTGAATGGAAAGCTTCAGAAATGTTCTGCATTGCTGCCAATCACTGTAAGTGAGTGTTGTAGGTTAACAAACCTGAGTAAATAATGGGAAACCGTTAACCAGCTGTTTTGGCTTCTGTAAATTGCATTATGTAATTGGCTCCCAAGGAATGTTGTAAATTGAAATTAGTTAACTAATTGATAATGCACTCTAACTTGTTTAGGTCCATATAAGCCCCCTGCTGCCTTGGTTGGGGGCCATTCTCTGTACGGTCTCCTTAAGATCAGGAGGGGGCACCTGGGTGGCTCAGTCTGTTAAGCGTCTAACTTCAGCTCAGGTCATGATCTCATGGTTCATGAGTTCGAGCCCCACATCAGGCTCTGTGGTGACAGCTCAGAGCCAGGAGCCTGCTTTGGATTCTGTGTCTCCCCATCTCTGTCCCTCCCATGCTCATGCTCTGTCTCTGTCTCTCAATAAAAAAAGAAAAAGATCAGGAGATCAGGTTTGGCCCAGCCATAAAATAAAACCTTGCCTCGCTTTTACGTGGCATCCGGTGGTCTTTTTAACATCAACCACCGAGATGGAGGCCCCACCGAGAAGGAGGCCCCACCGAGACTGAAGACCAGCCGAAATTTGGAGGCTGAAGCAGAACAGGTAGGGGAGAGCTCCCGAGATGATGTTCCTCAGCACCAGCCTTCTGTCTTTAGACTCAACTTAAGTAAGGTATGGGAGGTGGCGCCAATTTTCTGTTTTGCTGGCCAGATTTGTTTTGTAGCTTGGAGGGAAGGTTGGATGCAGCTTACTTCCCCCTAGCGCTGGTGTTTGGAGGAGACGTCCCCACTCACCATTTGGGTCCTTGGGTCATTTAGGTCTTCAGACCATTTGGGTCTCTGGACCAACTGGGACTCCAGACCTTTTGGGTTGGGCCTTGATCATCCCAACTACTTGTTCTGTTCTGTGTGTCCTGTTAAACATTTCTTGTTAGCCTAAGTGTGACCCACTGTTTAACCTCTGTTATGGGTCAGTCTCCGTCTAAGCCTTGTTCACCTCTTGAATGTTTGTTAAATAACTTCTCCAGTTTCAGGAAAAGAGGAAGAAGCTATTAACCTGAAGCCATCCTGGCTGCAGACGCACTGCCAGCTGGACTGGCCAACATTCTCTGGGGTGGACTGGCCTCCAGAGGGCTCCTATAATCTTAACCTTGCTTATGCCGTGTGCAGAATTTGTCATGATGATCATCCCGACCAGGAACCTTACGCTGTGACTTCGGTTGACCTCCTGGAAGACCCACTTTCATGGCTGAGAGCGCGCCAAAATCAAAACGCTGTCATCTGGCGCCATTCCTTCCAACTCCCCTTCCTTTCCTCCTTCCAGACCCTAAACCCTTACTTCCCATCTCTCAGTCCACAAAGAGGTTTTACCCAGTGCTTCAGGAATAATCTAAAGGGGAAGACTTGTTATCTGATCCCCCTATCCTCAGGCTCCACCAGCTCCCCGTGAATTGGAAGCCATTGAAAGCCCTTTGACTATCCCCCCACATACTAAATCAGGAGCACGATATGGGGGAGAGTTCCAATCCTCTGATGCCTCAGTTTCTATCCTTCCCCTTAGACAAATGGCTTCAATCCCAATCCAAATGGACAGCCAATATGCCTACACTCCCTTTTCCACCACGGACCTCTACAACTGGAAAACCCAGAACCCACCTTTCTCTGAGAACCCCAGGGCCTAATTGACCAATTGAGCTCTATTTTCACCACTCATTTACCTACTTAGGAGGATCGTCACCAGCTCTTGCAGGTCCTGCTGACCTCCGAGGAGAGTGCCCAAGTGCTCCGAGAAGCAGTCCTTGGCCCAGATGGAATAACTGCCACAGACCTTCACAGAATTGAGCACGTTTTCCCTTCTTCACCGCCCCAGTGGAACCCCAACACGAATAACGGTAGGGAGCGTCTACTCCAGTATTGCCAGATTCTGTTACAGGCTCTTCGAAAAGTGGCACGTAAGCCTACCAATCTGACAAAAATTCATGACACGATCCAAGGACTGAAAGAGTCGCCGGCAGCCTTCCTATAAAGGCTTTATCAGGCTTATCATCTATATTCTCCAATTGACCCAGAGGCAACAGAGAACCGAAAGACCATTAATATGGCTTTTGTTTCTCAATCGGCCCCAGGCATTCATAAAAAGCTTCAGAGGCTAGAAGGATTTAAAGGGAAGGTAATCTCAGAGCTGGTAGAAATAGCTCAGAGAGTTTTTCAGAGCAGAGACATCCCTGCCACTATACAAGGAAAGAAGACAGGGAAAGTCCTCATAGCAGCCTGGGGACAACCCCCAGGTAACAGCAAAGAGTTGGGAAAATTCCAACTTCGTCAGAAGGGACCCCGAACACTGTTAGGGAAGAACCAATGTGCTTATTGTAAAGAAGGACATTGGAAGGATAAATGTCCCAGAAATCCCAGAAGAAAGCCTCCCATCTTAACCCAAGAACAATGACACCACCACGGCTTCCCTTTTTCCCTAAATCCCCTGGAGCCTGTGGTTACCCTCAACATAAAAGGGGAAAAAACCTGATTCCTGGTTGACACTAGAGCTATGTTTTCTGTTCTCAAAGAACCATTAGGACCTGTGACCAAAGAAAAGGTATATATTCAGTGAGCACAGGATGAACACAAGGCTACCCATGGACTCATGCCCGAATCACTGACCTAACTCGAGGAACTATTACTCATTCCTTTGTGTTCATACCTGATTGCCCATACTCATTTCTGGGAAGAGATCTATTGCATAAACTAAAGGCCCAAATTTCCTTTACCACAGATTCTATAGACGTGAACCTACTGCTACCTGCTATTCTAGTCACCTGCCCTATATCAGAGGAATATCTGCTCCTAGAGAAACCAGAGCAGAAAGCCTCTCCTTTAATAGAAAAGTGGAAAGAGACAATTCCTACAGTTTGGGCTGAAACTAACCCCCCTGAACTAGCCATCCAACAAGTGCCTCTAGTGATCCAGCTAGCTGCCATGACCACCCCAATCCGGGTGAGGCAATATCCCATCAGCCAGCAAGCCAGGGAGGGAACTGCCAAACACATCAATCGCTTGAAAGAAGCTGGGGTCCTAACACCATGTCATTCCCCCTGGAATACTCCCTTGCTTCCTGTCCCAAAACCTGGAACTATACTGGAATATAGGCCGGTACAGGACCTCGGAGAAGTTAACAAAAGGGTTGAGACAATTCACCCTACAGTCCCCAATCCTTTTACTCTCCTGAGTAAGCTCTCACCAGAACACCGCCTTTACTCTGTCCTGGACTTAAAGGATGCATTCTTTGCCTTGCCAATTGCAAAGGTCAGTCAGCCTATCTTTGCCTTTGAATGGACGGACCCAGGTGGGACCTACAATGGGCAATTAACCTGGATCCGACTGCCCCAGGGGTTCAAAAATTCCCCACTGTTTTTGATGAGGCCCTCCGGAGGGATATAATTCCTTACCAGGAGAGTCATTCAGATGTTACTCTGTTACAATACGTAGATGACTTGCTCCCAGCTGCTGACTCCATTGAGAGCTGCGACGAGGCTGCTGAGGACCTGCTAAGGGAATTAGATGCCCTGGGATATAAAGTGTCCGCAAAAAAGGCGCAGATTTGTTTGGACTCTGTAACATACTTAGGTTATCGATTACATGAAGGTAAGCGGTCGCTGGGGCCAGAAAGATCCAGGATATCCTAAATATTCCCAAACCCACAACTAAACTACAGAGAGTTCCTAGGAGCTGCTGGGTACTGTCACCTCTGGATACCTGGTTTTGCTGAGATGGCAAAACCCCTGCACACTGAGCCTGGGGGAGAAGGAGCTGAGATGGTCTGGGCAGAACAAAAAGATAGGGCTTTTGAGCAGATCAAGCGTGCCCTCACCCAAGCCCCAGCCCTGGCTTTACTTGATATTACCAAGCCTTTCCAACTATTTGTACATGAGGTCCGGGGAATTGCAAAAGGGGTCCTTACTCAAACTTTGGGCCCCTGGAAACGACCTGGATTGTCCAAACGGCTGGATTCTGCTGCCACTGGGTGGCCCAGTTGCCTGAGGGCTGTTGCCGCCACTGCCATGTTGGTTAAAGAAGCTTCCAAATTAACACTTGGACAGGACCTTCAGGTTATAGGACCCCATGCAGTAGCGTGCCTGCTGAACTCCCCACCTGACAGGTGGATCTCCAACGCACAAATTATCCAGTATCAGGTGCTGCTGTTAGATTCTCCTCACATTACCTTCTTGAGGACCGAGGCCTTAAACCCAGCCACCTTGCTGCCCGATGATGATGATGATTCAGAAGCTCCTCTCCATGACTGCTTGGAAACTGTAAGTAATCTCACAGGGCTAAGGGAAGACCTAAGGGATCAACCCCTTCCAAAAGTGGACATTGAGCTGTTCACCGACGGGAGCAGTTTTATCAAAAATGGTATCAGGTATGCAGGTGCAACTATAGTAACTCAGGACCAAGTTATCTGGGCCCAGGCTCTTGAGCATAACACTTCGGCCCAAAAGGCAGAGCTGATAGCCCTAGCCCAAACCCAAGCCCTTAAATGGGCAAAAGGAAAAACAGTGAATATCTTTACTGATAGCGGATATGCATTTGCCACTGCCCATGTTCATGGAGCACTATATAAGGAAAGAAGACTATTAACATCGGAAGGAAAAGAAATTAAAAATAAGAGAAATCCTGGCCCTTATTGGAAGCCTTATAGCTCCCTAAAAAGGTGGCTATCATACACTGCGAGAGCCACCAAAAGACAGACTCACCCCAGGTGAGGGGAAATGCCTTTGCTAATGCAACGGCCAAGGCCACGCAGAAGTTCTCCCAATAGAAATTTTGCCCCTGCTGCCTCCACGTTTCCTTCCCGCAGAACCGTCTTATACCAGAGAAGAGCTACACCTAATAACAACTCTGAGGGCTAAAAAAGGTGACCAATGTTGGTATCACCTTGAGGACGGGCACATCTTTATACAAGAAGCAATAGGACGGGCCTGGCTGCGACAGATCCACAGTGCTACACACTTAGGAAAAAGTAAATTGTCTGAACTAGCTCAAAGAGACTATTTCATTCCAAATCTTAATAAGATTACCGAAGATCTAGTAGACATATGCAAGGCCTGTGTTCAAACTAATACTTCTTCTAAGTTTATTTTTTCAGGACAGAGACTATATGGACTGATGCCTGGAGAAATATTGGAACTTGATTTCACTGAAATGAAACATAGACAATATGGTTATCATTATCTTCTTGTACTGGTGGATACTTTTTCTGGATGGGTTGAAGCTTTCCCTACCAAAACAATTGGCTCTGATAGTAGTTAAAAAACTTCTTAATGAAGTAATTCCCCGATTTGGCATCCCTATTGGTCTGCGGTCCGATAATGGCCCGGCTTTCATAGCCCTGACATCTAAAGTATTAGCTACGAGCTTACAAATAGATTGGAGGTTACGTTGTGCTTACCACCCTTAAAGTTCAGGACAGGTGGAAAGGATGAATAGAACTCTAAAAGAGACTTTGACTAAGTTAATTACGGAAACTGGCGAAAACTGGGTACACATCCTTCCCTTTGCCCTCCTCAGAGCATGCTGTATACCCTATGTAAAAAGCATTACCCACTTCGAAATCCTTTTTGGAAGACCACCTCCCATTTCCAAAATTGGGGGATGATAAATGGACAGAAATCTCAAATCAGCTTCTCTTAAGTCTTTACAGGCTCTCCAAAGTACACTTCCGGTCATCATAACTTGGTAAAGGAGAGTCGAAAGGAACTGCCTTCTACGGTCGAGCCAGCAGACCATGGACTCGGACCTGGAGGTTGGATCTGGGTGCAACGTCACAGTACTCCAAACTTGGAGGCGTGATGGACTGGGCCCTATCCAATCATCCTGTCAACCCCATCCGCTGTAAAGGTTGCTGGCTGGAGCTGTTGGATCCATCGCTCTCAAATTAAAGTCACACACCCTGATCATATTCCTCTACAATGGACTGTCAAACAGACTGAAAAAACCTTTGAAGCCTGACTGGTAAAAGAATCTACTGGGTAATTTTGTTCTTAACAGTATTCTTAATTGGAGAACATTTTCTGACCACGCCCCTGTCTAATACCAATGGGTAGTTAGCAAAACCACTCCCCTACTCTAACTTTTGATCTCTGTCATATAGTTTGTGAGCAAGCAGGTAACCCACTTGGGGGTGGCACATACGGGGATCCTTACTACTCCCTAAGAAAAAGCAATAAGAATTGTACGGCCTCAAGGGGGCACGACTATATGCCTGCCCCTCAGATGGGCCTCCCCACTGCCAGAAACAAGGCCAGCTTCACTGTGCCTCAAGGGGTTGTGAAACTATAGCTGACTGGATTAATGGAAAGGACCAGTTTATACTACCTATAGGAGTAATCTCTGCTACTAGGAGCTAGTGCTTAGTCAGTAGCGTTATCAAAAATGGTTTAGATCCCTAATGGGATATGGGGAAAACATGAGGTCTAAGAATATATTCCCCTGGTTTTGAACTTAGTATTGAGTTTACCATTCAAAGATTGGAATTACTAACAAATGGGAAGTGGGGAATGTCGTAGGTTAACAAACCAGAGTAAATAATGGGAAGCCATTAACCGGCTATATTGGCTTCTGTAATTGGCTACTACTAAGGGATGTTGTAAATTGTAGTTGATTATGTAATTGGCTACCAAGGGATGTGTAAATTGTAATTAATCAACTAATTGATAATGTACCCTGACTTTTTAAAGTCTATACTCTCAACCTAGCCCTAACCCTAAGCCTACCCCGAACTCTCACCATAACCCTACACCTGATGTGCAACCGCGCATGGGCTCTCATTTCAGGTCTCCAGGGAGAGCACGGGACTGGTGTCCCTTCCCTGGACCGAACCCTAACCCTAGCCATGGCTCTTTCCCCATGGGGACCCCACTCCTCGGTCTCAGATCGCCAGGCATCTGGGGCCCGGAAGCGGTGCAGGATTTTTCAGCGTGGAAGATGAAACATCACCATGCTGTTTCCAGAGCTCAGATGGAGGTACACACGGGGAGTAAGGGGCCACACCCTGGCCTGGCCTGAGTAGGAGTCTGGACTTGGAACGCAGAAAGGGGGCCTGAGCAGCACCCTCTCATGCACCCTCAACTCAGCACTCAGAGGAGATTGGTGCACTGCCAGTGGTTCAGCCCCTGCAGCCTCCAGGGATCTAAACCTAACCCTAAACCTCAGGCTCAACCTAGCCCTCACCGTAAGCTTACCCCGAGCTCTCACCTTAACCCTACACCTGACCCGCACCCACTCATGGGCCCTCATTACAGTCCTCCAGGGAGTTCAGGGGACTGGAGTCACTTCGGCCCTGAAGCATCCCTGGCCGAACCCTAGCCCTAGCCATGGTTCTCGTCCCATGGAGATCCCTTTCCTCAGTTTCAGAATGCGAGGCACCTGGGGCCCAGTAGCGGTGTCGGCCTCCAAGGCATGGAACGTGGAACACAGCATGCCCTCTCCAGTGCTCGGATGGAGGTATATCAGGGGAGTCTTGAGGCCCTACCTTAGCCTAGACTGAGCAGGAGCCTGGTCTTGGAATGAGGCCTGAGTGACATCCTCCCTTGTGCCCTCAACTCAGCCCTCAGGGGAGACCGCTGAACTGCCAGTGTTTCAGGCCCAGGTGCCTCCAGGGAACTAACCCTAACCCTACCCATAAGCCTCAACCCAGCCCTCACTCTAGCCCTACCATGAACTCTCACCTTACCCCTACACCAGACCCACACCTGCACATGGCCCCTAATTCCAGGGAGATCACTGAACTGCTGTCGCTTCAGCCCTGGAGCCTTCCCTGGACAGAACCCTGACACTAGCCTACACCATCTCCCCATCAAGAGCCCATTACCAGGTCTGAGAATGCCAGGATCCTCGGGTCAAGTTTCGTTACAGCATTTCTCAGTGTGGAAGGTGGAACATCATTGTGGCATTTCCAGTCTCAAATGGAGCTACACCAGGGAGGTCCTGAGGCCCATCCCAAGCCCGGCCTGGGTATGTCGATGGCCCTGGAACACAGAGACTAAGCCTGAGTGGCACCATCCCACACGCCCTCATCTCAGCCCTCAGGTTAGACTGCTGCACTGTTGTTCAACCCCGGGAACCTCCAAGGACTTACCCCTAAACCTAACGATAAGCCTCAACCTAGCCCTAACCCTAAGCCAACCCCAAACTCTCATCATAACCCTACACCTGACCTGCAATCGCGCATGGGCCCTCATTTCAGGTCTCCAGGGAGAGCACGGTGTTGGAGACCAGAAGACTCTGGCCCTGGTGACATTGCCTAAGGAGAAGACCGGGGCCCTCATCAGTGGGTGGGGGTGCCTTGAAGCAAATGCCAGGTTGTAATACAACAAGAACAGAATTATAGCTGGTCTGACTCTGAAGGAGGGCTGGTTAGCCAGAGACGGGTAAGACTCCTCACGGGAGGGGCGACCTAAGACAGGCACAGTCGCAGTAAGAGTCACCAGGACACCTGGCTATAGGGTCACTGGGCCTTTGTGCTGATTTGCGATTCATCCTAATATCTCCTGAAGAAGATGGGCCATAAAAAAACAGGAGTGCTCCACAGCTTCCTCCCCTATTAAGCCAATATATGCTGCTATACTTTATTAATAATAAAATCATATTGAGAATCATGGAAATAAAATCTTTAAGAAATCAGTAGAGTTTAGAATGTATTATTGATCTGTTTTAGGGTGATGCCAGACTCTCAGGAATGTGATTATTGCTGTGAGTCTTGGGACATAATTACTAGGAAATAGAAGTTAGAGTATGTTACAGAAAAATAAGGATGTTTTTCACATAATCTTTCAACTGTAACCAAAAGCCTTTGTGCTTGCTCTTTCAACCTATACCACTTACTAGAGTGTGCCCATTCGTTGTACCTTACCTGCATGTAAATTGTTCTTGATCTTTTGACTGAAACTATTTTTGAACATTTCTATTGAATGTACCCATTTGTCATATCTTGCTTATGTGTGAACTGTGTAACCGAAACTGTTTCTGAACACTTCTATTGTAAATCACGGGAACAATCATGAGGGCTGAAATCATTTTTTAATCATTACAAAATATATGCCTGTACTGCTTCTAAAACTACATAAAAACCCAGAGAGAAAAATAAACTTTGGCAGTCTCCAAAAGAGGCTGTCTCCACATATTTGTGTGTCTTTGTCTTGTCTTGTCTTTATGTTTCAGCCCTTACTTAGGGAGCCCCGGACCAGTCCTAATATGAGGCTGACTCCAAGAGACTGACTTCGCGTCTTCTCTCGCGCCTAGACCAACCATCACGCAGGTTAAACCCTGGACCAGCAGGAAGCCCTGAAGTAGGTAGCTGGCCTCCTCTCAGGATGACCCCAGCAGCATGGGAGTGGTGTCGCTTCCCTGGACCGAACCCTAACCCTAGCCATGGCTCTCTCCCCATTGTGACCTATTTACTCGGTCTCAGATCGCCAGGTATCTCGGGTCCAGAAGCGGTGCAGGATTACTCCACGTGGAACATGGAACTTCACAATGCCATTTCCAGAGTTTCGATGGAAGTACGCATGGGGAGTCTTGAGGCCCCACCTTATCCCGGCCTGATTAGGAGCCTGGACATGGAACCTAGAGATGGGTTCAGAGAGAACTTTAGAATATCCAGGTTGTAACGAATGTAGTTGTCAAAAGAATTAAGGACTCACACTTGGTCAGGAGGTTTTATATCTTTTTTTTTTTCTTTCTTTTTTTTTAAAGTAAGGCAGAATGCCATGTGCAGCGCCTCATTTGGATGTGTCTGGAGTCTTGGAAGCTTGACTACCCTACGTTCTCCTACAAATGGACCTTGAGAGCTTGCTTGGAGGTTCTAGCAGGGGAGTGCAGCTACTCGTATACCCTTGACCGAAGAACGGTCCTCCTCTATCGGGGAAGGTCGTCCTCTTCGATCGAGCACATAGCTTCAGGAGGGACGCACATGGAGTGGTGAGGGAGGAAGGGGACGCCCGCCTAGCCAGCCAGATCAGCCTAATCAACCTTGGGCGATCAATGGGGTGACAGATGTTGCAGCCAAATCGCCCTCACATCCAAGAGGTTTTATATCTTAACAGGGATATTCAGAAATATCAGCTGGTCTACTAGGTATTTATCCAAAGGATATAGGAGTGCTGATTCACAGGGGCATGTGTACCCCAATGTTTATAGCAGTGCTATCTACAATAGCCAAAATTATGGAAAGAGACTAAATGTCTATCAACTGATGGAGTGGATAAAGAAGATGTGTTTTATAAATACAATAGACTACTACTCAGCAAGAATGAAATCTTTCCATTTGCAACAATGTGGATGGAGCTGGAAGGTATTATGCTAAGTGAAATAAGTCCGAGAAAGACAGAGATCGTATGTTTTCACTCCTGCGTGGAATTTGCGAAACTTAACAGAAGACCATGGGGAAAGGGGAGGGGGAAAAGAGTTTCCAACAGAGAGGGAGGCAAACCAAAAGACACTCAAATACAGAGAACAAACTGTGGCTTGATGGGAGGAGTGGGGGAGAGAGGAAAGTCGGTGATGGACACTGAGGAGGGCACTTGTTAGGATGAACACAGGGTGTTGTATGTAAGCAATGCATCATGGGAATATATTCTCGAAGCCAAGCATGCACTGTATACACTGTATTTCAGCTAACTTGACAATAAGTTAGATTTTAAAAAAAAGTATTTGCTTGTGTCCTAGAAGAATGGGCAAGGGAAGGGAGCAGGGAAGTGGACTTGGAGATGCAGGAGGTTGGGTCTGCTTAAGTCCAGTAAAGCAAGGTCTGGAGTAAAACCTGCTTCTTTTTCAGGGTCATGATCTAAGAAAGTGTCATTTCTTCTGGTGCCCAGTGACACAGCAGGTGTCCAGTTACAAAAATCAGAATCCCATATTCAAGTCCCAATTCCACTTCCAAATGGGTGATCTCTGGGTGACTCGTGTATATCGCTGAGTCTATCATTACTATATCGATATAGAAAGGGCATCCTAGGCCACTCTGTCTCCTGTCTGGTCACTTTGAGTCAGACACAAAATAAGCAGAAGTTCTCTGAAAGCTATAAAAAACTCAACACACAGAACTGTGGACTCCCTCCCAAACACACGCCAGAATAATGTGTATACCCAGTGAGGAATTAAAGACACAGTTAAAATAGTCCCCCCCCCCTCAAATTTCCCAGTTCAATACCTCAGGATATATACTAAAAGCCCAGGTGAAATCATCAAATGCTAAAAATGAAATCGCAAAAAGATTCAAATCCAAACAGTATCTTCTTTACATCAAGTTATAGAGGCAAAATAAGGCCTAACGTCAAAAGCAACAGACAGCACATTTAGTACAGAAAGGTCTTCCACAAACCAATGTGAAAAACGAATTCTCTAACAGAAAGAGTTGCCAGAATTCTACACCAATAAACACCAAAAAAAAAAAAAGAAAAAGGAAAGTGAAAAATCAGATACTTTAGATACTTTCAGATATTAGATACTTTTTTTGGCTACCATATTGGCCAAAGTCAAAATACCAGGAATACTTAACACTGCCCCGAAATCAAGCAGGACAGACCTCTACAGTAATGCCATCCCAGGAGGTACCTGCCAACCAGATATGGGATTTAACACTTTCCAGGATCCATGTTAAAAGCAAAAATAACCAATGAAATATTAATATCTTTAACCCAATATACCAAAAGTGTTATTTTAACTCGCTGTGAAATTAAGATTCTTACGTTTCCCCCACCCCATTTTTTTGGAAGAGTATTGCTTCTTTGAAATTTAGTGTTTTGGACTTACAACATCTCTCCAACCAGATGCTAAACTTTTGTTGGAAAAGTTTCGGGTTTCCTAAGATTTTCTGTAGAAAAAGATTCACATACCTATTTTGTCCCAAACATATTTAAGTCTTCCAAAACTACATTGAGTATCAGGTTTTAAAATTAATTCTGATTAAAATTCTTACCATTCTTCAATCCCACTAGCCACATTTCAAGTTCCTGAAAGCCACGCATTGCTGGTGGGTACCATGCTAGAGGACATCACTCTGTAGGAAATCTCCCCAACCAGCTTCCTGTCCCGGCGGTAGGAAAAGGGGCCCTTCGTTTGGCTTCCTGAAACTCTACGCAGGGACTCTGATCACCATCAATACTGCAAGACTTCCTCCTCCTGCTCTCCCCCAGAGGTACCTTCCACTCCATGGACACATCCATCCCATCATCCTTTTCTGTTCCTCCCGGGACGGTTTTCTAGGGGTCTCCCCAGCCCAGTTCTTATTTGGTGGGCACATCTTTGGTTCTCTTGCTAAAATAGGAAATAATGATGAGAAGAAGGTGGTGAAGAATACAAAGTGGTAGGTTCCATCTACTGAGCAATCCATGGTACCAAATGCTTTCTATTCATCAATCCACACCCCTCCAGTTTACAGACAGACAACTGACTCAGGAAAGCAACATGTTCAGATCATGCTGGAAAAGCCTCACTCCTAGTGGAGCCACCTGCTGTTGGAACCAGAGCAAATGGCTCCCTTATCCTTCCCAGGCTGTTCCCTGTTCTGTTTTCAAACTCCCTCCCCCAGTCACCGACAGGGGCTCCCAACGAGGGATCAGGGACACCGGGAGGCCCTCTGGGGCACTGCTTCTTTCCAGAAGAGCACTAGACCCAAACAAAGAAGAAAACCACCACGTGAGAACCTACTAGGTGTTGGGCACAGTGCCAAGCCCTCTGCACAGACAATGTTCAGAGCAACTTGTGAACTAGGGATGGTCATTTCTACCACTTTACAGAAAAGAGACTTGCCCAAGGGCAAAGAGCACCCAGGAGGGCTGGGACTTCAGTGTGGCTCATGTGTCCCATGCTCTCCCAGGTGACTCGTGCTGTGAGCCTGCAAGACTACCAGGGCAGGGTCGTGGGGTTCCCCACAGCTCAGTCCCCACCTCTAAGATGATCAGATACCAATCTCGGGGGTCTATGGTCATGGCCAAGTAAGACCTATACTTTGTCAGATGAAAGCATTCACATCAGTTTTCTGTGTATTCTACACTCGATGAGCCATTTCGAAGGTCAGCCTGTTGGGGGTGGGTTACCAGGCACCCACTGCGCACAAGCTCTCTGCTAAGCATTCACGTGGATTTCACATCTGAGTCTCTTAAATAAGTCTGCAGGCTAGGTGCCACCACCCACATCCCACAGAAAACTAAGATATAAAAGGTGAAGAGACCCATCTGAGATGATAAAGTAAATGGCAGAGTTGGGATATAGACCCACCTCCCAAATCGGGAGGGGCTTTCTCCAGGCAAGCATCATTTTCCAGCCACCTGTGGGTCCAGCATTGAGAAGGCACACAGGACCCAGACAGGAGTAGGGAAAACACGATGTCCCAGAGGGTTCAGATCCCCAGGTGGGGACTGTTTCAGTGTCTTTTACGGATGCCGGATTTCCAGGATCACCTCCCTCCCTGATCTCCCCAGCCCCTCCAGATTCAGGTGGTGGGACACGGACACTGGTTGCAGCCTGTAAGCCCTCAGTGGCAGTGAGGGGGTCCTCTCTTGGCAGAAACACTCAGGAGTTGGGAACAATACACACTCCCCTTGGAAGTCAGGTACTGACTGGTGGAACCAGCCTGGATCCCGAGCCACCACATGGAGGACAGCCGAGCCTCCCCATGCGGAGTGAGGGCTAGGCGGTCATGTGCCAAGCCACGGAGATGAGAGGGAGTTGCTGCAGGAGAGCCAAACACATGCTGATGAATACGTGAGATAATATTGAGAATTACACAAAGTTGCATCCTAACTTACATGAGAAACAAGAGCAGGGAGATTTTACCAGACTGATTTGGTCTTGCCAGGGAGGGTGAGGGTCGGTAATGGGAAGATGGAATGGAGATCAGACAGACGAGGATGATGGCAGGTCCTGTTTGTTAACGTGCCAGGCAGCATGCAGCTTTACAAACACTGAGCAAAAGCCAGGCTCACAAAGTCTGAAGTTTGGGAG
Source organism: Paguma larvata (assembly GCA_030068075.1). Lineage (NCBI taxonomy): Eukaryota > Metazoa > Chordata > Mammalia > Carnivora > Viverridae > Paguma > Paguma larvata. The sequence goes on along the minus strand of CM057838.1, from coordinate 13,602,901 downwards.
GAGGTGGAAGACTAAGAGGTTGGCCCTGGGCGTGTGGTTCATCAGGCACTGGTCACAGTCCACTTTCACAGGGTTCACACCATGGGACGAGGGGAGCTAGTGGAGATGGAACCTTCAAGGAAAGCCTCTCTGGAGAGGTAACAGCGGAAGGCCGAAGGGAAATGGTGAGCTCTGGACCCAGGGAAAGCCAGAGGAGGACAACCCAGGGGATGCCTGTGGGTTTCTGAACCATCAAGGGGCAAACAGGAGTAAGTGAGGGTGAAAATAAAGTCAGACACAGGCTCAGGATACTACTGGAAGTCTCCAGAGAGTCCTGAGCAGATGCTCTGATAGGCTCTCTAGCGGGAGGGCTGCTCAGCCAAGGGCAATGGTTCCCCTCCCCCAGGGGACATCTGACAATGCTCAGAGATGCTACCAGTTTCTGTGAGGCTGGGGATGCTGTCCCAGGTCCTGTGATGCACAGGACAGCCCCTAGCAGAGGACCACCCAGTCCCAAGCATGGTCAGGGCTCACTAGGGACTAGAGTGCAGAGAGAAAGCAGAAGCAGCCCAGTTAGGCCGCTGAGTAATTCAGACAAAGTGGTGGCTTGGACCAGGGCAGCAAGAATTGAATTTCTGATGCTCTCAGAAGAAATAGCCAACAGGATTTCTACAGGAGAACTGCAAGTGGAATGAGAGAGGGAGAAATCAAAGACAACATCAAGGTTTATCATCAGAGGCTTGAAAGAGGCATTTATATGGAAAAAGTGTTAGCTGAGCACCTGGTAGGTGCCAGAGAAACAGACATTAAAAAACCCCTTCCCTCGTTGACACTTACCATTGAATGGGAAGGAAGCTGGCAGCTAAGCCAACACACAGTAATTTCCCGTAGCATGAAGCCCTTGCTGCCATCTAAAGGCCCATCAGCCAGGGGAAGTGGGGTGAAGACAGGCCAGGCAAATGCCCAGAGGCAGGAACATGCACGTGTTTGCAGAGCTGCAGGAAGAACTGCACGGCTGGACCAAGAGAGTGGGAGGAAGCAGGCACGGGACAGGTAGGAAGAGGTGCAGAATCCACGAGTTCTCTAGCGAAGTTAGATTTCATTTGCAGCACAAGTGGCTGCCATTTGACGATTTAGCTGGGAACCGTAGTAACTCGCTGCTTCAAGGAGGTCTCCAAGCTGCCACCAGGGAAGGGACCAAGGGGGCATCAGGGGAAGAGGGAGATCCACCAGGAGAATGAGCAGATGCCAGGAGAGGGGATATTCTCTCGGCCCCAGACCTGAGAGTCTGAGGAGCTCACAGAGGCTAGGAAAGTAAGATTCTGACAGCTGGGCTGGAGCCCTCTGCCTCTAGGTGACCCCAGGCCTCCTCTGCACCCTTGCTGGGATCATGTGGCATTCTACAAATAGCGACCGTTCTCAGCCACAAAGCCCTGCTGTATGTGTGCTCACAGCAAGTTGGCTCAGGAGGCCAGTGGCCTCCATGCTGGGCCTTGTCCACCAACCCCAGCCAATTCTGTGAGGTTTTACAGCCTTGGTGGTTTGGTGGGACATGCCCAGAGGTGCGCCCATCAGACTCAGATTAGAATCCAGACCCCACCAGCCTGTGCTCCAGCTCATGCAAAAAAAATATTTGCACCTGCTGCCTACTGAAGGCAGTAGAGTGCCCAACCCACAGCTGGTGCGATCCTCTGGTGTGGGGGTTCAGGTACTGACACGTGCACCCTGCCCACCCACCTTCCATTAATAAACTCGAGGCCATAAGGTGTTAGATGAGAAGCTGTCAGCAAGCCCGTCTCGCTAGAGTCGGACCTCACTGTGGGCTCAGAGTCTCCTTTGATTCTCCTGAACCTCTGTGCTCATCTATACAGGGGGTAACACAGCAACCACCTCCAGGGTTGAGGGGTGCCCTTGATAGAGGAGCACACTGAAGCAGCTTAGCGTCAGACTCGAGCTGAGACTGGGGTGGGGCGCAGACAGCTGGGTTTGAAAAGCTGGACATAAACACAGGGAGATCTGCTGCCTATGGTAAGCAAGCAGCAGGTCCCCTTCCCAGGCATCCGCATACACCATGTAGAATCTGCATTGAGACAAAGCCACGGGCCATCCCGGCAGAGGGTGTGGGATGAAAGGTCCTATGCTTGCTGCTTCCGGCACCTGCTGTCCTGCTAACAACATGGAGGGCCGGAGGCAAACTTCACACAAAGCAGAGGATGCCTCCCGCACTCGCAAGGGCCCCTTCTAAGACCCAGTAACTGATTATAGCTCTAGTTTCAATCATTTTTTGTTTATTTGAGAGAGCTCACAGGCCATCAGGGGAGAGGTAGAGACAGGAGAGAATCCCAAGCAGGCTCCACACTGAAGCAAGGCTTGATCTCCTGAACTGTGAGATCACGACCGAAGCTGAAATCAAAAGTTGGGACACTTAGCTGACTGAGCCACCCGGGAGCCCCTAGTTTCAAGGATTTCCTAAATTGCATAAACTTCAGGCCCTGAAGTATCTCCACCTGCTGTGGTCTAGACGGGCTGGTGACATTACCCAAGCACAGACATTTCAGCGGCTAAACAACCATGGCGCTGCTTCTCAGACTTTTCCATGCATCAAGCATCCCCAGGAGTGTCTATTAAAATCGAGTTCATTGAAACCCACCCTCAGGATTTGAGGCAGATCCCGATGGGACCTTCGGACATAGATTTCCAACAATTTCCGTAAATGATGCTGATGCTGCTGGTCAGGATCACAGTCTGAGAACCCCCACTCTGGGAGGGTTCTTCCTACCTCCAGCGGCCCCAATGCCTCAGCTAGAGCTGCTCTGCAACCAGTAAATGCCCTGGACTTCTGCCTCCAAAGAGCTAAGGCCTAGCTTACCCACCCCCTCCAGGAAGCCCTCCCTGACCTCGCAGGCAGGTCTTGGGGTCCCCTCTCTGTGCAACCCTAACCTTTCCTCATTTTCCAGGTATATCGTAATGGTCAGGTACTTCATAGCTGCCCCCACCAGATCATGAAAAATCATCCTTTATTCAAGTTTCCCCACACTTCTTGATGTTGGCAGGCAGACAGGAAGCCCATTCTCTACCTCAACCTAGGAGGAGATGGCTTCCTACCCAGTTTATCCACTGGTCCCCTCTCTTTTCCTCAACAGGACTTCTACGTGCTGGTGGAGGCCCAGTCTTTCTTCAGAGTCCTTCCAGGCGATGTCCCGGAAGTCACCTTTCTGAAGATCTGCTGGAGAGGACACCTCACATTCATGAGGTGAGCCAGAGGGGGACCCAGGAGTTTGTGAATCGCGGGTTGAGTTGTGACCTGGGAGGCGGTGGCTGCTCTTGGCACAGCAGTTCCCGGACACAAGCCTCAGTGCTCTCCCAGAACAGCCCCCAGAATGTGCAGCTGGCAGCGTTAAGAAGACTTCATCCAGCCCACCGTCTCTGGGCCTTCCTTCTTCACCTAGCCATGTTGTCGATCCCTGCAGCCCTCCCAGAGACCAGGGCTCCTGCTCACTTTGCCCGGTCTCCCAAACAGCCCAGCCCCCACCCAGCTGCTCTCAGCTAAACCCCTCTGCTCCTCAAACTCCAGCAGCAAGGGAACTCCCCGGACTAGGTGAGCCTCAGAGACCTGGGGTGAGCCTGGGTCACCAGGGGCAAGGACGCCCATGTGAGGCCCGCAGTAAAGAGAAGAAAAACGCCACTCACCTCTTCGGTTTCCAGGGACGTCCTGCTAGGCCTGCAGGAGCTCTGGAAAGGGCCAGCCGGGAAGGATCAGATAAGCTTGGCTGTAAGCTGGCGGATTGATACCACGACCTTCGTGCAGACTCGCTGCTTACCCCTCGGGCCCCAGGGCGGAGTCTTGATCTCCAGCACCTGGTCATACTCACCCAAGGCAGCCCCACCTATGACCCCCGAGTCACATGGGCATCTGCTTTTCACAAGCAACTTCTAGCAGGTGCAAGTGTGTACGCACAAGCATACGCGTGGAGGAAAGTTGGGGAACCGCTGGTCCCGCCCCGGATCGCTAGGTGTATATTTTCACTGCTGTTCATTATCACGGCATCTGAGCGGCCTCAGTTATGAGGGGTCTGCTTCTTTCTTCAGAGTTTGTTTCCTTGCGTTCTCTTAAGGAGCAAAGACGGTACAGCCCTTAGCTCTCCCTGACAGCCAGACAATTTACCGACAAGGAAGCAAAGCTTTATGATTACAAATCACCCCATTTAAAAATAGCAATCTCCCGCATTTTTTCAAGTCTTGCATGGCCATTCTAGAGTCACTATTAAACATTATAAATTATAAAAATAAAAGTGATAATCGCCTTGTAATCCCACCAGGTACTATACCAACCCTCAGTGATATTTTGATACATTTCCATCCAGTACTTTTTCTATACATATGTTTGACATAATTGGGAGCTTATCAAATACAGTTTGTTTTAAAAAAAACAGCTCAATTAAAAATAGCTATCATCTAATAAGCTGCACATATTTAATGTGTATCATTTAATATGTTTGACACATACACACTTATGAAACATCACCACAGTCAAGAAAATGAACGTATCTATCACTTCCAAGTCACTATTTTAGGTGGAGTTTTTATTTTGGAATAGTTTTGGAGTTACAGAAAAGTTGCAAAGAGAGAGTTCCAGTATACTTCAGACCCAGTTTCCCCTAACATTAATATCTCACATTCCATGTACATTACTAAAACCCAGACTTTGATATTGGTACATTACTATTAATTCAACTACAGACTTCATTTGGATTTCACTGCTGAATTTTCCACAATGCCCTTTTTACTGTTCTAGGATCCAACTCAGGATACCAAATTGCATTTTGTCAAATATAATTTTAGAGTTTATCATCTGTCACTTAACATTATCTGTCTTCCAAAAAAAAGAAAAAAAAAACACCCTTCAAAAACACTGTCTTAAAAGACTGCTTTGTATTTATTAGTATCAATTTTTCATATTGCTTGACTTAGGTGATATCTAAGGTTTGTTCTTCTAAGTGATGTTGCCATGAAAATCTCTGCATCTAAATCTTTGTTCATATTTCCTATTGTTTCCTTGGTGCGGCGGACCAGCCGTCGCGGAATCGAACGGTTCCTGATCGGGGGGCGAGGATGAACTGATACACAAGGCACAGTTGTTAAGGGAGGGCTGGCGCTCCCAAGTGTCACCAGCAACGAGTTTATTTTCACTTGGGTATTATCCACATTCTGAGGATGGTGTACGTACAAGGCATGTCTCCTACCACAAGTTCTCAGCAGGCAAACTGTATTTTGCTATATTAAACTTTACAAAGGCATTCTGAACCTCCCCACACGACCTGGCTGCGGTCCCGACTCAAGGACAAAGGCTGCACTCAAAGCCTTCGGTTCCCAAAACACCGCTCAAGGTCTCTGACTCTCAACATGGCTCAAAGCCTCCGTCTCCCAAAACACAGCTCAAGGCCACTGGCTCTCAACACCTTGGGATTTTTTTCTCTCCCTTCTCCCCTGGGTTTATTGAGATATAATCGACTCATAGGATTATTTTCCTTGAAATACAACTACTAAGTCAAAGTCCTTTGAAACATACTTGCTTCTAGTCTTCTCAAGAAGGCAGTACCATTTGGCGACCATCATAAGACTTGTTTCAGGGCAGAATCGCCAGCATAAGCCAAAATTAAAGTGTGAAGGCTTGGGGCACCTGGGTGACTCAATCAGTTAAGTGTCCTGAGTCAGGCCATGATCTTGTGGTCCACAGGTTCGAGCCCCTCAGTGGGTTCTGTGCTGCCAGCTCAGAGCCTGGAGCCTGCTTCGGATTGTGTGTGTGTGTGTGTGTCTTTCTCTCAAAAATAAATGATTAAAAAATTTTTTTAATGATAAAAAATAAAGTGTGAAGTCTTGATGAGAAATGGGATATTCACATGGTCTCAGAATATCTCCCTAATGTTACTCTTTGATTACAGAGGCCAGAGTAGCCACTTTAAGTGGAGAAACCCGGCAGGCACCATCATAATTGAGTGATCAGAGTGAAAGACATTGGACTGACACAGGCCAACACCTCAGCCTCCTCGTCTGGCATGCAAAGAAAACCACGAGATCGATCTGTGACATTCCTGCCGGAGTTGCATCACCTGAATCTAATAACGAGAAAACTTTAGGCAAACCCAAACCGAGGAACATTGTACACCATAATTGGCCTTACTTTGCAAAAACGTCAAGGTCATGGAAGACAAAGGGAAGCTGAGAAATTTTCTAATAAAAGGAGATTAAAGCGACATGACCACCAAATGCAATATGTAATCCTGGTTTGGATCCTGAAACATTCATAAAGAACTTCTTTGAAAAATTTGAAAAAATTACATATAAGATATTATTTGAAAATTGATCCACAGATTAGAAAATAGTACCATATCAATGCAAGTGTGACACCCTCCCAACATTAGTGAGCCGGGTGCAAGTGAGACACCTCTCCACTGTGGGGGGGGGGTGCAAGCAATGACACCCCTCCACTGTGGGTGGGGGGGTGCAAGCATGACAGTGGAGTGACTTTGTCTTCATATGAGGATACCCGTTGATCCAATTCGGTGTAGACATCACACACTTCCATCGTTGTTGTGGGGTATAAGGGTCACCACCCTCATTGATGGGGTGGTCTCTCCATCAGCAACCCTTAGGTACCCCTTCGGTGACACAGGGATGTAGGCGCAACACCCCGCCTTTGTCAATGGGGTGTGTCTCCATGGCCGATGGAGGAGTGAGCTTTCCTCGAAAGTGTGCTGGGGGCGAGACGCCCCTCCATTGTCAATGGGGTGCCTCCCTCATCAATAGGGTGGTGCCCCTTCATCAATAAGCAGGGTGCGTGAGTCACACCTCCATCGTTGATATGGGGGTGCCTCAATCGTCGATGGGGTGGTGACACCATCTACGGTGGCAGGATGCCCTTCCGTCTATGGGGGTATGCATGTGACACCACTCCCTTGTCGATTTGGGGATGCCTCCATCCTCGATGGGGTGCCCCTCATCGACAGGTGGTGCGAGCATGACGCCCTTCCATCGATGGAGGGGGATGCCTCCATCGTAGCTGGGAGGTGCAGGCGTGACCACCCTCCATCGTCGATGGGCGACTGCCGGCCTGACACCCCTCCATCGTGGCTGGGGGGCTGCCCCCATCGTCGATGCTGGGGTGCAGGTGTGACCACCATCCATCATTGGTGGGGGAGTGCCCCCACATCAAGCGGGCGTTCAGGCATGACACACCTGTCCATCATCGATTGGGGGCTGCCTCCGTCATTGATGGGGTGTGCCCACATAGTTGATGGTGGGGTGCCCCTTCATCTATGTGGGGGTATATTCGTGACACCCCTCCAGCGACAAAGAGGGGTACATCCTTCCTCGATGGGGGGCGTCCCTTCATCGATGGGCTGGTGCAGGGATGACACCCCTCCATTGTCAATCGGGGTGTACTTCCATCCTCGAGAGGGGTGCCCCCATCGTTGATGGGGGTTGCAGCTGTGACACACCTCCATCGTCTAAGGAGAGTGCATCCTTCTTCGACGGGGTAGGGGTGCCCCATCGTCAATGGGCTGGTGCAGGATTGATACCCCTCTGTCGCCGACCGGGCTGTGACATCATCATCGATGGGGGGTGCCCCCAGCATTGATAGGGTGGCAGGGATGACCCCCTCCATTGTCATTGGGGGCATCTCCATCACCGATGGGCGGTTGCCCATTCATTGATTTGGGGGTGCAGGCGTGACACCACTCCATCGTCGACGGGGGGTGCCTCTTTAGTCGATGGGGGGGTTTACGAGTGACACCTCCCAAACCGATTGGGGCTTTCCCCTTCCTTGATGATGGGGGTGCAAGCGTGACACTACTCCTTCGTCTAGCTCTGGGTGCCCCCACAATCGATAGGGCTGCAGGCATGGCATCCATCCATCGTCAATGTTAGAGTGCAAGGGGGACACCTCTATCGTCAATGTTGGGGTGCAAACGGGACACCCCTCCATTATCGAGGTATGGGTGCACTCCTGACACCACTCCATTGTTGATGTTGGGGAGCAAGGGGGACATGCCTCCAACGTTGGTGTTGGGGTGCATGTGACACCCCACCATTATCGGTGTTGGGGTGCGAGGGGGACCCTCCTCTCGTTGATATTGGGGTGCAAAAGTGACACCCCTCTATCATCGAGGTTGGGGTGCAATCCTGACACCCCTCCATTGTCGAGGTTGGGGTGCAATCCTGACACCCCTCTGTCATCGATGCTGGGGTGCAAAGGTGACACCTCTGGATCGTAAATGTTGGGGTGTGAGGTTGACACCCCTCCATCGTCGATGTTGGGGTGTAAACGTGACCCCCCTCCATTGACGATGTTGGGGTGCAAGGGTGACACACCACGGAGCCAGAAGCAGGGCTCGACTTGCACAGCATGGCATCCCTGCGCGGGGCTCCAACTCAAACACCGAGTGGGCACGATGCGGGGCTCCAACTTAGACCCCGCCAAAGCCCAAAGTGGGGCTCCAACCTGGCACACCAGAGAGCCACAGGCGGACCTCGACCTCACACATCGTGTGAGCCCGACGCAGGGCTCGAACTTGCACACCATGGCATCACTACGCGGGGATCCACCTCGACAACAGAGTGGGCACGATGCAGGTCTCGAACTTGCACACTGCAAGAGCCCGAAGTGGGGCTCGAACTCGCACGCCACGGGAACCCGACGCTGGGCTCGATCCCGGAAACCCAGATGACTCGAATCGGGGCTCGAACTCACGCAGCCCAGGAGCTCGATGGTAGGCTCGAACTCGCACACCACCGGGATCCCAGCTGGGGGCTCAAACTCGAAAACCCAGTGGGCACATTACGGGGCTCTAACTTGCGCATCGCAGGAGCCCGACACGGGTCTCGAACTTTCACACCACCGGAATCCAACAAGGGGCTCGAACTCGCTAACCCAGAGAGCCCAATGTGGGCTCGGACCGGAAAACACAGTGCCCAATGCGGGCCTCGAACCCGCACACGGCAGCGGCCCGACACTGGGCTCGAACTGGAAAACCCAGAGTGCCCGTAGTGGGGCTCAAACTCGCACACCATGGGAGTTCAAGGTGGGGCCGGAACTTGGAAACAGAAACGGCCTGACGAGGGGCTCGAACTAAGAAACTAAGAGAAAAAGACAGGACTCCAACTCACAACACAGGGCCCGATGGGGGGTTCGAATTCAGAAACCAAAAGGGCTTGTAGCCGGGACTCGAACCCACATACCTTTTGTGATGACCATAGCCATTTCCGTTGCCCAGGTAACGGGATTTCACAGGGCCGTCACCCCTCCATGGGTGCCAGCGTGACACCCTTCCACCATGCGGGATGGTGCAAACCTCAATGGTCTCTCTCCCAGAACAGCCCCCAGAATGTGCAGCTGGCAGCGTTAAGAAGACTTCATCCAGCACCGCCAACTCTGGGCCTTCCTTCCTCACCTAGCCATGTTGTCGATCCCTGCAGCCCTCCCAGAGACCAGGGCTCCTGCTCACTTTGCCCGGTCCCCCAAACAGCCCAGCCCCCACCCAGCTGCTCTCAGCTAAACCCCTCTGCTCCTCAAACTCCAGCAGCAAGGGAACTCCCCGGACTAGGTGAGCCTCAGAGACCTGGGGTGAGCCTGGGTCACCAGGGACAAGGACACCCATGTGAGGCCCACAGTAAAAAGAAGAAAAACGCCACTCACCTCTTTGGCTTCCAGGGACGTCCTGCTAGGCCTGCAGGAGCTCTGGAAAGGGCCAGCCGGGAAGGATCGGATAAGCTTGGCTGTAAACTGGGCGGATTGATACCACGACCTTCGTGCAGACTCGCTGCTTACCCCTCGGGCCCCAGGGCGGAGTCTTGATCTCCAGCACCTGGTCATACTCACCCAAGGCAGCCCCACCTATGACCCCCGAGTCACATGGGCATCTGCTTTTCACAAGCAACTTCTAGCAGGTGCAAGTGTGTACGCACAAGCATACGCGTGGAGGAAAGTTGGGGAACCGCTGGTCCCGCCCCGGATCGCTAGGTGTATATTTTCACTGCTGTTCGTTATCACGGCATCTGAGCGGCCTCAGTTATGAGGGGTCGGCTTCTTTCTTCAGGGTTTGTTTCCTTGCGTTCTCTTAAGGAGCAAAGACGGTACAGCCCTTAGCTCTCCCTGACAGCCAGACAATTTACCGAAAATGGTTACAGTCAGTTTACCGATTTATGGTTACAAATCACCCTATTTAAAAATAGCAGTCTCCCGCATTTTTTCAAGTCTTGCATGGCCATTCTAGAGCCAGTATAAAATTTTATAAATTATAAAAATAAAAGTGATAATTGCCTTGTAATCCCACCAGGTATTATACCAACACTCAGTGATATTTTTATACATTTCCATCTAGTACTTTTTCTATACGTATGTTTGACATAATTGGGAGCTTATCAAATACAGTTTCTTTAAAAAAGCAGCTCAATTAAAGAATAGTTAACCTCTAATAAGCTGCACATATTTAGTGTGCATCATTTAATATGTTTTGACACACACACACTTATGAAACATCACCACCGTCAAGAAAATGAACATATCCATCACTTCCAAGTCACTATTTTAGGTGGAGTTTTTATTTTGGAATAGTTTTGGAGTTACAGAAAAGTTGCAAAGAGAGAGTTCCAGTATACTTCAGACCCAGTTTCCCCTAACATTAATTAAAACCCAGACTTTGATATTGGTACATTACTATTAATTCAACTACAGACTTCATTTGGATTTCACTGCTGAATTTTCCACAGTGCCCTTTTAACTGTTCTAGGATCCAACTCAGGATACCAAATTGCGTTTTGTCAAATATAATTTTAGAGTTTATCATTGGTTACTTAACATTATCTGTCTTCCAAAAAAAAAGAAAAAAAAAACACCCTTTAAAAAATGTTCTTAAAAGACTGCTTTGTATTTATTAGTATCAATTTTTCATATTGCTGACTTAGGTGATATCTAAGGTTTGTTCTTCTAAGTGATGTTGCTATGAAAATCTCTGCACCTAAATCTTTGTTCACATCTTGTATTGTTTCCTTGGGATTTTTCTCTCTCCCTTCTCCCCTGGGTTTATTGAGATATAATCGACTCATAAGATTATTTTCCTTGAAATACAACTACTAAGTCAAAGTCCTTTGAAACATACTTGCTTCTAGTCTTCTCAAGAAGGCAGTACCATTTGGCGACCATCATAAGACTTGTTTCAGGGCAGAATCGCCAGCGTAAGCCAAAATTAAAGTGTGAAGGCTTGGGGCACCTGGGTGACTCAATCAGTTAAGTGTCCTGAGTCAGGCCATGATCTTGTGGTCCATGGGTTCGAGCCTCTTAGTGGGTTCTGTGCTGCCAGCTCAGAGCCTGGAGCCTGCTTCGGATTGTATGTGTGTGTGTGTGTCTTTCTCTCAAAAATAAATGATTAAAAATTTTTTTTAATGATAAAAAATAAAGTGTGAAGTCTTGATGAGAAATGGGATATTCACATGGTCTCAGAATATCTCCCTAATGTTACTCCTTGATTACAGAGGCCAGAGTAGCCACTTTAAGTGGAGAAACCCGGCAGGCACCATCATAATTGAGTAATCAGAGTGAAAGACATCGGACTGACACAGGCCGACACCTGAGCCTATTCGCCTGGCATGCAAAGAAAACTACGAGATCGATCTGCGACATTCCTGCTGGAGCTGCATCACCTGAATCTAATAACGAGAAAACTTTAGGCAAACCCAAACCGAGGAACATTGTACACCATAATTGGCCTTACTTTGCAAAAACGTCAAGGTCATGGAAGACAAAGGGAAGCTGAGAAATTTTCTAATAAAAGGAGATTAAAGCGACATGACCACCAAATGCAATATGTAATCCTGGTTTGGATCCTGAAACATTCATAAAAAACTTTTTGAAAAATTTGAAAAATTTGTATAGAAGACATTATTGGGAAAATTGATCCACACATTAGAAAATAGTACCATATCAATGCGCGCATGACATTCCTCGCATCAACCGTGGGCAGGTGCAAGCGTGACACCCCGCCACCATCGGTGAGGAGGTACAAGCATGATACCCCGCCACCGTGGGTGGGGGGGGTGCAACCTCTCTCTCTGCTCTTCCCCTGGTCATGCACACACACATACACTCTCTCTTTTTCTGTCTCTCTCAAGTAAACATGAAAAAAATATTTTTAAAAAGTTAAAGTCACAATTTCTTCTTCTCTTACATGTTACACCTTCCATCCAGTTTCCTAGCTGGATGACAGTGGAAACACTAGTGACAGTCAGAGGCCAGGGATCTGAACCCAGCCTTTCTCATTCGTGTAACCTTGGGCAAATCATACACTCTCTTGGTCATGAAAATTTCTACCTACACTCTGAGCACTTCATATCCTGTGTAATTGTCTTCAAGTTTTTAAAGATATTTTCCTTTTTCTTTTATATTCTTTGATAATTAAAAAAATTATATCATCCACTCTTTATGAAGTTAAATAAGAAAATAAAACTTTTCACCTTGCACGATTAGAATAGTAATTTTGCTTTGTCAATAATTAACACTGTCCTTTCTCTTTCAACTTTATAAAATAATTTAAGTGAAGATGAACATTTATATTTTTCTTCTCTAGTCAGAAGTATCTGAATGACTTGGTTCCTCTTTACTAGTCTTGATCCTGAGACAAAGGAGTTAGTAAATAAAATAGGCAAATGTTTTGATATAATTAACAATAATGATTGGCTCTGATGTTGAGAGGACAAGGTGCATAAAACGAAGTTTGAACTAAGAATAGAGCTTAGAACATTAATAATGTAACAATGAGAAGAGAAAAAATTGAATTAAAAATTCTGTTATTCTCCCTTAGGGTACTGTCGTATTTGCAGATATAATTTGTGTCCTGCATTTAGTTAACTGGATCAAAAACACATTTCTGTGTTGCTATGTATGTGGCCAACCTAGCTGGCTGGGTCCGTGTCCTTTGGGAGAACTGGATGGCCCAGCCAGGACCTAGCCTCAGCGGCGAGGATTGGCCAGTGCAGGAGGCGGGTCGAGGGTTCAGACAGAGCAGGAATCCTACTTAATGTGGTCCAAAGTGGAGGCAGTGAGGCAGATGTAAGGCCAAAGTACACAGTGGGGAATCAGAGGGCGCAAGGGCAAAGAGGACAAGGACATGAGTGACACAGTCCCAGGAACACGGAACCTGGAGTCAGGGACTGGAGTGAAGAGTAACTGCCGTGTGAGCAGGTTGCAAGAGCCAGGAGGGCCCCGGAGAAGTGTCCCAGCTCCAGGGGGAGATTGTCGTTTACAATGTTCTGGTTGGAGCATGATATGATGTCAAGATTGACTTTATGGCCTGTGAGATATCCCATGGGTGAAAGCTGGTGGTATTTCCCCACGTTGGGCGTGCAGCATGGTGACTTTAAAGCCAGCACAGATTGGTACTTTAAACACTTTTCTCCCTATGCCCAGGCCTCCTGTGTAAGAATTACTCTGGGTCTCAGCTACTTTGCCCTTCATACTTCATCTCTGGTCTCCCCCAGACAGGGTTTGATATTCACGCTGTTTTCCTCTCCTTGTCCAGGCCCCTTGTGTTTGTGATCCCAGGGGTGGTTTACCTGGCTTTGTGATTCACTGAGTGAAGTATAAGCTCAGGCTGGGCCCAAGCGTTGGCCTGTGTATATGTCCACTGTGGGTGGTCATTGAACCTGAGCAGAATGTCCCCATGCACAGTGAAGACTGCCCTTCCCAGTGTCCACTGGGTATGTTACATTCAGGGGGAAATGGTTAGAGGCCTCATTTTGATCTCGAGTATAGGCTCGGGCCTCCAATGGAGCTTTAAATAGCAATACAGTGATGCCTGTATTTTAGTCCTTCCCTTGTGTCTAGAGAAGAACTAGATGGACTAGGCTTCCTCAGAGCCCCTAGTACCTGCAAGGGTGAGTCAGTCAAAGATCCTTGCCTCCTTTTGCAATGGGCCAGCACTCCTAATCCGTCTCAGGATGGGTGCGCTGCCGTGGCCTGGGGATGCAGCTGCTTCCTAGGGCCGGACACCACTGCCTCCACACCTGTGTCTGCGTGATGCTCACCTGATTGTCTAGTGCAGGAAGGGGGTGCAGGTCTGGGCGGGTGTCACCACCTGCAGGTCAAAGGAGTGCTAACCTCATGGACGCCAGGCAGTATTTCAGTTAGCTTTCGTTGTATAATGGTGGGGGGTGTGCCCACGGGCTGTTTTAAGGTCTGGGACAGATCCGCATTCAGCACGTAGATGGGTGCTAATTAGAAGCAGGATTCCTCAAGCAGCAACTTGTAAAAGTATGCAGTCAGATTTCTTCCAGGGAAAGACTGGACAATTTACATTCCTGCTTGCTCCCTCCACACAGCCTGGTGCATTAGCTGACGTGAGTGCACAGCTGCCTATTAACGACTCTTCTATGTTTGCTTGCAGGACTCGTGAGTGCAAAGCCCCACCGTTTTTCAGAGCTAAGTGATTTGGGGGCCCATCCTTGGGAGCCAGCCTTAGGAGCTGGGGAACTAGATGTGCTGTCTAAATCTCTGGCTCTTCAGGGAGAGTCTTTGTTCCCTCCCAACGGCATAGTGGTGTGCCAGCGGTAGGGTTTACAGCAAGAGTGTATCTCAGCCTTTCCTACTCACTTTGTTTTGTTCGTTTGTTTGTATTTTTAAATGTTTGTTTATTTATTTTGAGAGAGAAAGAGTGTGAGCAGGGGAGGGGCAGAGAGACAGGGGGAGAGAGAGAGAGAGAATCCAAGGAGGCTTAGCACTGCCAGCACAGAGCCAGACACAGAACTCAAACTCATGAACTGTGAGATCATGACCTGAGCTGAAATCAAGAGTCCAGTGGTTAACCGACTGAGACACCCAGGTGCCCCTCCTAGTCACTTTGATGTGGGATTTTCTCAGGGTCCTGATATATATAGGAGTCACTCTGCTAGTCTCCGGATTTCTCTGAGGGAACTGTTCTATGTAGAGTTGTGATGTTCACTGTCTTCATGGGAGAAGGGAAATTCAGGAGACTTGTAGGTTGCCATCTTGGTCCAGACCTAGATAATTTTCTCTAAATGTTCGTTAACCTTTTTCTTTAAGTTTAGAAAGCCTATTCATGGTTTTTCTAGGGTCATTATCAAATAATCATCTCTTTCCCCTTGTTTACAACACTGTCTATAAAATACACTCAATTTTTGTAACCACTGTTATCTGTTTTGTACTATTTTATTTCCTTAATTTCTGCTTATTCTTATGCCAGTATTACTAGTTTAATTACAAGGTCTTTGTAATATATTTCAGTGTAAGGCCAGTTCTCTCTTATTGGCTTTTTTCTTTTTCTCTTATTGGCTTTGTTATGGAATTTGTTTTGGTATCTTTTTTTTTTTCAAGTTTTTACTTAAATTACAGTTAGTTAACATACAGTATAATATTAGTTTCAGGTGTATGTGGTATCTTTTCCTATTTGTATGTTAAGAAATCTCGAAGATTATTTTGTTGAGTCCTCAAAACCTCCCACCCCCAACAAGGATTTTACAGGGAATACAATAAGTCTATAAGCTAATTTGAGAACAGCCAGCATCTTTATGTTTAGCTTTTTCCATACAGCAGTATACAATGTATCTTTTATATCTCCGAATTCGTTTACCTTCATAAATGAGAAGTTTTAAACCTGCATCCCTTGAACTCATCAGAATAGGATCTTTAAATTTTTTTTTTCCTTTGGTGGGGGTGTTGGGGAATTGGAGTACAGGAATTCCATTGCTTTTTGTGTGTCAATTTTATACCTGTTATTAATTCTGACAACTCTTTCATTGATTCCCAGGGGCTTATCATATTTTATTATATATAGTATATTCATACATAAATGTACATAATTATATTTTATACATAATGTAATATAATACATTAGGATTATTAATTCACATTTGCCTTTCGTACATATATACACTTTCCATATTCTACGTAATGATTCTTTCCCAGAAATAAAGACTTGAGGGTACATATTAAATTAAGGAAGCTGAATCGTTTAGATTTTGAAAAGTTGCAATTAAAATAGCTTGGGTAAGGTTTACAGACGTCTACTTTATATGAATAAAAGCATTCCGAGAAGGGGCAGAGTAATCACACTATATAATTTTCTGGAAGGCATTATCCCAAACCAGCGATTTACAGGTAGAATCAGATGTGTGTGGATTGCTGCTCGTACTACAATTAGGCTTTTACCTTTTCTTTGCTTTCAAACAGAAAGTTCTCACAAAGGATGTGGTGGCTTCAGGGCCTCTCGGAAACCACACAAACGGTGCCCTCGTGTTGAACTGTGTTTTAAGAAAGGACCATTGCTGGACTAATGAACCTGTGTCAAGATACTACCAGTTCAGTTCCCGTTACTTCTAATTAGGGCCCCCAGAATTCTCTGAACCTTGCCAGGTCTCTGCCTGGGGCCATTTTAAGGTTTCCAATCCACAGTCTGGCTGCTAATTTTGATTTTTCCCCCCCCCGTGTAGGATTTCCTGAACCATTATGACATAAAAAGGCATTTGCTTTGCCTTTCATAGCGGAAGCTTTCTTTTATTTTGAAATAATTTCAGTCTTACAGGAAAGTTGCAATTCTTAGACAAAAAATTCTCACATATCTTCACCGAGATCACCCAATTGTTAGGATTTTACACTTTCACGTTATCATTCTCTCTCTCTGCTCTGTATGGGTGTATGTGCATGTATGTATGTGTGCGCACGCATTCTTTTTTGAACTACATGAGATTAAATTTGCAGGTGTGCTTTTACCCCTAAATTCTTCAATATATATTTCCTAGTCCCAAGGACATTCTCTTATATAATACTGTATAATTATCAACTCCAACAGAACTGATTAAAATGTTGCCAATAGTCTTGTTATTGTTCTCTATAGCAAATACAGATATATGTGTGTGTGCGCGCGTGTGTGTGCGTGTGTGTGCGTGTGTGCGTGCAGGATCCACAATCCAGTCCAAAATCACACAGGGACTTTATGTCCTCATAGTGTCCTTTAATCTATTCCTCAGTCTCTGTCTCTCATGACCTTGAATTTGTGAAGACTGTAGGCGAGTTATTTTGTGGATGCTTTCTCCTAATCCTAAATCTTCAACTAGTTCCAAAGGTATGACCTTTAACTTGCAATTGAGCTCCTGTTATCTTAATTTCCCTATCTAACCAGAAGACATTCACCTCCTATTTGTGCTGAAAGAGCTCAAATGCACAATGGCAAAAACGTGGGGAGGGAATTGACATTTGCCGAGCACCTGTATCGTCCCCGTACAGGGCAGTTGATAAACACCCCGTTTCATGAGCACATCCATCCTGTAAGCGTAAATTATTATTATTGCTATTAGGCACATTTTGCAAATGAGGAAGCAGATGCTCAGAGATTGTAACCTCCCCAGAGCCTCCCCTAGCAATCGGAGCTAGGACGGTTTAGAGCCCAACTCCTCGATTTCAGCACACCCTCTCTGAAAGCGCACTTAATCTACCTTGACCCTTCGCCACACTTGGTTCTATACACACCTTGACTTCTGCAGGGTCTTCTGGCCTTCCATGGAGGTTATTAGTTTATTACCTTTCTCCTGCACTGGAATGAGAGCCAGCTCCTGAGGAGGAGAGACCAGAGTTATTTGCTTTATGGTCCCATGCCTAACTCCAAGCCTGGAGTGTAAATGATTCTTGAATGAAGACACTAGAGCATGAGAAGTCTAAGAGGAATAAGAAACACATCTTGTGGACTCAAGTTTTCCATATTCAGGACTGTGACCGCTGCCTGGGCCTGGGGCTAGATTATCCCTCTCTCTTTAGGGAAACATTGGCTTTGCTTGGCACCAGGAAGACATGCTCTTTTGATTCCCTTCTGACCTCACTAGCTACCAATTCTTAATCTGATTGATTTATCCTCACCTCTCTGTTACGCGTTGGATTGCCCTGAGTCCAGTCCTAGGACTTCTCCCCTTTCTCTGTGTTGACTTAGTTGGTATTCTCTCATCTCATGGCTCTAAACAGAGCATGGCCACTTTAAAATTTATATCCTGGCCTGGATTTTTCCTGAACCTCAGGCTCATGTCTACCTGCGTATTCTACATCTGTACTTGGATGCCTAATAACTTAACATGGAGAATGGAAGTCCTGGTTTTCCTTCCACCTCAGTAAATGGAAACTCCATGCTTTGTGTTGCTCAGACTCAACACGATAGATTCATCCTTGATTTTCTTTTTCTCTTGTACCCACACACAGCCCAGAAGGAAATTCCATCAGATTTCAGGTGCTGGCATCATGATGCCATGGGAGTTTTTAAAACACCTTTGTAATTCTCCCTGAAAATCAAATAGATGGCTAGGACTGCATTGTGGCCACTCAAAATTCATCTGTTGAAACCCTAACCCCCCAATGTAGTGGCATTTGGAGAGGGAGCTTTGGGAAATAATTAGATTTAGATGAGGTCATGAGAGTAGGGCCTTCAATACCTTTATAGAAGAGGGTTCAGAGAGTTTGCTCTCTTTCTCTCTGCCCTGTGAGCGCACAGCAAGAAGCAGTGTCTGCAAGCCAGGAAGAGAGCTCTCACTAGAATCTAACAATCCTGACACCCTGATCTCAGATTCTGGACTCCAGCGCTGTGAGAAAATAGATTTCTGTTCTGCTGTTTAAACAACCCAGTCTATGGTATTTTGTTACAGCAGATCAAGCTGACTAATCATAGATCAATCCTCACAGTGAATGGAAAAATTACCCATGGAAACAACTCTAGAGAAAACTAGAGGATGGAAAATACCCATGAAGCTCCCCTCAGAGGACAGACACATTCAAATAGAACTTAGACATATTCAGACGTATTCAGAAGTCAGACCTATTGTCTAAACCCCTACCAGCAACAGACGGTTGCAGAGCAGGAGTGGTGGAAAATGAGAATTGAGAGTCTCAGAAACGTCTAGTGAATAATCTCTTCTATAAATTCACAGCATGACACTGAAGGAAAATAATTAGAAATAGAAAATGCATTGAGAAAAATAGGAACCAGGGGCAAGAAATAAAGAAGGCATGGGGAGGGAAGGGCAGCTCAGGGGAAGTGGCTTCCAGAAAGTGCTGTCGACGCTGAAAGCAGACCAGGGCTGGAGGCAGAAAACCTTCCTGAACCAGTCCCCTATCCTTTCATTTTTAATTTAAAAAATTCCATTACCGTTTTTTGGCCAAATTGGGCCAGTTGTCCCCCAGACAGCCCCCTTTCTGATTTTGTCTTTTTGCCATCTACATTTCCTATAAGCTAGACATTAGCTCTGAACGTTTGATTGGAGAAAATTTCAATTTTTTGTTAGAAGTACTATATATTAATACTTGATGAGTACTGTGTCCCGCATCACTCCAGGAAGGACGTGATGTTTGGTGTTCCCACTTTGCACGGTGGAAGATTGGTCCAGGGGTGAACAACTCGATCCTTCCACTGTGAAGGCTTCTACCAACTAACTCATCTGACTGGTGACCGTGGAGTCCAGCCACGGTTGCCAATACTGCCGTGGTCAAAGTCACCCGCATCTCTCACCTGGAGTGTTGTAACAGGCTCCTTGCCTGTGACCTGCTTCTTGCTCCCCAGTGGTCTCTTGCCCATGAAGGAGCCGCAGTGATCCAAAGCAGGTTCCGTGCTGATAGCAGAAAGCCCCATACGGGACTTGAACTCACGACCCATGATGATCATGACCTGAGCCGAAGTTGGATGCTTAACTGATGCAGCCACACAGGAGTGATTCTTTAGAAACCCGGGTCCCCTGATGTTATTAGTCCGCTCAGGACTCTCCAGCTTCTTCCTAACTCACTCAGAGTAAGAGCCAATCTTCTGCACTGGCGTCCTGGGTCTCAGGGATGTGCCGCCACCATTTCCACGGGCCCTGCCCTTCCTCGCTCCTCACCAGGCACCAGCCCCACTGGCCTCTTCCCCGTGTTTCACATCCGATATGTGCAGTCTCCAGCTGGGCTGCCTTGTCTGAAATACCCTGCCCACTACCCCCTTCCCCACTCCTCTCCTCATCCCCCCACCCTGTGGCAGAGCTGCCGGCTCCTACCCTTCCTTCTACCCAATCTTTCCTTAAATGTTCCCTCTCTCAGGGAGGCCTTCCCTGATCACTCTCCATAAAATTATAACTCTTGTCTTCGTGCTGCCTCTACCTTTTCCCTGCTTTGTCTCCACAGCACGTAAAACTCTCTGATGTAATTTTATTTACCTGCTCGTGCTCTGGCTCCTCACCTAGATCTTAATTTGCCTGCAGGTGGAGACTGTCTTCGGTCCTACACCCCTGCCTGTGTGTGGCGGGCACCACTTGAATCAGAGCTGTGCACCGAGGGCTCAGGAACCCCTGGGCCGAACCGGAGTGTGCAGCCAAGGAATAGTGTACCTGAGGAGTGAATTATAGTATTTTTTTAAGTTTATGTATTTATTTTGAGAGAGAGAGAGAGAGAGAGTGAGCAGGGGAGGGATAGAGAGAGGGAGAGACAGAATCCCAAGCAAGCTCCGCATTGTCAGTGTGGCCAGCGCGGGGCTTGAACCCATGAACTGTGAGATCATGACCTGAGCCGAAATCAAGAGTCGGTGGCCTAACACCTGAGCCACCCAGGGGCCCCGCCTGTATTTTTTTTTAACAGTATTTTTAATGCAAATTCTGACTATACTTAACTTTCTGCACTCACTTTACAGCTTAATCCTCTCAGTAGGATTTAACTCTACTATAGAAGGTGGTGTCCATGTGGCCTCTTTCATAAAACAAAACCCCAGCAGCCCGAAGGTCTTTAAAGCCTCCACAATTAGTAAGGCACTGCTTGGCACATATGGGAAAGATGTGCCAATTTTAACAATTCAGCCCCCCAAATGTGATGTTTTCTTGCTTCCAACTCAAAATACTTGTCTGCACGGCACCACTCACAGGAAAGAACCTGTAAATCTGACTCTAAAAAGCACTGCAAAGTAATACAGGTCTTTAGTTGAAGTCTTCTTTTTATTTTTTCATGAGGCTGTGGCGGAGGGAGCAAATGCCTTGTCAAATTTCACTAAGATTTCCAACCGCACTCGTGACATCGCTCATTCTGAAAGGAATCACCCCAATCTTCTCGCCTTTCGGCCTTGCCAGGCTCTCCTCTTGTCTTCTCCCTCCTTCTCTCTGCCTTGTCCCCAGGCTCCTTTCTTCAATGTGTCTCATGTCATTTCCAATGTAGATCAGTGTAGCTTTTCTTGTTTTGTTTTGTTTTTGTTTTTGTTGTTTTTTTCCAGCAACAAGCCTACTTCCACACCCGGCACAATGAAGGGCAGGAAGTATAAACAAGTGTCTTCCCTACCCTCTCAGGCACGGGCTGAGCAGCCTTGTCCGTGCTGGCATTGTCCGCGCCACTCTGTGAGCTCCCACACCTGTGCTGTCTTGGCTTCGGTGTGTCTCCTTCCCCCTGCCCTGCAGCCCGCACCACTTGACTGATCTCTTGAAGAGTGTAGAGGACAAACATCTGAAATGCCTGCTTCTCACGATTAAGCATGCAACAGGATATGCCTCTGCCGTGCCCACCTAATTGTGGTTTATTTGTTTAATATTAAAATGCTCTCCAATCTACATAAGCCATCTGCTTTTTCCTCCAGATCCGCTAAGCCCTGATGCATTAAGCATCTGTAATGCCATTTCTCTTTATGTCATTAGGGTGGGGATGTGCTAATGTAAATACCAATTGGAAAGCCTGAGTAATTTTTCAAACTTTTCAATCAGGCTGTTTTCCGTATTATTATTCTGGAGTAGTCCACTTTCGGTAGAGTTTTACAGGATCGTCAAAGTCCTATTCCAATATTTAGATCCCAAATGACAGATTTAATGGCCTTTGTTAACACCCCAATGATGTAGGCCTAATTTTATGGTTCACCTGTTTTTGCTGTTGACTTTCTTGAGCCGCAGCCAAGCTGAAGAAACTGTATGAGAACAGAGTCTGATTGTCCACGAAAGAAAATGCCACCTTATTTTGTAAAAAGAAAACCTGGATTCTCCTAAGTTGGCCCCTGAAAGGGACTCTGCACACGGGGATGGAGAAAATGTAGACCCCACCCCTATTCTTCTCCCCAGGTGATGCCTCAGTCACATTGGCTCCAAGGACATGCTACTACCCTTGAACGTTTAGGTCAAATGAAGAGCCGTGACCCTTCTCTCCATAGTTTGTGGCACTAGAGACTTAAGATCAAAACATTTTGTTTATTTACTTTCGACTTGAATTTTCCTGAACAGATTATAAAAGGAAAGTCTAAAAAGTCTTTAAAAAATCTAAAAAGTATACCCAGCCACCCAGCCCTCCTTCCCTGAGAGGACTAGGGTAACTGATTCAATTTTTTTATTTTTAATATTTTTAAAAATTTATTTTTGAGAGTGAGAGAGTGCAAGTGGGGGAGGGGCAGAGAGAGAAGAACAGGGGATCCGAAGCAGGCTCTTTGCTGATAGCAGTGAATTCTTTGTGGGGCTCAAACCCACAAACCAGAGATTGTGACCTGAGCCAAAGTCGGATGCTCGACAAACTGAGCCACCCAGCTGCCCCAGGGTAACTGATTTCTTTACAACCTCTCAGAGACATTCTATACTTACACAGATACTGATATGATTCTCCATTTTCCCTTTTCAGACGTGGTAGCATGCTGCACATACTGGGGGCCCTCTCTCTTGCTCCGTCTTGGGAATTGTCCAGTGTAGAAGTCCCCATTCTTTTCTGTTGGCTCCATAATGACCCATTGTATGGCTGTCCCATAATTTATTTAGCCTCTCTCCTGCCGATTGGTATTTGGGTTGTTTCTTACCTTTTTTTACTCACAGTGTGCTTCAGCAAAAACAATGAATAACTTCTTTTGCACCTATGTGAATATGTAGGACAACTTTCTAGAAACTGCTGGGTCAAAGAACAGGTGCATCTCGAATGTAAATGCATATTGTCAAATTTACACTAATAGTATTCAGTTTATACTCCCCGCCCCCACCCCACACATACACACGAGTCATGTATGCCCTTAACAAGAGTTTCCAAAAGGCTTAGGAATAATGTAAGGAAATAAACCTGGTGGTCTGAAGTTAGAGAATATGGTTTATGAGGTACGGCTCACCGGTCTTTAGTTTGTGATCCAGTAGAGAGGTGCTTTGCTTCCTAGCTCTCAACTCACTTACATAGAGCAAGAACTCTCAGGGAGGGGGCAGTTGTTTTTTTCACTCCTCACCTGCCTCTCACATCCTTCCGACTCTCTGAGCCAGAAGGGAACACAGATGCCTTAGGTATTGCAACTCAGGGAATAAAAAACATAGTAGTTTTCCGGTTTCCTTTGAGCAAGGTCACCAAACAGACGTGACTGCCAACTGGCTCATGAGCTGGTCCCAGGCACTTGGGAGGCTCCTCACCCTGTTCCCTGTCCTTGGAATGTGGGTTCTACTTGCTTTTCCCGTTCCACAGGCTGCTCCATCCAAGGAGATGCCCTTGAGATGGTGACATGGTGTTGAAAAACACCTTTCTGATACACATGGCTGAGCCCAGTTAGAGTCTCTTTATAAACTTGGATTTGGCGGACCAGTGCAAGGATCCATTTGTCATGCTGGTGCCTCAGACAAGCTTTGTATATAAGTTCCCTTCGCTACCTAAAACTGCTACCTATCAACCCGGAGTGGCCTGCCTCCTTCTTCAGACTCTCCCTGTCCTCAGTGATGGGTGCTGGTTTCAAATCTCACCTGGGAAGCTCCTTAGAGGGTTGCAAACCAGCCATCTCCATCCTCCCAATACCAACATCTGGTCAACTAGAACTAAGCCAGAGATTGCACACAAGTAGCGGAAAGATTGAGGAGACCAAGTGATCAAGGAAGGTAGAAAAGGGAGAAGGGGTAAGGGAGAGATATTTCTCTACTGGCCAGAGAGGGAGGCTATATCGTGCTCCTGGAGAATGTTACATGTGGCATCATTTGCTCTCCATTGACTATATGGTTTTCGTAGGATGTGTGGAAACATTCAGATCAGGACAGTCGATATTATTCTATGGGAGCTTAAAGTTCAAAGACATTTTCTTTTGCTCTCAATCTTCTAATTTTCGTAAATATTGCTAAAATTCTAAGAAAAATTCCCATTGCAATGAAAAAAATACTAAACAAAACTATTTGTAATAAAACATTGTTGCAGCAGAGTTTGCTATGTGTTCATCATATTTTATTCTTTTTTCTTTCTGGGCCAAAGCTAGATTCTATTTTTCTGCTTTCCTTATGATTGAGTGGGGTCCTATGACTATGTTCTGGCCCAAAGAACGTGGGCAGAAGTGAAGTGTACCGTTTCCAGGCATGGCCCCTAATACCCTTCTCCTCCACCCCCATGAAATCACTTCTATACTCCTTTATTTCCTCTCCTTTTTGTGCAGCTAGAAACAAAAGACTTCAAAGCCTTAGGCCACTTCTGGCTTCAGTAGAGCCAGAGCACAGGAGGAGCTTGGAGCCCTGAATTCTGCTTGATGAGAGTAAGTAGGAGAGTCTAAGTTTTATCATGAAGTAGATGTTAGTTCTCTCTTTGGATTGGTCTCTGCTGGCAGGTTGCTATTGCATCCAAGTACTTGGAGGTACCCATATGCTTCTGAGTGAGGAGGCATGGAAGTAAGTGTAGAATTGGACTTCAGTATATAGACTTCCCTTATTTTATTTTATTATTATTTTTCTTAATGTTTATTTATTTTTGAGAGAGAGACAGAGACAGAGCACAAGCAGGGGAGGGGCAGAGAGAGAGAGAGAGAGAGAGAGAGAGAGAGAGAGAGAATCTGAAGCAGGATCCAGGCTCTGAGCTGTCAGTACAGAGCCTGACACGGAGCTTGAACTCACGAACCATGAGATCATGACCTGACCTGAAGTCAGATGCTTAACTTACTGAGCCACTTGGGAGCCCTTAGCTTTCCCCAATTTTAAATAAAAATCTCAGGGTGCCTGGATACTCAGTTAGTTAAGCGTCCAATTCAAGATTTGTGAGTTTGAGCCCCGTACTGGGCGCTGTGCGGATAGTGTGGAGCCTGCTTGGGATCCTCTCTCTCTCATTCCGTCCCTTCTCCACTCATGTTCTCTCTTTTTTTCTCTCTCAAAATAAATAAATAAATATTTTTAAAAAATAAATAAAAATCTTGCCGTTATTTATCAGAAGAGGTCAGACAATTCTTTGTGAAACCTTTTGAAATAAAAAAAAAACACAATAGAAATTTACTCTGCCTGCTAGAACGTATTTCTGAGTGTGTTAAACTCTATGGCCTTTGGCCTCCATCCCTTGGACCCCAGGGATTAGAGCTGAAGTGAGCCGTGACTATAAGAAAAACTTGTTGGACTGTGGCATGGACAGGGAAAGAAGAGAAAAGGGAGGTGGCAAGGGGCAGGATGTGTGAGGAAGATTAGCATTTGTAGGGAACTTCCTAATATATCAGGGCCTGTGTTATCTGTGTTACATGTATTTTCTCACTTAACAACCAGATGGGACAGGTGTCAGCCTCCTGTTATCGATAAGGAAGCTCAGACTCTGAGAAACGTCACTGACTCAATGATACGAAATTAATGAGTGGTGGAAGTATAGACTAAAAGAAAATGTGTGTGTGTGTGTGTGTCTGTGTGTGTGTGTGTGTGTGTGTGTGTGTTTGGGCGGGGGGAGTCCTAAGTACCAGAAATGCAGAAAGATTAGAGGTGAGAGGAAGGAAAGAGAAGAAAAGAGAAAGAAAGAGAGAGGAGAGGATGGAGTACTTCCCCCCCAATGACCCACCCAGTTTCCTCTGAAGGTGTTTGCTCTGTAACAATGCCTGCAACTCACAGAAATTGCTTCAGTCATTTTTATTCCCTAGGACACTTTGTCCCTTAAGGTGTCTGTGCAATCAAAGAGCTCTAAAGAGACTGCATTAACTGAAGATACCCAGTGTCTTTTATTTCTTATCGCCAAAATGACAAAGACAGAATCAGGCACCATTAGTTCTGATGTTTCAGTCCACACAGGTCTTCAATAGAGCCCTTAAACATAATCATTTAAGAAGACATCAGCTTTCGGGGAAAATACATTTTGAAAGCTAACTTAATGAAGTCATTTCTACATAATCTGGAAGCAGAAATGTCTTTTATGATTGAATTTTTATTTTCAACATATTGACTGATGTCGGGATTATTATGTATCACAGTGAGCTGAACAAGCACATACTTCGCTCTGCGTTGGCATGGGTGTCTTCTTGAAGGATTAAAATGGCAAAGACAGGGAGGGATGAAATTAAATTAAGTTTCTGCTTAAGTAAGAGGAATGGTATCCTTTTTCCTTGCCAACAATTTTAGTTTCCAAAGATGCATGCTGTTCCTAGTGTTTGCTGGTATTTGTTCCCTGAAGAGGTGCCATTGGAGATACTTTGACTTACCCATGGTCAATCAGGGCCTAGGGCCCTCTAGTGGTTTCCTGCTGAATAGAATCTCAACTCTGATAGACTTGCAAGGCTCTGAATCTAGTTACTTCCTAGCTCACACTTCACAACTTTTCTCATGGCTCCCGTCCGTACTCACTGTACTCGAACCATGGAGGTTCCTTAACTGTGTCCACCTCTTTCCTGTCTCGTGATCTTGGCACTTGCACTGAAATCAGAGATGGTGCCTGGCACTCTATCAAAGGCAGAGCCTCATTCCACATCCATTTACTTTCCAGCATATCATTCGGTATGTTTTCATGGCACTTAAGCGCAATCTGAATTTATTTTTGTTTATTGGTTTGCTCCAAGTTTATGTGTCATGTGATTATTGGATTTCCTTTGCTTGCCAAGATGTGAGTGCCATGAGAGCTGCTAGAAGGCATGTTCCTGGGAATTTTCTTTAGTCCTTAGAAAATTTTATAACTGCAAATGACTAATGGTTAGCATTTCTTTACCTTCTCTGGTAAGGAGTATAACTTACCAGGCAAAACGCTGGTAATTGTTAGCTTAAGTCCCATATAATTGGAGAAAAATTCAGACTGGCTCTCCAAACTATAACCTTTCAGGACACAGAGAATCAAAATGTGAACGCCTTGAGTGGAGGAATTGTATTTGTTTAGCTCAAGGTGAACTGGTGTCCAGCACAGGGTCTGGCACATTATAGACATTTAATAACTTCTTGTTATAAGATTGAATAAATAAAGCTGCATTTTATTAAAATGATCTAAGATCATTTTTCTGGGTGAACTTGGAGGAACTGAGAGGATGAGAGAAGTGCCAGAACACTGAAAATGGAAAAATCATTGTGAGAATTCACAAAAAGTGGAAGAAGGTAGATTTCAAAAATCGTGAGTGATGAATTTAGTGGAAATCCTAAATAAGACATGACTTGTAACAGCTAACAAAAACTGACTGTGGCCTTGAAGAACTAATTCCTAAAGAACACCTTGGGTTAGATAAACTATTTCTTTTTCATAAAATTAAAATATTCGACTACAGTAGAGACATTAAGAAAATGATGACTCTGGAGTTCAGAACGGTTTTCTACCTAATGTAGTGCATCACCCCAGGTTCTAAGGAGGCACTTGAGGCCTGACTGATGAGAATGATGTGATAATTTGACTATAATCATTTCCAACTTGTCTTATTCAACAATTTGTAGTCTCCAAATAAAAAGATATTTGAATATATGTAGGTCACATGAATCTGAGAAGCATAACCAATAGTTTTGTTAAGACAATCAAAATTCAGGGGCACCTGGGTGGCTCAGTTTGTTAAGTGTCCAACTTTAGCTCAGATCATGATCTCGTTTGTGGGTTCGAACCCTGCATTGAACTCTGTGCTGACAGCTCAGAGCCTGGAGCCTACTTCAGATTCTCTCTCTCTCTCTCTCTCTCTCTCTTTCTGCCCTTTCCTGCTTATGCTCTCTCTCTCTCTCTCTCTCAAAAATAAATAAATATGAAAAAAGAAAATCAGAATTCAAAATGATATCATTATATTGAAATTATTGACTGAATCTAACAAAATTAGGTTTAGAAGAAGTCACCGTAAGTACCTAAAATTGAGTTTAGTAAACCCATTTGCACAGATGTTGGGTGAGGAGTTTTTAATTAACAGTACAAGCATAGTGGGAAAACACCAACCTTTTGGCTCTAGTGATGGAAGAATGAATGGAAATGAAACAGGGTAATATGACTGCCCAAAAAGTTAATGTGATTAATATTTATAAAGCACTAGAAAACTCACAATTTAGTAGGTGTAGTTGGGTTTCAACATTTGATTATGGACCAAAGTTTTTAGAGTATAGAGAGACCAATGCTGCTTGATGGATTCAGAATCATCCACCTTGTAAGGGTTCCATAATTATATATTGATTGGGTTTTTAATGGGCTAACATTTGCCTTAAGTCTTGAAGATTGACTAAAATATATTTAGCATTCAAGACAATATGAGCATTCTACATGCAGAAAAGGACGCCCACATAATACAAGCATGAAAAAGCAGAAGGAATATTTAGACAAAAGCATAAAAGAGATGCACAAGGTGTGAAAAAGAGTAGTAAAGAGGTGAGGCTGACAATGTAGGTTGGGTCAGATAATGGAAGATCTTATATACCAAGCTAAGGATTTTGGATCTGATTCTTTATCCTATTTCAAGATTTAAAAAAAAATGTTTATTTTTATTTTTTGAGAGAGAGTATGAGCAGGTGAGGGGCAGAGAGAGAGAGAGAGAGAGGGAGAGAGAGAGAGAGAGACAGGGGATCCAAAGCAGGCCCTGCACTAACATCAGAGAGCCTCATGCGGGGCTTGAACTCATGATCTGTGAGACCATGACCTGAGTCAAAGTCAGACACTCAACTGACTGAGCCACCCAGCTGCCCACATCCTAGTTCAAGATTTTAAGCAGGGTGATAAAACCAAATTCAGAGTTGTCATTTTAGAAATCTATTGAAAGCAAAGTTTTTAGGGAAAGGTGGAAGGTCTAAGCTTCATTAGGAACCTATTTAATTAAGAAATGATAAAGGCTAGGACTAAGGCAGTGGTAGTGGGATTGGAGAGAAGGGGCTAAGAGATGATATTTAGGTTATTTTGAAACAGATAAAAAATAAAACAAAATTTGATATGCACTTAGAGTAGGGAAAGAATATGTTTATGTTAGTCTGTTGTTTATATTTACAGGTATAATTAGACTATGGAATCTATTAGTAATATCTAATATAATTTCTATTTGCCCAACTAGGTATAGGAATTCAAATGCCCATTTGAAGCAAAGGCAGTAAGATTAGAAATTAATATTTTTCTCTATTTTGCTTGTAAGGACATGGGAGGCTATATTTTAATCTTTTTGACAAATTTATTATTTTTTATGTTGTTGTGCTGGCATCGCTAAGGGTAAAATCTGGACTATACCATTGAAACCAGCAACCCCCCCCCATCACCTTTTTAGTAAACTCTGTTTTAGAATTCCCCAAAACAATGTTTTTAATCGCAGAAGTAGAGTTTCCAAGTATCCCACCATCCTTCTCCTTCTGTTTTCTGGAAATGAACCCACTGTGAGGTGCTAGTCAGTTGGTTCAAGTCAAATTCTTTCACTGTTTTTGGAGAAGCCTCATCTGGGGACAGAATTCCAGTGTACATGTGTTAGGCCAGATGTCAAGTATTATTAACTAACAGAAATAACAGTATTGTCTTAATCTTTGCTGAGACTACCCTGATGCGAAGGAGATTTTGCTCCCTTGTTGGGATGTGGTGGAGAGTATTTTTGGCCACCTGACCCAGAGGTCAACAGTGGGCAGGTCTGCCTGGAAGCAAGAAGACCGACAGCAGGAGTTTAAGAGAAGAGGGGCGCACAGGGGCTGTCCTGGGAGGGTGCAGGCCTCAAGGCCCACTGGTGTCTGAGATGCACCTTTAAGCTTTTCTTATCTGGGGTAACCCTTTTACTTCTCATCAAACCTTAGTAAAATGTCTTAGGTACAAAGGTTTGTTTCAGCTTTCCTCAGAAATTAAAAGAGAGCCCGCATGCCTGATTTGGGAAGATGGTTGCCAGGAACGAGCTGCAGGAACAAGAGGCAGTCATGAGAAACCCAGAGCGGCTGTCTGCAGTCAGCCTACACTGGCATCTGAACCCTCACAGGGATGCTCAGATATTCCTGGGGAAGGGACTGGGTTTCCTGCGGTCACACAGCTGTGACTTACCTTTCACCTGAAATCTAAAGAATAAAGGGATATTCAAGATGCATACCTTTTCCCATTTTATTATAATAAACACTGTGATGGGGAAAAAGTTATTAAAAACAGTAGTCATGGGTGCCTGGGTGGCTCGATCGGTTAAGTGTCCGATTTCGTCTCAGGTCATGATCTCATCGTTTGTGGGTTCGAGCCCTGCATCGGGCTCTGTGTGGACAGCTCTGAGCTGGGAGACTGCTTCAGATTCTGTGTCTCTCTCACTCTCTCTCTCTCTCTGCCCCTCCCCTGCTCACGCTCTGTGTCTCTCAAAAACAAATGGATGTTTAAAAAAAACAGTAGTCATCTTTTACGTCAATGTACATTTTTATTCATACTTGAAAAGAATAGTCTATTTTACTGCTAACTTATTGTAAATGTACCCAGAATCAAAGCGTCTATAGAGACATAAAAAATGTATGTAGTTTCTATTAAATAACACCTTCTGGTCACTTTAGAATATGAGTATAATATACAGGTATTATATATGCACAAAAATGTAAAAAGGAATTGTGAAAACAAGTCTTGTTACCAGTTTATATAAGAAAAAAGACATTCATTTTTCACAGGCTACCAGTACCATCTAGGACGATGCCTAACAGAATTTGACTTTTTCAGTTAATTCACCTGGTAGCTCAAAAGTCTGTAGAAAAAAAGTTAATATACAGTGAAGTCACTACACAGTGAATTCATATTGGTACAAAATATCATTCAAGAGTTTTACATTAAGTTGCAGTGTCGAGATTGAGACACATCTAGGTTGGCAAGCGATTTAAGAATTGTTCGAGACTGAAACTTTTTTCTTTTTTAATGACTTCTGCTGGTAAAAATGTTAAAGGTTAAAAATACGTAGAAATAGACAGGAGGTGCAATATCCTGGTCTTCCTGTTTTCTTAACCAGCAGATCCTCGCCTTTGAAATAAAAGGAAATGCTTTAGGTACTTCCAATGTTTTCCACGAGATGGCAGCGTTGCGATTACAAATGTGAGAGCAAACTAACTTTCATACCAGCGGTCACAGCAACAAGAAAAGTCATTCTCACCCATTAAATACTGCTACCCGCTTTCAGTAATAATAGCAGGAGTAGTAGTTGTGGGAAAATAATAACATCCAGTTTGTTAGAAACAGTACTAAAGAATTATGTGTTGCATAATCCCCATAATTATGCCGTAGTTGCGGGGGGACTGTATTTAGCATTGCTTTTGCTCCTTCAGTGAGTTCCGGTGCCTGTCTCCTCTGGTTTTTATTTTAAACACTGACCCATCCAACAAGACCCTAGAGCAGCACTCTCAGATCAGCACAGATGTAACAAGCAAACGTCTGTTGGTATCACTGAAGCAAGTAGTGGCCATGATTGCGTTTGACTGTTAGAAGCTATAGACTTGCTACGTTTCATGCAAATTCAGAGGTCCTTCAGACTTGCGTTGGTTTGTTTGACATGAGTGACTGCATTCTGGCATTTGTTATTCAGGCCCTCAGCAATACGGGGCTCATTTTGTCAATGCACTCTTTCATAAAGTCACAACAACAAAAAAATCTGGCGTGTACTATGACTGCCCAAATGAACGGGCTGTCTGTGGCCCAGTGACTTCAAGACCACAGAGTGAATAGGTGTCATTTCCAGAACCTGAACCCAAGGAAGGCAATTTACTGACCGCTTGAGAGCTACTGGGACTTCTTTTGTAAACTTCTCAAGGCCAAGATGTGTATTTGATTTGTTTGGGTCACTCCCCAGCTTCTTGCATCAGGAAGATGCTTTCTAAATGTTGAATCACAGGGAGAGAGGGGGGAGGGCTGTGAATGGGCTCTCCTCTCTCCTGAGATTGCTGAGACTCTTAATTCAGAAGAAGGAAAGCCCCAGCATCTCCCATCAGGACCCGGCTGAGCAGAGCGCTAGCAGGCTCTAGTGTGAGGTTTTTACTCCTCTTGACAACTGGATTGTAAGCTCCTTGCAGGAAAACTCTCTGTTATGATTTTGCTGAGTATAGCTAGTGCCTGTGTATCTCACACATAGGTGTTCAGCAGGGGTGATTTGAAAGAAAGAAACTCTAGACTCTAGGTGGCCATCAGTGGATGCTGGCACATGGTATAACCTGAAGGAGGTCATCTAATCCTGTGTCAGCCTTGCAGGTGGTGTACCAAATGCTAGTACGGCACCTACCTTCAGAGACATTTCAAGACCAATAGTATCTTCTGGGTATTGCCGGTTTTACACATCAAAGAGCAAATCCGATTATCCACCAGTGAAGAAGAAACTACACATCCCAGTTTGATATAAACTGCCACTATCAACAGAAAAGATATTTCCTATTATAGAGAACTGATAGGCACCAGGAAGGAGGTTTATTTCGGTGAATGTGGGCAGAAAAACTATTTCCCACGGGAAAAGCACGCCACATTCATGCTTTCTTCAAAGGCTTCCTTTTTCTTCGAAATAGCCCAGGACTTTATATCTTTGCAACTGATAAAAATCAAGGCATTCTACCAGAAGAGATAACTTGGCAATTGTAAGGTGGAAGAAAATTTATCAAAGGGGAAACTTCCAGAGAACTAATACCAAGGCCCACCATCTTGAAACTCTATTCATTTTTTCCAGAGATGTCTTGTCACCAGAGTGTGGCTCCTACTTAGGACATTCGGGGAATGTCTTTGGCATTACAGATACTTTAACCTTTTAAATACATAAGCATCTTCATCTTAACCATTTGGATTGTGAGTTTTCCACAGCGAAGCTTACATGCCTAATTTTTAAAAAAAAGACTGTATTATAGCCAAATCATGGAAAGAGACTAAGTGTCCATTAACTAATGAATGGATAAAGAAGATGTGGTTTATATAAACAATGAACAACACATGGCAATGAGAAAATGAAATCTGGCCGTTTGTGGCAGCATGGATGAAACTGGAGGGTTTTATGCTAAGTGAAATAAGTCAGCCAAAGAAAGACAGATACCATATGTTTCCACGCATAGGTGGATTTTGAGAGAATTAGCAGAAGACCGTGGGGGAGGGGAAGAGGGGGAAAAAAAGTCACAGAGAGGGAGGGAGGCAAAACATAAGAGACTCTTAAATATTAAGAACAAACGGAGAGTTGATGGGGGGTGAGGGAGAGGGGAGAGTGGGTGACGGGCACTGAGAAGGGCACTTGCTGGGACGAGCACTGGGTGTTGTATGGAAACCAATTTGACAATAAATTATATTAATAAAATAAAAAGACTGTATTGACCATAGGCCAACGTAAAATGTGCAGCTTACGGAGGGCAAAGCAATGCCACATTTAAAGGGTTCCCATTCAAGTAACAGATACTGAAGAGCCACGTGAGTATCTGAAACATTTTCCAGATGACACTAAAATGTCTTACATAAATAAAAATGAATAACATAATTTTAGGACAGATGAAAGGAAAGTACTTTGAGTAAGGGATTCCTGTTCCTAATTCCTAGTAAATATTTTTATTGATAATCTGGATTCATTACATGAATAAAATGCTGTTCCCTGAAGCAATGCAATGTTGCCCACGGACTCTGCTAAGTGTTGCCCACGGACTCTGCTAAGTGTATTCATTCTCACCTAAGATGTCCGCAGACAACCGTGCTATAGATTTTTATAGTAGTGTTCCATCTCTGTTCCTTTAGAGAATGTTATGTGACTATCAGTATTTCTGCTTATTGTACACATAGCTCTCTCTAATTTTCTGTTTGTGATCTGTTACGTGATTGAAAACTAGGCCATTAAGGCAATTGGAATTGTGTATAAATTAAGAGTAATTAGGATTTAAATAAACGGTTGAAGAGCTTTTCTATGGAAAAAGACTCCAGAGTTTCAGAGTGTGGGTTTCATGAAATTTCCTGGGATAGTCAGAGGTCTTGCCATTTGTCTCTTGGTTCTCGCTGTGGATAGACGAGGTGGCCAGGTAGCTGAGTTCTTGTCACATAAAGAGAGTCTCAGACAAAAACTGAAAGGTAAGCACAAGTGAGAAGACAGTTTTTTTTCCCTGTCTTTTTAGCTATGATGGCAGAAATTCCTTAGTGTTTTCAGATCGGAAGGTCTCAGTGGGAGTTCTCACCTATACATTTCTGCCACAGGGTAAGAAAGAGCTTTGTTATTCTGAGGCAGGCATTTTGCTTTAGGAACTGAATCGGAAATTAATCCTTTTCACTTTGGATTTTCTCCCTAAGGACTTAAAAGTATTTTGAAGTGTTAGCACCCAAATTCCCTTTGAGTCAGACAGGATGAAATTGAAATATCTATGTCTTTTTTTTTTAAATTTTTTTTAACGTTTATTTATTTTTGAAAGACAGAGAGACAGAGTATGAGCAGGGGAGGGGCAGAGAGAGAGGGAGACACAGAATCCGAAGCAGGCTCCAGGCTCTGAGCCATCAGCAAAGAGCCCGATGTGGGGCTCGAACTCACAGACCGTGAGATCATGACCTGAGCTAAAGTCGGCCACTCAACCGACTGAGCCACCCAGGCGCCCCTGAAATATCTATGTCTTTAAAAGAAAACGGGACACAGTCTTACTACAGTTATCACTGATGCTGATAATACTCTGTGCTGCTAGCTTCTATACCTGGCTTCTTAGATTTGCAGGGAAACTTCAATGAAAACTCTCCATTTCTTTTTTTTTTTTTTTTAATTTTTTTTAACGTTTACTTATTTTTGAGAGACATAGTGACAGAGTATGAGCAGGGGAAGGGCAGAGAAAGAGGGAGACACAGAATCTGAGGCAGGCTCCAGGCTCTGAGCTGTCAGCACAGAGCCCGACGCGGGGCTCGAACTCACAGACTGTGAGATCATGACCTGAGCTGAAGTTGGCCGCCTAACCAACTGAGCCACCCAGGCGCCCCCATTTTTTTTAAGAGGTAGTAATTATCATGCGGCCCCATATTTATCGCTATGGAAATGTAAAGTTCAGGCAAAATAAAATTAGGGAGGGTTGACAGCCGTGCGCCCTGAAACAAATGAGGAAAGAAGAAAACAGGATCTGGAGTTGGCCTTCCGATCCTCCCCCCAAACTTCCTTCTTGACAAAGATTAATGGGACCAATGCACTCAAGCTCCGAGACTTTAGAGCAAAGGTTTTCACGCCTTGGGGCACAAAAAAAAAAAAAGTCAAAAAAACCAACTTCACAAAAGGCCAAGTGATTTAGATTTCTGGGTGAACTCTAGATCTTCAAGTTCCATAGTCAATAGGCTTCCTCTGTGATCTTAAAAAAAATCCAAAGATCGATCAATTGATTTTTTAAAAAATTCACCACACTAACCAAGTGGTTTAAAAATAGTAAATAGAATGGAATTAATGAGCTTTGCTTGGCCTATAAAAACAAGGTAAGTATGCCGCATGGATTGTCCCAAATTTCACTCTCTAAAGTTATTGAACTTGGTGCTCTGTACATTATATTTTGCCTAAAAGTGTCTTGCATGGGAAACTCTTTTTCTTATTTAGAGTGATGGCAAAAGTGAAAAGCCAGAGAAGAACCTAAATAAATATTTATAGGTATTGGTTGAATAAATGGGTTATTGTAACAGGGTATGATAATAAAAACCTAGACAGTGAGGAGAAGGCTGCACAGCACAAGGTAAGTTCTGAAGAAGCAACGGGAAAGCTGACTCACATTCACACTGACAATGCTCTATTTGTTTTGTCATTATCTAAGGCTTATGATTAGGCTTTTTGGTTTCACATGCCATAGGTGGTCCAAGTAAACTATTTTGTATAACTGCATTCAATGACTGCTATTTTAGGTTTCAGATCGATTTAAGAAGCCAGAAGGGAAAGAGAGCAATTCCCTTTTAAAAAAGAGGCTCACAAGAACTATGTGAGGCGGTTTAAAAAGCAACTTCAAGCAATTATTTGCAAAATCGCTTCCTCATGAACAAAAGTCTTTCAAAAATACTGACATCTCATAATTCTGTTGTTTGACAAAAAAATGATGAGAAGGCTTGATAAGGTCAGAGGAATCATGTTTAAGTCATAAGTGAAGAAAGAAGAAGGCAGGCAGGACTGGGCTGTTCTCTCTTTCGGGAAGCCATGAGCAGTGACCTGAGGTCTGGGATTTCTTCTTTGTCCTGAGAAGACAAAATGGCAAGATGAAAGCCCATTGAAAGGGGACTTTCTGACGCTCAGATCCAAGCACACAGAAGAGGGAGGGGGAGGAGCCAATAGTAGGTGTCTTACTCAGCTGGCCTAAGCCTTAAAGACAAGGTGAATAAATCCATCAGACTGTAACAAACAGCCAAAGCCTAGTTAGTCAGGCCATCAATGATAGAGGAAAGAAGGTGGACTTAGAGTTTAGTAAGTAGTATTTGTAAGATTTCTCTGCCTCTGTTTTTCTCTCTGTCTCTTTCTCCCTCCCACCTCCAACCCCAGCCTAAGAGGGATATATGATAAAATGTAATTACAATAGTTTGGTGATTTCCTTCAGTTGCATTTTTTTTTTTTTCAGAGAAACGGACTATCAAGTAGTTTAAAACACTCATTCCACTCTGGCCAATATGTTTTTGAAGAACAGATGAAGGGAAACACAGGCCAAACTTCTACTGAGAGAAAATAACAAAAAAGGAAGGATTATATGCTTTTCACTTATATATCCTGTCCCACCTTCCTAAGCATCAATGTCAATACATATTTGTCAAATTGAATAAAAAAGAAAATGAAGACACTACGAATCAACTCAGAAGAAAAGATGCTGCTAAAATAAAATAGTTGAAGAGTTATGACCATAGAAGACAAGATTTATTTTTGTAGCACAATGGTGAGGACCAAGCAAAGCATTAGATTGGCTCTTGAATTTTAAATTCAATTTCCAGAAAAGGAAAGCTAAAATATACTCTGAAGAATTATGGAAAACATAGAAGGATCTTGAGTCCTAGGTTTATTTTTTTTCTTTCTAGAAAAAAAGGCAGAAAGATGAGGTAGAAATTCTCATTTCACAGAGTCAATGACAAATTTCTCACAGTTTTGAAGAATGTCTGTATTTTTCAAGTATGTATTATAATTAAAGTAAATGAAAGCATTGTTCCCAAAAGTCATGAGAACTAGTTTGAACTGCGTGGCAGACTGCTACGGTATACATTTCCTTTTCTTACTAAGAAAGAAGCCCCTATTTTTCAGGTGGGCACAAGGTTATCAGGAATAAAGATAACAATTCCCAGCTTTTCCTGGCAGCTAAAATTAGTCAAAACTTGACTAATAGGATGTAAGCAGAAGTAGTATGTGCAACTTCTAAGACATGTCCTTAAGTGAAAGAACCACCATTCTCTCTCTGTTCCTTTTTCCTCCTTTTGGGCAGGAATAAAAAAGCAATGGCTGGACCTTTGGCAGCCATCTTGAGTCACGTTATACCTTGAGAATGGCAGGACACATAATGAAGTAACAAGAATGAACCTAGGTCCTCATCTCCAGGGAATCCAAGTCTAGTTCTTTGCTGACAACTTCCAGAATTTTGAAATATAAAGAGATATAGACCTTTATCTTGATTAAGCCATTGTCTTTTTTTCCCTTCCTTCCTTCCTTCCTTCCTTCTTTCCTTCCTTCCTTCCTTCCTTTCTTTTCTTTCTTTCTTATCGCTTTTAGGTGTACCTAATCCTAACTGATACAGACTGACTGCCAAAAGTAAGTTCTACAAGAATAACTAGATAGATTATTGATTTCTTCAAAGTGTTTTATTAAAAAAGCAAAAACAGAAACAAACAAACAAACAAACAAAAAAAAACCCAACCTTACTGGAGAGGAAAGAAAAAAGCATTCCCTAAGTGGAAAAGGTTCACTGTTTTTAGTCAATCAAAGAAACAAGTACAACTTTGAGCGAAGGACTGACCTGTCCAAACCCAAATTAAATAGACTTTCAATTTTGGATTTTCTCTTCTTTCCTTTCTATTTCTATGTCCCTTTCTTTCTCTTCCCTTTTCTTCCATCCCTTTTCTCTTTCTTATTTCTTTCTCTTCTTTTTTCTTAAATTAGCTCTCAAGTTCAAACCAAAGCATATTTTGGATTCTTTGACTATCTCATAGTTTTTAAATGTTTAGTATTTAACATAATCCTTGTGTTTTATATGCTTGCAAGTCCAAGGGAGATGATTCATTTTTCAACTGACACTAACTTTTTCTAGAAATATTGATATTTAAGACAGTCTATCCACCTTCTAGAAATGGCTTTTCTCCCCTTAGCCCTCAATAAAGAAATTAAGCTTCTTTAGGATGGAAAGAGGGATGCTACCCACAAATTTTGAAAGTTTTGAAAATTCTGTTTTTTGGAAAATTTTTTATTAATAAATATATTCCTCTAATAATTCAAATATACTTGCTCCTCTTCTTCATTGCACACTATGCAGTTATATGAGCAGTGATTTCTTTAGTCAGTTCTACTTTTAGACATAAGGTTGTGGGCCCATTTATCATGAATATTTGAACAGGGTTCATGGACACTTTCACAAACCTATTCATTAAAGGTTACAGATGACTCTTAAATGGGAAGGAAACAAGAAGAGCAGACATCCAAGGTTTCCAAGTTTCAAAAGATCAATTATTTGTATTTTTCCTACTTAATTCAGTTATCCCCTGAAAGCAGCTATACCTTGAGCTAAAATGTCAAGTTAGAACATTTGAATTCTAATCAACTACAGAAGTTCTCCTAGTTACATACTGAAGTAGCTTAGAAATGATAAGCCAGAATATTCACTCCACAGCGAGTCCACATTTTGGGATAGTATACAGTTTTACATTAGGTCTGAACTGAAGATCTGTTTATTTTTGGCAAGATTCCTTTCTAATTTGCAAAGATTGAAAAGAGTAATTTTGGTTTTTATTTGCTTCTCATTTTAGCAGAGTCATGATGGTTTTCCTCAGCTTTGCCACACACATTTGAGCTGGTTCTACTGAACACAAATTCCTCTCAATCATGAGTATGCCATTCATTGAGACAAATGGCAGCCTTGCTATATTTTGTTAGGTCCAGCCTCTTGAAGCTGGCTACCTTCCTTACTTAGGTCTGTAGACCTCTCTCTTTTGAAAGAGAGAGAAAAAGCACCAGCAGGGGAGGGGCAGAAAGAGAGGGAGACACAGAATCGGAAGCAGGCTCCTGGCTCTGAGCTGTCAGCACAGAGCCGGATGAGGGACTTGAATTCACGGACCGTGAGATAATGACCTGAGCCAAAGTCAGACACTTAACCGACTCAGCCACTCAGATGCCCCCTGGCAGGTGAGACTCTTAAGATACTTGGGGCTATATTAGCTTATGGCTTTTCCTAAGACACGTTTGGGATTTCCCTGATGGTAGACCGGTCCACATCCAAGATGTATTCTGTCTTCTGGCAATTCTCTAACAGCCCGCCCACCCCCTATACCTCCCCTGCTCACTTTTGCAGTCATGAGCTATGACTGGAAGCTGAAATTAATCTAAGGTAAACTAGAAAGTATCCCAGCTGCCTGTGGCTCCACACAATGCTAGCAGAAGACACTTAAGAAAGGGTAAGTCATGGACACGAGATGGAAGAAACAGCCTGGGGCAGGGTTTACCAAGATTTTAGAAGACACAATACCAAGGTGGTTCAAAGAGGGAAAAAAAAGTATTGGCTTTAACTTTCCCTTTCTACATTCCAGTCAGCTCTAGGGGCTAATGGGCAGTGGACATCCCATCTTCCGCCTTACCAGGACCAGTTCTGAGAAGGGCACTTGAACCTGGAGCTGTACCATTGTTCAGGAAGCTGAGATTCTGGCCAATGAGGCCAGACACACACTAGACACACACTGCATTTGGAGAAGCCATGATTTCGCTGTAGACATAGTGAACATGTCTATTGAAAGCCCCATTGCATAATGCACAGTGCTGGAAGGCTTCCCCTAAACAGGAGGCAAAACCGGCAAGAACCGGAGGCGCTCCCTCCTCAGAAGCAGCGACTGTGACACTACTGCGTGGAAAGACCCGGATCAAGGGTGACTGCTGAGGGTCACCGCAAAGGCCAACACTTCTTTTCATCCCTCTGTGGTAGGGAAGCAGACCTCTAAGCAGTAACCAGGAGAGGAGAAGTAGGGAGAAGAAAAGAGGAAAGGAGAGGCGATCGATCTAACTTGTTTCTGATGAGAGGTCAAGTCTCTGGAACTGTAGAATTATCACTATGGGTTGCTGGGATACCATATTAAGTAGTTGCCTATATTGGAAATCCATAGAAAAAAATCACTAATGTAAGGGTTTCTTCTTCAAATCCATACTTGCAGTTAGACAAGATCTAGGACTCTCCCGTGCCTCTGACCAGTATGTACACTTTTACATGAAGATAAAAGAGCAACAAGCCAGTATGGTGCTATTTTGTGAAACGTTAACTATGTTTTGTTTGTGCATGAGTGAGAGGCTAATACAATGACAGTTTAAAATACTTGCATATTAATTGTATTCTTCTGTTTTACTGACTTTCTAGATTTTTGATATTTTATTAGCTTTACCCATAATAATAATATGTATTAATCTTGAAATATAAAAGTTATTTTTTAATCAGGAAACGCAACTTTCAGTCTTCATTATTCCTAATTGCTTAAACGTGGCAATTTTTTCAAGCTACTTTTTAGAAAACTTAGAAGAGTTTGATGTTTTCATGGGCTTTGCTCAGCACTGGGCTGTATAGCGAGAGCTCCAGACAGGGTCCAACTTATTCTGACAGTACAATCATAACTGCCTTTTTCAGTTGTGGAGCGCTTCACAGTTTACAGGATACTTTTTATATGTCATCTGATTCTCACCTCTTCCTTGGGTCATAGGGATTATAGTTCTACCTCACAGATGAAGAAAGCTCCAGGGCCAAGATGTCCAACACTGACCAAGGCCACAGTGATGGGCCTTGGATCCAAGGCCTACCATTTGCCCTCCAAGTTCTCGCCTCCCCACTTTGGCCATGGCTCTTGCCCCTCTGTATACATGCAGTATTCTGGACAAGGCCATCAAATCCCCTAGGCTTCAGATCCCTGAACTATGTAGTGGTGGCTTGGATTTGACTGTCTCTGAGGTCCCTGTGAGCTCCTCATAATTTTGAATTTGGGTTTATTCAGTAGAATGAAAAATGATGGGATTAAATGTGTGTCACCTGACTGAAGGAGCACAATCCAGAGGCTAGTGACCATAATGGGTTTCTAGAATGTCCATGGTGGTTGCATGAGCTGGGAACAACCAGGGCAGACTTTGTTGTATTAGTTCTGATTCTTAACAAAATCTCATAAAAATATATGGACTCCAAAAAATAAATAAATAAACAACAACAAAAAAAAACAAGAAAAAAGTAACCTCTATACCCATACAAACATTTGCATACGATTTTAGATGGTTTATAGACTGTCTTGTTAGAGATGTATGGGCCAAGTTAACGACGCACGGATTAAATAGTGCACATGTACACAATTTTGTGGCCTATAGGGGGCCTCATCTTGGTTGCTATCCAAATTGAGCAAAACTTATTTTCATATGGGAAACAGTCATTGAAAAATATGAAAGGAAAAACTGTGATGTGTTTTCAAAACAGTCCTTCTTTCCATGGAAAATTATGTTTCCCATATTACTTTCTTGGTTATTGGGATGGGGTAAGAAAAAGAAAAATTGATGTAGAGCAAATATAAATATCTTTTTTAGGAGCCCTTAGAGAGAATTCCATACCACTTTAATGCTCCTTTTGAATATCTTAAGAGCATCATTCCTGATTGCAGATTTATGGTTCTGATTTCTGTTCCACAAGCCCACAAGCTGTATGTTTGGGTCTGACCCCAATGTCCGAACTGGGATAACGAGTAGAAAATATGAACATCAGAGATACCCATATACCCTCCGAAGGGGCAAGGTGTTCTACTAACCATACTCTTCCATGCTCCCCATGACATGTTCTTTTCAGAACATAGGAAGAACAAGATAAGATGCATGAATCTGAGAATTTAGCTTGACATAATTTTGTTCTGCATTTTGGAAAGTTGAGAACAAAGGTGGACTTTGTGTTTTGTCTTGTGGTGTTGAAAAAAATGACCCATGGTCAGTCTGAAAGCCGCATCCACTGTTTGTACCCATTAATCAGCTGTCATGGCATCTCACTTCATATCGAGTAGCCCCTGGTAATGTCTGTGAATGCAAACTCCATCAGGCACGGGATTACCGGAGTCATCAGCAACACCGACTTACCACCTCAATACAAAACCCAGGATTTCTCTTAGAATTGACCGTAGAAAGTTTTCACGAAATGTTCTTGTTTTGCATGCCTCACATTAAATATTGTTAAAAAGTGAAAGACCAATTTTTAAAATAATTTACAAGTAGTCATATAAGAAGAAAATGACTTAAAAAATACCCACCCAGTCACCTACAACTCATCTAGCAAACAATGCTAATAATACATAGGCCGTGACCCAAGAACTCCATGATTCGTGGGGAAGTAGGGAGGCGCAGTCCATCCTCTGGGAGGAAGGGAGACGTGTCAATGCAGAGAGGTGCTCTCAGTGGCGCTTTGCTTCCTAACTCAAGTTCGGCAGCCGTGTTTCAGAGTCAGTGTCATTACTTATTTCGACCTAAAACAGAAAATATGGATTGCTTTGAAGAACTTGACAATTGAAAACTGAATTTCCTTTGTATTCATCCAGGCTTTTCAAAATGCAAAATAGTTTCTGGGTGTGCCTCATGCGGTCCATGTATACGACTGTACCAATAAGGAAACCAAAAATCCCCTGGGCTTCCTGCTCTTCAGATCAGGGTGTGCAATCAGGTATAAACATCAGAATATAGGATTGCTTTTCTGAGACAGAAGTGCCGACCCATAGCAACTGAAGAATGATATAACGGTATGGCCTTTGGTTGTCTTGGCATAAAGACGACAGGGTAATACTATGTCTCCTAACTGTTAGAAACATCCCAAGCCTAATCTTCCTACAGTATTCCGTTGGTTAACCACTCAAGGATCACCCACATCTGGCTTTCATACCACTGATCCATGTGATACACCCCATACGTCCTATCCTGTGGGGGTTAACTTTATGTGAGCCAAGGTAACCAGATACTTGGCATGACTGTGAAGGCATTTTTTAGATGAGATTTACATTTACATCAATAAACTTTAAGTAAAAGAGTATCCTCCATACTGTGGGTGAGTCTTATTCAGTCCCTTAAAGGCCTTGATAACAAAGACTGAGGGGACCT
Source organism: Paguma larvata (assembly GCA_030068075.1). Classification (NCBI taxonomy): domain Eukaryota; kingdom Metazoa; phylum Chordata; class Mammalia; order Carnivora; family Viverridae; genus Paguma; species Paguma larvata. Next base: position 13,559,591 of record CM057838.1, on the reverse strand, counting down.
CAGGAAGAAGGAATTCTGACTCTCCACTGCTTTTGGACTCAAGATTGCACATCAACTTTTCCCTGGGTCTCTAGTCTGCAAGCTTTCCTGACACTTGTTGGACTTGCCTGGCTCGATAATTGCATGAGCCAATTTCTTAAAATCTCTCTCTCTACACACACACACACAGACACACACAGATACATACACGCAGACACACACACACACAGACACACACACACACACACCCTATTGGTTCTCTTCCTATGGAGTACGCACTCCCATCTCTAGTCACTCTTGTCTACTGATTCTAAGGCTACAGTAGGCAGTCAGCCTTTGGGAGGTGGTGGTTCTGGCTTATGCATATTCCCACAATATCAACCTCATGCACTGTCTGCCACATAATTGGCACTTAATTAATATTTGTTGAATATTTTTGCTCTCACTGTTTCTCTCATGAAAAAAGTCTTAGCTGATCCAAATCCTATTCATCTCTAGGGTTCAGTTGACATTTCTTCTCCCCTGTGAAGACTTCCGCCTCAGCCATACTACTTTCTCACCCTGCTGACAGCAACTCTTATGCTATCTGCTGTACCCCATGTGGAGCAAATGGCATTCAACTACACAATTAATTCAGCTCTGATTGTTTCACTCAGGTATGTAAACGTCTTCCCTCCAACTAAATTATAAGCGTCCTGCCAGGAAAAGCTGTGGTTTGCATTTCGTTTATATCCCCATCTAGAAAGTGTCTTCCATTAACTCCATTCAATGACTTTCTCTATGGCTTGGAATAGACTTCTTTGGTCATAATTTTAAATAACTGAAAAAACCTCCAGCTTCCCAGCTTTGCTTTTTGGGGGCATTCTTCTTCAAGGAAGTTCTGTTCCCTCTCACACATCTCAAGAGCTGGAGTCCTTTAATTATCTCCTCATCTTCCTATCACATTTTTTCTGCTCCTCTATTTCTCTGCGTTCTGAAAGCTATATAGCCCACATGTCTCCCCCTTTCACCTATTGTGATTTAACAGGGATTGGAACTGAAAGATAAATGGATAAGATTATGAGAGTGGAATTTTTATAGTTTTATGCTGTGTCTTAGTTAGGAGAGACTTTCAAGGTCCTGAAGTTTATTCATCCACTCAAAGACAAATCTCTTCTGGAATAAGGATAAGGCCATAGGGGAAGGAGTTTTTGTTTGTTGGTGGTAGTACTGATGGGAGTTTTGGGGGAACTTCTGGGTACACCCATCTCATTTATCTTTTGTGGGGAGATTGATCTAATTCTGTTACTGAATTTTCTACACTTTCAGTCCAAGATCAAGCTTGACGTTGTGGCAAGGTATTTCACACGTGGTGCTGTGTGTCTTCTGATTGCATCACATCTGGAGACACATAATGTCGAGCTGTTACTCTTTGAACGATGCTATGATTGATCAATGAGTTTGGGTAGAACAGTTTGAGTTTTGGGAACCTTAAGATCATATCTTTACTTTTTTCTTCAGATGTTAGTAGTTACCTGAGGGTACCTACCTTCCAGGCAGAATAAAATCAAGTAGTAAGGTAGTGATGTTATTTCAAAGTGTGTCTTCTGAGAGGTTTGTCATTGTGTCTTTTTCTATTGCTTTTCTGTCTCTCTGTATCACTTCTGGGATGTGTATGTGTGTGTGTGTGTGTGTGTGTGCGCGCGCGCACGCGTGCTCTCACCTGTGTATTCTATTTTCTTTCCTATGTCTTGCTTCTTTCTAGAGCCTGTCATTACATGGGATTATAAGTGTTTCTTGATGTGAATATAAAGGAAAACAAATTAAGTTTTTAACATGAATTTTGGTGTATGTTCATAGCATTGCATTTAATTTTAATATCAGAGGATTTTTTTCTTTTGGAAACAGGCAAAATGAAGTTACTTTTACTAATGTTGATTAATTTGTTGATCAATTTGCAGGGGGGAGCGTGCTCCATGTCTCCATGGGTAAATCTATTTTCTTCCTGTTAATATCCATGACAGGGGCACCTGGGTGGCTCAGTTGGTTAAGCGGCCGACTTCAGCTCAGGTCATGATCTCACAGTCTGTGGGTTCGAGCCCCACGTCGGGCTCTGTGCTGATGGCTCATCAGAGCCTGGAGCCTGCTTCGGATTCTGTGTCTTCCTCTCTCTCTGCCCTTCTCCTGCTCACACTCTGTCTCTATGTCTCTTAAGAATAAATAAACGTTAAAAAAAAATTATCCATGACAAGTACTGAGAAGATTCCTGAGAGTTCTGTCAAAGACAGGAGTTGACATGGAGGGTACCATTCAGATGCGAGTTTTCTCATTTTGGAAAAGGCTTCATATGCTTCACAAGGCAGTGTGAGAACCAGGTTCCACAAGGTTCTGGGGGCAGTGAGTCAGGTCACATGTCAAATGAGAAGGTTTCGGTGATCCCTGTGAGACACGGGGCAGATGGCTGACCACCGGTCATGGTCACGGCAGACCCTCTTTTGTGTTGCTGGCTGCACTGTTGGGGGCATCATTCCTTCCTAGCAAGGACAGTGGTGCGTGAACTGACTAGCGTAGTGATGAGTCTGAACCCTATACGCACAGCCTTACTGCTCCATGGTCAAATGGCTATGCATCAGGGTGTATTCTTACATCGCTCCTAAAATGAAATAGTCATTTCCTGCGGAAATGACTTTTTGTGGATCAAAAAGTTACTAATGTCGATGACAAAGGGAAAGGCGCCCCGAGGAAAGAAAGAGCAGCAAGCCCCTAAACACTGGCCCTGTGTGCTAAGTGAGGCAGGCATGTCGGGAAGCCCGGCTCTCTTCTCCGACAACTAAGAAGGCACTGAGCGTATGACATTTGTCGTGCTCTACGCTCTTGGCCCTCCCTGGAGAGCGGATGCCTGTGTGAGTGCCCACCACTTCCAGGGACTGAGGGAAGCCCTCAGGCAGCAGGACTCCGCACTCAGTCTCGGGAAAAGTAAGCAGCCCCCAGTCTGGGCAGATTCCAGACACCTTGCTCTACATGACACAGGGGACAGACACATAGAAAAATATGAAAGTGTGAGAGCCAATCAAGGACAATTGAAAATGGGATAAAGACAGAGTTATCATTTTATCAGTCTTCATAGGTGCTTGGCCAAGAAATAGAGGAGTGATGGAGTAAATGTAGGTTGTAGACCCTGGGTTCCTCTAGCTTCAGTTTACCAATACATCATTGGTGGCTACTGGTTTTTAAACCAATGTTCGAAAGCCTATCATTCTCACCTCTCTACCTCCTACACACACACACACACACACACACACACACACACACACACACCCATGTTTTGTCCTCCTAGCTGATTCTTAATCTAGGTGTTGTAAATATAGCAGGGTCTGGCACCAATTTACCGGGACGCTGATACAAAGCAGCTCTTCTCAGGGAAGAGCAGGTGGATGGCCACCCCACATCTATCCAGTAGCCAGTCATCAGAGGCAGATTTCCCCTGGGCCTGGGCCATTAGAGGCACAGACCAGGCAGTGAAGGTACAGGTGGGCGCTGACTGCAGAGCCCACCTGAAATGGGAATTAGCCTGTCTGTCTTCTCATACTGAGTTGCAATAGCCAACACTCGATCAGCAGTGGCCACATAGCATGTGACAATTTTTGTGAAGAAAAATTAGCTTCCAGCCAAGGCAGTCAAACAAGTCAAGATACCAGAGAAAAGTCAAGTTCTCATCTGGAAACCTTAGAAAAAGACTGGCTGAACGTGGGGGAAGAAGCTTTTTTATCAAGTCTTTCTTAATGGCAGTCTCGGGGCGTCTTTCTCATGGGAATTTCTAACGTCATCAGATCTCTGTCTCTGTTGTGGAACTCAGTTCTGAAATTCCACTGCTGTCTTTCTTTGACAAACTGCCTTGGTCTAATTATTTCTATCTGAAGAATTACTGCTACATAGAGCTTAATTTTCCCACTACCCAGTCGCTAACCATTTTGATTTCGACAAACTTTAATTTAGTTGCTCACTAGGCTGTTCCCTGAAATTCCATATCTCTTTCATAGCTGCATGGGCTTTTGCCAAGCGATTTTTCTTCCTGAGAGGTAAATCTGCTTTTATTAGCCCTCTCCCCTTGGTGTTACTGAAGCCGCATTGATAAGCCACTCTGTAGGTGTCCTCTTCAAAGCCACCACTGACCACCTGACTCTCACTCTCTGCTCCAATGACAAGAGCTTGTTCCCTCTTATGAAAGGTGGTGGCAGTGTGCAGTGGCGGTGATGGAGAAGGTCCTGGCAGAGACCTAGGCTGTACTTAGGTTGACAGTTATAGCTCCCTCACTGATGTCCATGGCAAGATGATGGAGCCCCACACGGGCTGCCCCTGACCTGTGTCACGTATTCCCAAGGCAGATCCAGGCAACAACCACTGAAAGCATCTCTATAGCTTTTCAGATTTTTAAATATTTATTTTTTTTTAGTGGTATTTCACTGGCACAAGTCTGTAGACCCTGTCCCACTCCCTGGTGGGGATAGGGGGAAGGGGAGAACATGCCAGGACCTTCCCACTTATTCTACACATCTTGCCAGACTAGCGGCAAGATCAATAAGGTCTTCCTCCAAACCCCTTCCCTTGACTGTAGTTTCACTGGATAGTAGGTACGGACAGTGAGAATCTCATTCATCTATATAGTTTTTCTTAAAAATTCGAGCGCAATGAACATACAGCGTTATGTTAGCTTCAGGTGTACAATGTAGCGATTCAACAATTCCATACATCTCTCAGTACTCCTCATAAGTGTACTTGTATTCCCCTTCACCTATTCTACCCATCCATCCACCAACCTCTCCTCTGGTAGCATTCAGTTCATTCTCTGTATTTGAACAGGTTTTTTGGTCTCTTTTGTTGTTGTTGTTCATTTGTTTTTTAAATTACACATATGAGTGAGATCATATGGTATTTGTCTTTCTTTGTCTGACTTATTTCACTTAGCATTAACCTTCTAGGTCCATCTAGGTGGTTGCAAATGGCAGGATCCCATTCTTTTTTATGGCTGGCATCTCCATGGCTTTAGGTATAAAGAGTGATAATGTTTAGATGGTGGAGCAGTGACTGCAGAGGATCCGGGGGCATCCACGCCAGAAGTTATCAAGATTCCCGCTCTCCTTAAACATCTGCTTCCTCACAGGCTTGCTCAGTTTAGGTGAAACTATGGAAACCTAAATTGGGTAGTATTGAATTTCAACTTTGTCCTCTATAGAATGGCCAAGCAAATGAGCCTCCATACAAGGAGCAGTCATTCTCTTCTTCTGCTTTTGATTAATGCTTCATCATCTTTCCTAAGTCAGCTCAGGTATTATCTCCCGGCTGATCTCCTGTCCTGCAAGTGAGAAGTAACCATTCTTCCTTCTGCAAAGAAATTAACTCGGGGACATTGTTTTGCATCTACTTATTTCTACGTAGGTCTCCTCTCCTAGATCATTGGCCGCTGGAAGTCAATGCTCAAGTATTGCTGATCTTTACATTTCTTCTATCTAGCAGAGAGACTGTGGACATATACTGTAAGTAATAAATAAAGAGTTGTAAATAAGGCTAATTTACTTAATCAGGCCTTCTTGATAGGTTGGTATCATTCTTTTCAAAGGAGACAAAGCATGGAAGGCCAACTCCATATGTGTAATGATTTCTCCCATCACATCACCCCCAACACACACATTCACACACAATCTGACTGTGGGCACAGGAGAGGTGCATTTTATGATTATGAGCAATGACATAACCAAACATGAGAATGAAAGCTTCCTGTACAGACAAGGCAGTGTTATCTGTGAATGGACTGTCTGCTTGTAACTACTCTTCTAGAGTTGAAAGCCACCCTTCTACATACATGTGCCTGGGAGTACACTCAGGAATCTCCTGATTCCCTTAGTGAAGTGGCTTCCTCATAAAATCTGGCTTAGTACTCCATGGAGATTAAAGAGACTTAATGAACGTTAAAAACCAGCCTTCTCTCCCCTCTCTGACAACTTATACAGAAGACTGATTTTTTTCCAACCCGTTGCTGGGTGGTGATATGGCATCACTGAGCCGGCCACAACAAAATCCAACATAATGGCCTTATTAAAAGAATGCACGCAGGCTGACTAATGCCAACTGGACAAACTGCAATATTTACATACCACCGGGGAGTGCACACACTGACCTCTTAAATCGTTCATGCACAATGATTTTAATGCAGGTGTAGTTTGATCTTTCAGATTCCTGCTCCCTCCATTGTTGAAAGGCTTTCCATATTCACCTGATAGTAATATGCATAATCTGTCAAAGCAGAAACTTGTTCTATTGCTTTCTGCAGCCTGTGGTTTATGCTATATTCAGCTAGAAAGGTGTGAGAGTTCATCAGTGAACAGTGTGGTTGAGAAAACCTTTTGAGGAGGCAGTGGAGTTGATCAAAGCCTTTCAGGTAATCTCACAGGTACATGTTATGTGTTCTTGATTCGCACAGATGGGAGAGACTTCAGGGAGCATAGATGACAGTCCCTTGCCTTTGGGCTAGGCCAGAGAACACTGGGACGTACGCGGTTGCACATGCCACTCAAAAAAGGAGATTCCATTACCATCATGAATCAATTGCAGTTTTAATAACCTTCCTTAATAGAAAGATCTTTCTTACATCTGACCAACATTTTTCACATTGCAATTTCTCTGCTGAGTAATTTTTTTTCACAGTGGAGATGAAAGAAATCATTCGTCACCTTCTTTATTACATATCAAATGTATATTAGACTCTCCTAGCCACTGCTAGGCATTGTTTCCATTCTCTTCTCACTTCCAATGCAGTGTTCATCTTTATTATTGTCACAATCCCTGCCAAGTTCCCCAGATCTACAAATATCAACTTTTGGAGCACATCATTTACGAGTGCTCAGTAGCATGAGTAACAAGGCGGTGACTGCTTCGTCCCAGAGTGTTATGTAAGGTGAATGATTTTCCAAATTGGATTTGCTTTAAGAAACCAACATTTATTTAAACATCTATCATGTGACAAGCACAGTGCTGATTTGTGTTGCTTGTGAGCTATGTTTCCTTTAGATCATTCTGCCAGAATAAAATTAATTCAACCTGGAGAGGTGGGGAGCCTGTGCAGGCTTCCCAGGGGTGGGGGCGGGAGATTGCAGATACAGGCACAAACCACCGTGGCAAAGACACAGCAGAGAAAGGCGTCTGTGTGTGCTTCTTACACCAGTGGCTGTTGTATATAATTTCCTTTATCACCATAGAATTGAAGAAGATTGGACTGAAAGAATAGAAGGTCATCTGACCAAGTCCACAATATCAGGCATGGTGATAGCTTAGCATACAGAAATGATCCCAGCTCCACTCCTTACTACTAGTGGGATTCTGGGAAATTCGTCTAACCTCTATGTACGTCTGTTTCGCTTTTTATGAAGCGGGGCTATCAATGAGTACATTACGGTATTTCCATGAAGATAAAGTGAGATAATACATGACAGCTTTTATTTTATACAGTTGTCTACTTGCTACTTAGAGTTTTCTAGTAATGGAGTCACTGCATCTATTTTCTTGCTTTCTAGTATTTTATCAATCAGGTGACCATGATACCTTCCTTATACTCAACCGAAATCTGTACAGATTAAGGTGCTTTTTGTTGGAGTTGTTGACTTCCTTCCATGTCCTCTAGGGAGGATTAGTCAAATATTTGAGTACTACGCCCAATCGGAGGCAACTTTACATACACTAGACATACTTTATCCCAATTAATCCATCCTTCTCTCCTCTGCCTCTGAAACCATATTACGGGTGGGAGAACCAAGTCTCAGAGCTATCAAGGAAGGCCTCTGAGACCACACACATAGAGCCTGGATTCTAACCCAATCTTTCTCCCCTTTTCCCCTGTTATGTGGCCCCCAAATACGTATCTAGTTTCCCTTCTGTAGACTACATTATCCTTTTTTTTTTTTCCAATTTAGCTATCAACCTCTGATAAGAAAAACAGAATAAAAATACCATTTTGGAAACATAAACCATGTTACCTATTTCAGATTCTTTTTGGAATGATAACAGTAATGAGGATGTTGGGTTACATGTAAAAGGTGTGTTTTAAATATGAGTGGAAAATTAAACCAATGATTAGTAGCAGCAGGTCCAAATTATTTCAGATTTGGTTAGTTTTGACCAAGTTAGAAGGATTAATATTTTCCATCTCATCACACCTTTACTTACAGGTTAACAGGCTTTAACTCAACATGATCCTGGTAGTAGGAGTGTGCATCAAGTCCACCTATGAAATCAACTGAAAATACAACATAGCCCGCTGTGAATAAATGTGTAAATAAACACACACACAATACTAGGTGTTTAAAGTAGAACACATAAAAATAATATTAACAAAAAAATCTGTCTACTACATGTGGAAAAATAGGTACTTAATATAAAAGACTGCTAAAAATAATATCGATGGTCAAAAAATAGGGAAATTTTAGGAAAACAAAGAGCTTGGGATCGTAAGGACTGAAAAATCAAAGTTGTTATTGACTTTAGTGAAAAACGAAGTAACATTAAATAACATTAGATTTTAAATACTGGGTTTGTCCTTAGGCATACAGAGATGCCCTTTCCCCCTATATATCAAAAAATATACCTCTCATCTTGTTGCCAGAATCCAATTTTTTTCTTAAGAATATGTATTGCATCATTAGAAAGACCTTTGAGAAGTCACATAATCTATGCCCATGCCTTTTGTCCTCAAGCCACCTTTGACAAATAGGCATCTGCTTTTTGCAAAGGTTTCATCTCTTCTGTGGTAGCATGGTACTTGTCTCACCGTCTGCACAGAATCACTGTTCTTGGTGACATTCATTCTAATTTCTTTCTGTTTTGATGACAGTTTCTGTCTTTCTTTTCTAATCCTAATGACCAGGCCCTAATCTTCTCCCCCCCACTTTTTTTGGTAGCCTATTAAAAATATTAATTACTTTACATCCAGCTTTGGTTGTATTATAGCACTATAACATTAACGGGTGCATAGGCATATAGGGATGCTAAACTCTCGGTAAGTACTGTGAGTACATGGTATGAGAATAATATATCATATCCTCAGCTCAAGACAGACATTTCAGGGACCTGTGATTTTGAGATGGACGACTTAGCCTAGAAGTTCTATTGAAGCCTTGACCTACTCTAGCTCTAGCCACTCTTGTCCATCTCTGACTTGCTATATTGTTTTTCCCCCAATGAAGAATCTGAGATAAGGCAGGGTCAATCAAAGCTTCACCAGATCACTGTGTAGACATGAACTTTGGGGTCCTGTGGGGTACACAGAAACCAGGTGGCAAGGGCAATTGTAGTTACCATTACTCCAAGATAATCCCCACAGAGACTAGAGGAACCTGAAGCCATCCTTTTCCTACCAGGTCATGTAAGTTGCCTGGACACCATGTTAGGGAGAGAAACAGTGAAAGAGGAGTCTGTCTGAGACACTGAAAAGATTTTCCCAGAAAGTGTAGGCAGTGCCCAGTGCCCATTTAAATGGTCAGATTGAACTACGTTTTTATCAGATTAGATATTTAATCAAACATCCACTCCTTCATCTTGCTGACCAATGGGTGGGAAATCAGAAGGAAAATCACACCAATTAAAAGTTGAATGAGGATATGATTTATAAGGTACTTCTCAAAGTTAAAGAAGGTGTTAAAAATAAAATTATAAATATATACATTTGTGAATAAAAGGATTCAATGGAAAACTTATATTCAAAAAAAACTTTTTTAATAAAAATAAAAAGTAGGTATAGAGTAGATATATATCTATATCCTTTAAAGCAAAATAAAAAGAAAACTTTTTCATATTGATCATTTGAATATTAAAATGTAACTTTCCCAAAATCATTATTTTTGGGATAAATTCAGGTACTGCTATGAATCTGCTCCTTAGCCATCTCTGTCTCTAACAGACCAGATCACCAGAATATACATACAATATATATATTTTTCAATATGGTTTTATTATTTTCATAAATTTATATACAATCTTATTCAAAAGACTGTATATATATATACATATATATATGTATATATAGTCTTATTAAAAATTTTTTTATTTTATATACATATATATGTATGTATGTGTACATATATATATATATATATAGTGTTATTCAAAAAATTTTTTAATGCTAGTAAAGTTGAAATTGCTGATACCTAATGACTCTGTAAATCATAGTATTTTTAACTATGGAAATATTCTCCATATAAGGCGCTGATAATCTCCAAGCAAGTTTGCCAAAGAGTAGACATGTGTAATGTTATTTAGCCCAATACTTTCCCAGGTACTGTTATTTTACTTCCATTTACTGTATCTTTGCCAAACATTTTACAAGACAATAAAATATGAATTGTATCTATCTATGATTTTTTAAAATCACATATACATGCTGCACAATTTTTAGGCCCTCTCACAAATCAACTTCTTTTGATTCTGATGCAGAATATAAATTCCCTTAATTAAAAATAAGAGTTCTGTCAAAAGAGTCTTTTTTCAAGTCTAGAGGAAATTATAAAATTGAAAAATTAAATCTTGCATAACATTCGAGCTTTCATTATTTAATTTGTCCAGTTCTCTTCCTTCGGTGAGCACAGATTTCAATGATCTCCTTTTTATAAGCTCTCAATTACTGCCATTTACTAAAAGCTTCAAAGGATGATTTTGGGGTGCTTCATTTGTTGAATGATTCAATTTACAATCAACTGATCTTGAATGCAGTGCAACTAAAATGTAGAAGACTCATTTATAAAAATGCTCACAACTACTAGAGGAAAATTAGATTGATTTACAAAGTATTTCTTTAAAGGATGAAATGTTCCTAACTCTGATGGATGAAGAAAAGCAAAGGCAGAAAATGTATTCCATCATTCTGAAGTTTTTTTTGTTTGTTTTCAACATCAGCCTCATTAGCCAAATGATTTCAGGTAAATGCAAATCAAAACACAATGAGACACTACGCCAGAAATGGCTAGAATAAATACGCCAGATAATAACAAATGTTAGCGAGGATGTAGAGAAATCAGAACCCTCATACGTGGCTGGTCGGAATGTAAAATGGTGCAGTCACTTTGGAAAACAGTCAGTTCCTAAAATGTTTAAATAGAGTTACCATATGACCCAGTAACTCTACTCCTAGGTACATACCCAAGAGAAATGAAAGTGTGTACACAATATTTTTCAATACACAAAAGTGTATTGAATATTTTTCAATACACAAAAGTTTGTACACAAATATTTATAACAGCATGATTCATAATATCCAAATGGTGAAAAAAATATTCTAGCCTATTTACTCTAATGTGTGTATGTATACATATATAATATATATCTTATGTATTATATGTATTATGTATTATATATACATCTGTATATACATGTAAATTTTGAAAACTAGAGTTTCTATTTTCATTGGTAAATCACTGTAGCTTCACTGGGAGGCGATTACAAATCACTTGTGCACCTGAATGGCAAATATGTTTCTGCTTCACACATCTCTTAATTTAATAAGAATACTATGCTTTAAAAAAACCCACAATATTGTGCTCCACCAACATTTGTATGATGATCATAAAACAAATAATTTTATCCTTAAAATCTACTTGACTGAAATACCATTTAAAGTAACATCATACATTTTAGCTTGGACGGAATGAATATCTAAAAGCCTTACTTTATTTAATTCTATGAATTGAATTTAAAAAATCAAGCCATATTTGAAAACAAATCAATTGGTTTTCTGGTGAAAGCATCTGAGGAACTGATAATATGTTGGTTTGTTGGTATTTTGGCTCCTTGGGAAATTCTTCTTCTACTACTGGAGAACGCCCATCACCTCAACTTCGGGATGCCCTCTACTGACCCTGTCCAGCAGCTATGGCTGGTGCACTGAGTTGCTGGCAGCCTCCAGCACTTCCCCAACTCCGACGGCACTGAAAGGAATCAGCCGTCTCTGCTACTCCTGCCCAAGCACCTACCTTTATAACCTTTGATAGATCTGCAAGCTGTCCTTGAAAGAAAGGTCCTGATTACAATGTATCTTTAGAGGTTTGGGGAGAAGACAGGGTGGTGGTGGCATGTTGGTTTTCTCACACACTTAACCATATATTAATTGAATCCTACTCATTGTTCTTGCACCTCACACTTCCTGAGAAGACTCATGGCAGACGCTGGAGGGACTATCAGTTCACCCATCCTAGATCATCCTAATACAGTTGCTAATGACAACCTTTCATTTGAAAAGCAAAAAATCTAGGGCAAAGCCTAAGCCAGACAGGATGCTAGGACAACCTGTGTAAACAGGGGCTGTTTCTTTCAACCAAATTAGGACACATGGCCATCCCAGAGGAAACTTTCTCTGCCTATCAGAATTCTAGTGTAAGGGAAATTTTCCAGATCTCTAAACTGAAATATTACATATTGGTAAAATTCAAATTATCGAGCTTCCGGAACTAGACAAGACTACAAAAACATGTAACTATTAAGGAAGAATAATTGAAAAGTAGGTAATTAAGAAACGGAAAACATCAAGAATCCTTTATGGATAAAATGCAACAATATGGCTTTTTGGCAACAGAAGCCTACAAGTCCATGAGATGATGATAGTTCTATATAAAAAATTGGTTTTTTAATGGATATACCAACACTTGCCATTTGCCAGAGTGGGAAGATAGCTCAAGTCAGGGAGTAAATTGGAGCATAAACTTAAGGTGAGTTTATAGGTTCCTTTGAAAAACTTTTTTTAATGTTTATTTATTTTTGAGAGAGAGCGAGAGAGAGAGAGAGAGAGAGAGAGAGAGAGAGAGAGAGAGAGCTCAAGTGGAGGAGGGGCAGAGAGAGACGGAGAAACAGAATCCGAAGCAGGCTCCAGGTTCTGAGCTGTCAGCACAGAGCTCGATGCCGTGCTCAAACTCACGGACCTTGAGATCATGACCTGAGTCAAACTCGGATGCTTAACCAATTGAGGCACTCGGGCACCCCAAGTTTATATATTCTTAAAGCTTTTTTTTTTTCCTAATGAGGTCAACTCCTTTTTAAAAAAATGAAGAACATTTTTTTAAAAGATGACCTAACAAAAGACTTGAAAACAATTCAGTAGGAAAGACCTTTGGCTTTTAAGTTCCCGGTAAGGGAATCATATTATATGATTCAGAAAGTAAAGCAACTATGCATTCTAAAATTCACTTTAAATGAGAGAGATGTAAGAAGATGCTTAATGAAGGAATTTCTCCAGGAGAAAGAAGACGAATTTCAACAAAACACGAGAAGGAACAAAAAAGGCACAGATAGACTTTCACAGGTATGAGGAAGAGGATCGGAATGGAAACATCCATGAAACCTGTAGTTATTCCGGTGAGGACACCATACGCGGATCTTCGGCAGGAGAGTGGCCGTGGGAGAGTAGGGAAAGACAGAAGGAAGCACGGGGAGTCCCGGGGATGGGTGTTGGAGGAACCACTTGCTGGGTGACCTGAAGGACAATTAAATTGACTTCTCTATACTCTGTATAATTAATATCTTGAAACGTAGAATGAAAACTCTGCACAATTAAGAGTTGGCAGCAGCTGCCCAAAAAAGCCAGCTTTCTTCACGCATTCTCAGAAACTGAGGTGTTCCTATAAGAGCCCACAGGGAGAGCCTGCAGTCAGGAAACCCCGTTGTTTGCAGCCCTTTCAAATGCGTTTCCTGTGCGGACTTCCATCAGCACAGCCAAGCAACTTCTTGGAAGAAATTATGTTACTTGTAACTGAATATCTTTGTGGTTAACTTTAGCCGTCCCATAGCCCTGTCCCATAGCCCTGATAAAGATTCGCACTGACCTGAAGGAATTACAAAGCTACTCTAGATTTCAAGCAATGCCTTCCTGTACAACTACAGAGTTGTTTTCCACAAGGAACAGGTATACAACCAACTGCACATTTTCTATTTGACTACAGGAAAATTTTTGTCATAAACGAAGTTTCCAATAGATAAACTCAGTGCTCCTGACTCTATTCCTCACTTGGGCATTGCAAACCGGATTAACTTGATACATCTTTAAAGCAGCACCTAAGGCAATCCCACTTCCAGTGAGAGCTCAGGCTGTCATTATGTCCCAGGTTTAACTATATGCACTAAGTGGGCCACCTGGGTGGCTCAGTTGGTTAAGCATCTGACTTCGGCTCGGGTCACCATCTCATGGTTCATGAGTTTGAGCCCCGCACTGGGCTCTGTGCTGACAGCTCAGATCCTAGAGCCTCCTTTGGGTTGTGTGTGTCTCTCTCTCTGTCCCTCCTCCACTCAAGCTCTCCCTCTCTCAAAATAAATACATACACATTAAAAAATTTAGCTATATTCATCAAGTCATTACCAGAATGTAGGTGTTTTGTTTCTGATCCAGCTAAGAGGCATGCTGCCTTGTCATCGAATTGAGAAACATCGAGCCCCTGTAACATTGCCTTTTGGTCAGAGAAATGAAGACTCAGAAAATGGGGGCCGATTAACATCTTTATTCTGAACTTGGTTCCTGGTCTGTCATTGTTCCTGCTACTTAGGTATTAGACTCTTGTAATAAGCATTGATTTTACAAGTTGCCAGCAATAATGTCTTAAGGAAGCATTTAAGGCCTTAAAGAACTCAAATATTTGGGACTACTGCATTGTGGTTTCCTTGTTCTGGGATATGAATTCATAAGAGAAAAGCCAGGGTAGAGGTCTGACACCAACTGACTTCACGCAGGTAAGATTTTGCAGCACCCCACAGATAATGAGGGCTTTTTAGGAAAGCCCAGTTATTTCAGAGGTGCCTGGCACCTAAACTCTGCCTGTGCTCCTAGGGAACGAGCTACTTCGCAGCATCGCCGACACGCTGCCATCTCCTGTCTGAAGAACCCGAGCTTGCAGAGAGCACGCTGCGCTGTGCCAAACCGCGGGCTGTTCACAGCACACCGAGCGGCCGCGGGGGTGCCTGTGACGGGGGTGCTGGCCACAGTGAGCCGGGCGGTGCCCGGAACACGGTTGATGCCCAGAGAGGGTGGTTGGGGCTGTGCTGCTGCCTGCCCCAAATAGCATTATGAACCCCAGGGGCTCTCCAAGCAGACAGATGACGCCCAAATGCAAGCTTGATAGCTATTCACTGTTGTTCTCCTCATGGTGCAGGAAGTTTAAAATTTCTTGAAACCTTTTGGAAAGCACACTTGACTCAAAAAGGGAAGCACGTGGGACCACTGAGATGCTCAAGGATAAGTCAGCTCCGGCCCGGAGAGCAGAGTCCCCAGTCCTAGAGGTGGTGCTGTCCAGCTCAGAGTTTGCACCATGTTCACCTCTTCTGCCTGGAAATAGCCGTGTAGAATAAATAGACTCTTCTCACCTGTCTTGTTCACCTCCGTCTCAGGTACTGACACAGAACTGATGGAGCTCGTTGTCACTCTGGCAACTTGGTCTGGAAAGCGCTGGGAGTAGTCAGGGGGAGGTTTGGGGGAGTCTGGAAGCAGCCCCAAGTCTGTCCAGAACTTCCAGCCCCTCCTTGTCCTAGGGACGGGGAGGGGAAGCAATAAGAGACTAGCCTTCAGCTGGAGAATGCATGCCTTGGACGGATGTACGAACTTCACAAACAGTGTGTAGCTTCAGGTGGTCATTCCAAGAGGCTTACTTCCGAAATTTACATGTCCTGAGAAAGTACCTGCGGCCATTCTGGTTTTCTTGGTTCCCTCCATAATTGTTGATGTGGTGCTGCCAGCTCTGAGGGGTAGGACTGGGCAAACTCTATCAAATATCATTTGATCTGTGGATCAATTAATCTATGGATTCAAAGCAAACTCAATAAAACTTTCAGCAGTTTAATGAAGATGCTGATTCTAAAATGTATAAGAAAAGGCAAAGACTCAAGATGAGATAAGACAATCTTAAAGAAGGACAAATCATGAAATGCCCTAATTTGGGGTTTAAGGTTGATAACTGGACTATACAAAAGGAGAACTTTTATTCATCCAAAGATAGCATCCATTGAAAATAAAATTTCCATCTATAAGTAAGTTTTCATCATAGAGATGTATGATAGAATAAGAAAAAAATGAAGAATAAAGATATTACATTCGGACAGAATTCTATGGGTAAAGTGGAATGGAGGTACAAGGTCCAAAAGAAAGCGGAACAATTTAAAATTCCAACTGTTAATTAAAGCTTAGTTAGGTGCTTTTTAAATGAATAAATCTGGTATTAAATTGCTATGCCATTTAGAGTCTATGGGATACATTTAGAAGAGCAATGCTTCAGTTTTAGTATTGTCATGATTTGTATCATGTCATTCAACTCAGCTGGAATATCCTGAATTCTCCTCTCTCTATGGTTCTACGGTAGGCTTAGCTACAAGAGACTTTTGTGTGAGATTTGGAAACGTAAGGGAAGCAGAAGTTATTGTGCTCAGGAATTTGATCTAGAGTCCCAGGCTCCCCTGTGGCTGACAGCCCAGAGGGAGACCTGGTTGACACAGTGGGATCACCGCACAGTTCAGGGGATGCCCAGTCCTACCCCTCAGAGCTGGCAGCACCACATCAACCTTGACCTCAGAATCAGTGCTGGGAGGACAGCCCTCCCTGGGCTCATAACTGATGTGCCTGAGAAATCCCAGAAATGACTGAGTTTTCTTGGACACGTCTACCATGAGGAAGAAATGCTAAGTCTGGTTTTGTGACAATAAGGAAAGTCACATCATTTTGGGGGTGAGGTAGAGAAGAAGTGTGTTTTCATAATTTTGTACTGTTTGAATTGGATCTTGAAATTCTGTTATTTTAATGATAAGTTTTGCATATTGAGTGTCCTGTGCTAAATAAAAGAAGACAATTGATTTGGAGCAAGATCGTTGGGTGTGTTGCATTATATATGACTCCCTGTATCCACTTAAATTTTAATAGACTTGCCCATTATTTTTCTCCACAGTGTGCGAGTAATTTATATTCTCACTCAATATTTAAATATGAATGTTCTGGTTTTAATCTAGTGAGTGAGCAATGTCTCTTTCTTCACTTAATTATGAAGTTGTTATCCATGTTGTAGAGAAAAGCACAATTGCATGTTGGAAAGCACATGGACTTTGGCACTTGAAATATCTAGGTCAAACACAAGTTCCGCTTCTCACAGGTTAGTAGTGAGTTGGGAAAATTCTCAGTACATTCATCTATAAAATAAGAGCAAATGACCACCTCAGTGTGGTTGCCCTAGACGACATAATGGCCACGGAGGGCTGGCACGCAGAAATCATGCAGCAAACGGTAGGTTGTGATGGATATTATTTGCACATTTCTCTTATTCTCACGATACATTCCCATCAGCTATTGATTTCTGATATTCCAAAAGCTTTGTGTAGCTTAAGATAACAATGATTTGTGAGAATTACAACATTATTTTTCCCCTATTCTCCGGAAGAATGTTTGTCCTTGAGGAACTTGCATTGGATTTTGAGTTTAGTTTGGTTTTCTCATATTTGGAAAGAGTAGCTACTCTTTGGAGGAGGGAAAAATTGGTTGGTCTGCCACAATCTGAAGTCTGAAGTTTCGCCTTCTATGAGCATTTTTTTTTATTCTGGAAAATTTAAGCTTCCTCATGTAAAGACATGGCACAAGAAAGGAACTAAAGCTCAGTGGAAGCAGAATTTGTGGAGTTAACCACCATGGTTAGCGTAGCTTTCCCTGTCTCCAGCGCTGGTGATAAGTAGTCCAGAAGTGTGATCTAGGGCACAGGAGCCATCGGTGCACACGTGACCATCTCCATCACCATTTGTTCGGCTTCTGACTGGGATTCCTTTTATTCTCTACTCCTTCCCCCCCCCCCCACAGTAGCACACACCCTGAGGGGAGATCTCTCTTTTTTCTTGGTATTTCAAATCATTCCATGGGTTTTTTGTAGATATATTATCTACATTAAATGCAAAATGCACAAAGTGACTTTTTCCTAATGTTTTTGGCGTTGTTCCTTTAGATGCAGCAATACGCATATTCTAGTTATTCTGCAAGGATCCCATGGACCATCTTTAGAATTTTGTCTTTGAATCTTCTGCAAGGGAACTTGGCTGCAGTGTCCCTACAGGGTGCTTTGATAACAATCATCTACTACTGCCGCTTCTCTCCTCACTCGGAGTTGCAAGAGTTGTATCATCTTTGTAAAGATGCCTGTAACGTATCTGCTTCCACTATCCTATCCCCTTAACGCACACACACACACACACACACACACACACACACACACACACTTTTTATAGTTTTGTTTTTCCCATGTTTTGAAAGAAAGTAGATAATTTTTTTCTTTTCTTAATTTAGGCTTCATCTTTAATAGCACATTTTCTATTCATTTTAGTTACTCAGCTCTTTCAAAGCCACACAGATTGTGCTCTGTTTTGCTATCAAAGATTACTGTTACCCCTTCAGTTAATCTTCATCAGTAGCTCAATAATTGGATGGAATGGCTGCTCACTGTTCTCAACCAGAGTCTCGCTCTACTGAAGCTCCTTTCAAAGTTTTTGTGATTTTTCAAATACTATCTGTTCAAAATCACTGGTGGCTGAAGTCCTCCATGTCACTATACTGCTGGGCTTGTTCAGAGGAACATTCTACTCTAGGGAAAACAAGATAAAAAAGAATCCTGAAAATACTCCCCTTTTTAGTTTTGTTTGGCTGCCTTTCCAGCTTCGTTTGCTCTCCTGTGTCTAGATCTCTGGAATCAGACGTTCCTGTAATCAGTGCTGACAGTTGTTTCCCACTTGAAAATTTTCTAGGAGTAGATAATATTTAAATAATGGAATAATGAATTTCTAAAATCTCTTGGGGTCAATAAAGCAGAATGGAATGGCTAAGAGGAAAACTAATGCTCAAAAACGTAAGGGCTAAAAACAGTTCTAAGAATTTGTCTAAACAGTTATACATTTTTCCCAGGTAATTAATTTTTTTCTTAGTTATCCAGTTTTTTCCCTGGACTATATGTATCATTCTCATTTAAATCTAGCCAATCAAGGGGTGCTTGGGTGGCTCAGTCGGTTAAGTGTCCAACTTTGGCTCAGGTCATGATCTCACGGTTCATGGTTTCGAGCCCTGCATCAGGCTCTATGCTGATAGCTCGGAGCCTAGAGCCTGCTTTGGATTCTGTGTCACCCTCTCTCTCTTTGCCCCTCCCTGACTCATGCTCTGTCTCTTAAAAATAAATAAACGTTAAAAAATCAAAAAAAAATAAACCTATCCAATCAACTCACAAATACCTGTTGACTTTGATGTCTGTCTAAAATTCTTTTTTATTGTCTGTGTAGACAATTTTGGACATTTCTCCTTGAATATCATTATTTTTTAATGGCTTCTTTTATTACTTTTGGTTCTCCTTGTCCTAAGACAGTCCCTATCCAAAAGAAAAATGCCATTTCTTCTGAGATCTCTTTTATAAACGCTTTTCTCTTTCTTCAAAGAAACTAATTCAAATTACTGTTGAAATAAAATTGAATCTGATCATATTCTTCCCCAGATTAAATCCATTTATTGACCCACATCATCCAGCAGAGCATCCCAACTGGTGTGACCTGAGTAGATACAGATGTGACAAGGGAATCCTCATTCCCTGGTGCATGTGCATGTGTGTGTGTGTATGTGTGTGTATGTGTGTGTGTGTGTGCAGCTTGGAGTAGCTAGCCTTCTGGGTGAGTCATTTCTTGCTGGGAGAAAAGTAATTTATTTGCCACAGAGTGCCTTTTAAATGTTAGTTTTCCTTAGGAGTGCCAAAATACAAAATAAGACAGAATCCAGGGTCCCTGAAAGCTGACCCCACCATTCACTTGGTGAACTGAACATACCCAAACACTTATCACTTCTTGAGAAATTCAGTCTTTTCCCAGGCCTTCTTGAATATTCCATGGCTGTCCTAAGCTTTTTTGACATATTTTTCCCAGTATTTAAAATGCATTTTCTTTGTGCCCTTCCTGGTGATGTAATATTCTTCGTATAAGATCATGTTCACATGCTCTGGGCCATGCGTGGTGCCCTGAGACACAATTAACTTCTGCTTGTATTTTCTGTGCACATGATTCACTTTATACAGATCGTTCTCTGCACTTGACTCTTCTGTAATTATTTACATGTCTGGCTCATATATTGGAATATTACATCTCTTAGGAAAGGAACCAAGTCTTATTCATCTATGCATCCTTGTGGCCCCCCACACAGAAGTCTTTCAATAACTGTTTCTTGAATGAATCAATCAATAAAGAATTAGCTATTCAACCTTATTTAAGCTTTGAAATTAAATAATAATATGCTGATTCCGGACTATAAACACTTTTGTATCTTGACATGTCAGTGACCTTGGAACAAGAAGAGATATGAGAGAATTGCAGGATTCAATAAAAAATATTTAAATGTCCACAAGGATTGGCAACTGACCTAGAATATAAAATAAACACAGAATTCTATCAAATTGAATGGTTGGGAGAAGTACCTGGAATGTCAGTACATGGAGAAGTACGTGGAGTGTCTCTTGAGTCACATGGAAAGACATTAAAATGTTTAAAGAATTTGTGAGTATAAAACCAATCAGAAAGAGACCCTTAATAGGAGTAAAGTCTTCTGTCTACGGAAATCTAATGTCATGAGTGTTAGAGCTGTGGGCTGCTAAACTAATCACATGTAAGGGGTATGGAATGAGATCTCCTCTTGCTCTACCAGCTATTAAAAAAAAAAAAAAAGCCCAATAAATCCATTAGTGAAATTTAGGTCCTGCATGGCAGCTGAAAGTCTCTCAGCACGTAGCAAATTCAAATTGTTTGAGATAATTATTTATTGGAGAAATGCATTTCCAATACTAGGAATTGACTACAGAGAGAGCAAAAGAAGCCAATTCCAAGGTTTAAAAGTCATTTTATGAATATAGATTAGGATATTGTAATCATTGGGATTCGGATATTGTAATCATTGGGACAGACAGCGTTTACTTGGTATGTAAAATCTTTGATTCTTAACCTAACCAGACAGATCATGCTAGGTCTGGCAGATTCACCCTGTAAAACCAAATCAAATTTTGAATTGGGTAATTGATTTTACACTTGTGATTTCAGGTTGAAAGACATGGGAAAACTTTATTAAATTTGTGTAATATTTAAGATAATTTGAGAGTCGATATATGCATAGCTTATTTTATTAGATTTATTAGGTTTGCTGGAATAGTTTAAAAACTAGTGAGTGTTTTTCTTATCAGGGTGAATATTTGAAGGACTTCAAAAGAATGATAATTACCAAAAAGAATTATAATTACAATGGGTTCATGATGCAGGTTAAATATGTCAAGGGCTTTAGTTTAAATTGTAAATAGAACAGATCATTTAAAGGAATTTAGACTACTAAACTTAAGTAGATCAAATAGTAATTGAAGTTCAATGGGATATTATTTAGCCTTACACAAAAATGAAATTCTGATACCTGTTACAATATGGCTAGACCTTGAAAACATTATGGTAAATGAAAAAAGTCAGACACAAAAGGACAAATACTGTAAGATTCTATTTATATGACGTACCTAGACTAGGTAAATACAAAGAGACAGAAAGCAAATAGGTACATACATTGAGACAGAGTAGAGGTTATCAGAGGCTGCGGAGAAAGGGAGATGAAGACTTATTTATGGGGACAGAAATCCTCTCCATAGCATGAAAAAGTTCTGGAAATTGGTATTAGCGATGGTTGTACAACATTGTGAATGTATTCAATGCCACTTAATTGTACACTTAAATACGTTCAAATGGTTAGTTTTATATTATGTGTATTTACCACTGTAAAAATAAATAAAAATAATTCCCCCAAAAGTCATTTCTAAAATTTAGTAGATTTATAAATGGAATAGTGAGAGTTCTATGTAGCCTTTAGAGTTTAAGAAAAACCAGGTTTTGAAAATGTTGTCACTTTAATAAATAGCACAGTGATTGTGAACCCTGAATCGATACAAATAGAATTTGCTGAAAATCTTCCCTCATAAATATCAGAAAATGGACAGTGACAAAATCCTAAAGAAACTTTGGCTTTCACCTGTTTTCTTGCATCTTTGTGGTCTCGGAAAGAAAACACAGTCAGTATGACACCTTTGTTTTCCTTAAATAATGAAAAAATATCCCAGATTTAATTTACTTTTCCAAATAAACATGTAGGTGAATAAATAGAAAATGAGGCAAATATAGAATAAAAGAAAACAAAACTCAAGTCCAAGCTGTGTGTTATTTTTGCTCCCAACAAGTAAAAAAAAAATGGTATACTTTTCATCATTTCCACACAGCCTTCCCAGGCGACACAGGGTTTAAAACTAAGTCCCTGATACAATCTGCCTTTTATTTTTTTTTTAGTATTTATTTATTTTTGAGAGAGAGAGAGAGACAGAGCATGAGCCGGGGAGAGGCACAGAGAGGGAGACACAGAATCTGAAACAGGCTCCAGGCCCTGAGCTGTCAGCATGGAGCCTGATGTGGGGCTCAAACTCGGGAACGGTGAGATCATGACCTGAGCCGAAGTCAGACGCTTAACTGACTGAGCCACCCAGGTGCCCCACAATCTGCCTTTTAATTCACTAGTGTTTTGAGAGTCAGCAGGCCAGGGAAGTCTTATTGCCTTTTGGCCTTCCAGGGCATCCAATACGAAGCTAGTCCTGAAGTCAAGGCCTTTGTTTTGGTCGGAGCCTCATCCAGGAAGTGACTCCTTATGCACTTGCTATTCCTTCTGCCAGGAATGTTCTCCTCCTGGCCACTCACCTCACAGGTTCCTTCTTATCCAATCCTTTATCTTATCCTTATCTTCCAGTTCTTCTCCTTCAGTGCCATCTCCTCCAGGAGACCTTCCCAGGCAGGTAGGAGGCACCTGGCATTTTGTGGAACACCCAAAGTGTTCTACACACCCTTTTGTGGCATAATTCTTGCCTGTTTCTACTTCAGGGTCTCCACCTCTGGGAGTCCTTCCCTGACCGTACCCTCTTGGATGCTTCTCGGTACCTCATGGCTCAAAGGCACTTATCACCCTGTCCTCAATTTGCTTAGTCAACTCTCCTCCAAGCAATGACTTGGTGACCCAGGTGCCTTCAACACTATAGCTACACCATTTTAAACACGTGGCTTCCAAACTTTCTGTGCTCGTCTGTATCTAACAGCTAGAAAGGGGAAGAGCATGGAGAACCACGTGTAGAAGTTGTTTAGGGGCCAGGCCTAGAAGTGGGCCTACCGCTTCTATTCACCTTCCATGATCTAGAATTCAATTTCATGGGACACCTAACTGCAGGGAGGCTGGGAAATGCAGTCCAGCTATGTGCCAGGAGAAGAACCAACAAATGGGGTTAGTGAGTAGCTGGCCAGTTTCTTGCACGAGCTTGTACATAGCTATGAGAAAATTTGTGAAGGTGCTATTCACTGAGTAAGGGTTGGAGAATGTCACAAGCTTTGCAGTTGATTGAACTCTATGTGGCAAAGATAGCTGTTCTCTGGATACACCATTAACTCTAATCTAGACTTTGTGTTCTTGCAATCAAAGAGAGAGAGCAAATGCAAGAGCAAATGAGACAGAGAGAAAGAGTGAGACATAGAGAGAGAGATCCTGTTTCCCTCTATGAGAAAAAGTGTGGACAAAATTAAAAGGCTGGTTAGGTATAATTTAGAATTAATCTGCTTTGCACCTCATACAACTCAAAAGGAGAAATAAATTATTTTACTTCTACCCTACTTTATTTTCATGCTGGCATCCAAGTTACATGAATACTCCCAAATATCTCACTTAGATTCCAGTTCCAAATATTGCTACCAGAAGGAACAATAAATTACTTGTTTCTTAGTCAATAAAGTACTTAGTAAAAGCACATGAAGATGAGTGTTCCTTATATGTCTTTTATTGTTGGTTACTTGTATGACATTTCTTTAAAGGAATTCTCAAATAAGATTTCCATTAAATACTTGGTCCAAGAATATAGCTCTTGAGAATATTATGTGCCATTTTGTTATCTAAAAGGGATAA
Organism: Paguma larvata; assembly: GCA_030068075.1. NCBI lineage: Eukaryota > Metazoa > Chordata > Mammalia > Carnivora > Viverridae > Paguma > Paguma larvata. The sequence goes on along the minus strand of CM057838.1, from coordinate 13,535,614 downwards.
ACATTTGTTTTATTCTTTGGTCCTACTTCAAAATGCTTCTATTTTATTGTCTGATCTTATTTAAAACGCTTCAGTGTTAACAGTGGGAGTAGAAGGTATTTACTAGGGATGGCAAGTTAACATTTTAAGGACTTAATGAGAAGTCATTACTCCAAAACTGGCCAGGGTAAGTACTAACTCAAACTTTGTTACCTGTATCTGTGTCAGCAATCTGCTTAATTTGCATAAGGATATTCAAAATAATTTTTAATTGGTAAAATAAGTGCTGTTCAAGAGATGGAATTGCCTGGCAAAACTCAAGAGATAGGAAAGCCAGAAGAGAAAATTTTCAAGGAGGGAGCAGTCAACAGTGACCAAAGCCATTAATTACAATGAAGCGTGATGAGATCTAAGTGAATTTGACAATTAAGAGGTCATTGCTGGCCTCCGAGTGAGTGTTTTCAGTAATGTCGGACAGAAGGCCAGACAGCAGCGGTCTGATGAGGAAGTGAGCACTGTAAGTCTTGACTACTTTGTAGAAAAGTCTGAACATGGAGGGAAGAAACAGAAGAGATGGGGAAGCTAGCTGTATACACCAGGTGGGGAGTCAGGTAATTTCTGGTTTGTTTTTTATTTTAATTATGTGACTTTACTCATAAGCCGAGGAAAAAGATCCAGTGAGAGGAAGCAACTGGACAGGGAGAAAAAGAGAGCTATAGATGGGGGTGGGAGGGGAGGGTGAGGAAGAGAGAGAGAGAGAGAAAATAATTAATGCAACAAGGTGCCTAAATACGTGGGAGGGAATGAAGCCCTCTTTTTCTGTCAGGAAGAAGAAAATCCTGGGCAAATGTAGACACTCTGGATGGGAAAGAGACTTCAGGAACCTGCCTGGTGGCTTTCATTTTCTCTGTGACAGAGTCTTGGTGGTAGAGTCTTAGTGCCGAGAGTGTGGGGCAAAGGGGACAAGGGCGCTGGGAATCACGTCCCCTCTCTGGGCTTCATTTCCTCATCCCTAAAGTGATGGTAGCGAGCTCTAAGACTGCAGTGTTAATCGGAAATGAGAAAGTGCTGACTCGGAATGAGTGAGAGGCCGGCTCACAGGCGACACTGTGAAGTTGCACGAGGACCAGTGGACGGAGCATGTTCTTCTCTAACATCAGGGCAGCTTAGGAACAGATGCAGAGAGAGGAGGGATCAATGTACCCTCACTAAAAAGCGCTGGGGTATAGACACTGAATTTAGAATTAGAATGGAGACACAGGGGAGCACCTGGGTGGCTCAGTCTGTTAAGCATCCGACTTCCGCTCAGGTCATGATCTCTTGGTGATAGATCGAGCCCCGCATTGGGCCCTGTGCTGAGCACGGAGCCAGCATGGAGGCTCTCATCCCTACCTCTGTCCCTGTCCCACTAGCACGTGCTGTCAGTTGTTCTTCACCCCTGGGCTCCTAAATTTTCCCACTAATAATCCAGAATGAAACCACTGCACAGGATCCACATACGATCCTTATAGCCCGTTTTTTCTCACTGTGCATTTAGGATGCATTAGTTCCACGAAAGTGTGGATTTTTTTTTCTTACTCTGCTCCGTCATAATCACATCTGGTTCCCAAATCTCCAATCTTCCATTCTGTACCATCTGGATGGCAGACCCTGCATTTCTTCCTTCTCAACTTAAGGGCATGCCACACACAGTAGGCTGCTGGGTAATGGCGAGAACCTGGAGGCTCCGATCTGTCTGAAACAGGCATGTAGGGAGATGTGATTGTGCCCTCCTGAGTGAGACAGGCATTTGTGCCACGGGCTTGCTTTAAGGGGCGAGGCTGATGCTTCACACTCCATCCACTATTAATCTGAGGCAGAGAGATCGGGATGTTCCCAACAGTTGCTGATACTTACCATTTGTAAATGAATGTAAAAAATGGGATGCACTTGATTGCACCTTGAGATAACCCCAGAGCCGGGGGCATCTTCCATAGAGCTGTAGTGTTAGACCTCAAAGTGCCTTTGGGATCCCCTAAGAGATGATTTGAGTTGTTGATGTGAACAGAGCTAGATATTGGCAGAGTTAGGACTGCCTTCATTTAATTTCTAACACGGAACATTAGAACCCCCTCTGGGGCAGTAGGTGTTCTTTGCTTGCTGGTGTCGACTTTCTGACATGTAGCCAATGAAAATTTTCAATATAAACGCATGAACCATTTATACCTTATTGTGAATTAGTCAAATTTTATCTATTGTACAGGGAATGGGAAATTTAAATTCTCATAAGGTGTGAGGAAAGACACATGAAAGACAATGTAAAGACATGGGGGTGTGTACCACAAACGTACGTAGGACAAATACACACTGGTTTCCTGTGGTGTTCCAGATACTGAGCTGGATCTTGGGATCCTAGGGTAAGTAAGCCATGATCCCTATCTACAAGTGGGGAATGCAACTAATTAAAAAATAAGTTGAATGCAGATTCAGAGATGAGCTTAGGGTCCACGGAGGCAAGGGAAAGAAGGTGTCCTTGAGAAGAATGTTAAAAAAAAAAAAAACATGTGAGGCCTGTTAAGTTACTTGAAGGGAGGTGACCAGCTCTCATTTGGTGACTGGATTGCATGTGGGAGGTGAGGAAAAAGTGAAGGAGTATGCCTAAGTTTCTAACTGTGTGTGAAGAGTGGTCATTCATACACATGGACTTATAGAGAAGGAAACCCTTTCTCCCCATCTCTGCTAATGGAAATCCCAACCATCCTCTGAGTCCATTTGTTCATACAGTTATTCATTCAACACTAATTCATTATCTATTGTCTAGAGTGCCCATTATGCCAGGAAATGGGCTACATCGTGGGGATATCATGACTGAAAAATTCCAGTTATGTTAAATGTTTCCAAAGGAGAATTATACTGTGCAACACAAGCATCTAACAATGTACCACAGGTGCCCTCATCTATCCTGGGGAGTGTGAGAGGGAAATGGCCAAATTTGGGAAGAGATAGTTAAGCTGAGATTTGCGGGATGTGTGCAGGTTAGTAAGTCAAGAGACAGAGGAGGCCTCTCTGAAACAGTCTGGAGGATTTAGGAAAACAGATATGGCTAGAGATGAGGAGACTAGAAAATATGTCCCCCGTTAGGCTGAATTACAAAAGTCCTGGTCTAGCGAAATAGGCAACAGTCTAGGCTGTACTTCACGATGAGTTTAGTTTGGAGCTGGTTCTAAGTAAAAAGGTTCCCTGTCTTGCCCCTGTGGAGAGTCTCTACTTGATTCACTGGTTTGGGTATTTGGGTGTTTATGATATTCTTCTTGAGAGATACTGTATTTTTTCCCCAACTTTATTGAGGTATAGTTGACTAATAAAATTGTGATATATTTAAAGTTTTGATATATGTATACATTGTGAAAGGATTCTCACCACTGAGTCATTATAGAGAGACAGTCTTGATAACCTACCCAAGGATGGGAATTCTGTCTCTGAATCACAGCGTTGTAGCTAGGATCTTATTCTGTGTACCTGACCTTCCCATGTGTAGTGCTGGCTGAGGTCACCACCCTGCTGGGCCCAACATTTTGATAGTGAGTCTGTTCCCTTGGCCAGATTTTATAGTTGAATTCACTCTGTGAGTCCATCTACCTTCCAAGTCCCTGTTCCTTCCGTGATATCTGGGCCAGGAATTGACAAACTCAAGCTCTTACACCGATGTGGTATAGTGGAGGTTTAATCCAACTCCTTGGATCTTGACCTTCAAAATTACTAAAAACCCATTCGATTTTGTTAAAGAGATGCAGGACCATCATTCGCCAAACATAAATCTTTGTAAATGCATCAGTCATCTCACTAATTCTAAATTCTAAAGATAAATCAGTATCCTTTCATCGAATTTGAGAATCTTGGGTTTTGAAATTCATCTTCAAAAATGAGTTGCCAGGCCAAGAGAATTTAACAATATAAATTCAACTATCATTTCTGTATTGGATGCCATGTGCAAACCATTTTCTAGGCTCTAAGATTAAATCAGAGAATAAAATAACAATCCTGACCTTATAGATCATTTATTCCAGTAGGAAGATTAGCTAGTTATTTTAGCTATTTAACAAAGTCTTCTCATCAAATTAGGGGAGATGCGTCAGACTCGAAATCTAAACTATGGTGAAGTTAGTTAGATACAACTCACCAGATAGCTACCAAAAAAAATTTTATTGTCTCTGAGCACCAGTAGATTCTTGATGGCTTATTTGACAAATGCTCTGACTCCTCTGAAATGTTGGTATGACTACAGGATCACTCCTGAGTCTCCCTCTTGGATTCACCAAATTCTCCTGCCCTTCCACATCAAATGTGTAAATATTGCAAGGCTCACAAGATAACGGACAGGTTTCTATTCTAAGGATCGTCCAGGCCTCTGCTGCTTTCTCTCCCTCCCCTGGTGCCTGAACTTTGAGTCACTCTCCATCTATCTCTAAGGCTTCTGCAAACATTACAAAGCCATGAAGGGAAACTGAGAGATTAACATTCAAACTACTCAACTGCTTCACATTAATGTCTTTGGTAAGTTCTTAAGAGGAGATAGGGGTTGTGAAAATAAATCAAGGACAGCTTATTTAAAATGGAGCTGGGAAGCCCTGAAGGGGGAGCTCTCATTAACATCTTAGGCTGTCTAACCAGCAAGAAGGAAGATAAGAATTATCTTCATACGGAGGACATTTTCACATAAGAATTTCGTCCTCCACTTTTAAGAAAAAGAAAGATCTTCCCTGCCCGAGCAACAACGCACTAACCACCACTTACCAGCCAATGAGAAATGCTCTTTCTTATTTCTTTTCCAATGAGCTTTTGTTTAAAACAATCCTCCCTAGTTTCCTCCTATAACCCAGTAACAGCCGACTTTCCCATTGTCTCTTTGGACACGCCTGTGGTTCCCCATAGTTTGCTTGTCACAATTGCAATTCTTTTGTTATTACCAAAGAAACTAATTTTGCAGATAATTGACTATTTTAAAGGTAGACAAGGTTATTTATTTCCAGTTTACATCAGTGCTATGCTAATATGACTATCCTCTCGAAAGGAATTTATGGGCAGAGAAGCAAATATATGAACACTAGCCTACAGGAAATCTCAAGGGCAGTAGAGATCTGGAATGTTTTCCAAGAGTCATGCTTCCTTCCAATGAAAAGTTCCCCAAAAGTATACTAGCAAGGGTCGAATTGTTGCATAAAGAGTTATTTTGAGATTTTTCAGTGTAAATTATTGAACCCGCATCTGGGGGGATTCATTTCCTTTTCAAAAACTAACTCTTAGAGTTTTCAATATACTTTTCTCCCACTATTCAACATATACAATCCAGACTGGCCTTTGTGAGACCATATAGATGTCCCAGCTGCAATTTGCAACCTAATATCAGAGGCAGTCATGCTAGCAACAGATCCTCTGAAGAAGTCTGGTCATATTTATACAAGTTAATACTATTTTTCAGCATCTTTTGCCTTGCCTCCACACTTCCCAGAATTAACAACATTCTTTTTCACAAGCGCGACAAGATAGTAACAAGCCTACAAGTTCATTTTCAGCAGTAGATGACTCACAAACAAGATGTCGACAGGTTTTTATGATTACAGATTCCAAATATCCTGGTCTCACAAAAGTATTCATAGAGATTGATAGATATTACAGAAAAGAAATAAAAATGAAACAAGAGATATAAATGGGCTTTTTCGTTGGAATGAATGATGGGAAGTTCTGACCCCATCAAACAACATTCTTCCTTTTTCGAGCTTTTTATTTCATTGCCTTTGACCTGCAATCAGAGTCCTTATAAGAGATACAGTTAGCAGCAGAGGCCGAGAGGTAACTAAGAAGATGGGTGGCTGGAAATAAATGTTTCCGCAAGCATTTATTACCCTTCAGAAATGTCCATCAGCTGAAATGTTAGTCCCATAGAACCACTTAGGCAGTGCAGAGGAGAGAAGCGGGTAGATGTTATTAATTTTTAAGGCTGGCTGACAGCTTTCAGTCCAAGAACAAAGCTTAACTTTGCATTCTGAATAATGCAGAAATTTTCATTAGTTAGAATAGGAATTGAAATGATAAATGATACATTGTCTGCCAAAATACTGTGACATTACATTATATATTTGCAGTCACCTTTCAGAATGAGTGTTCCAGAAGTATACTTAGACAGATTGGAAAGCCACCAGCATTGTTTTTTTACTCTATGTTTAGCTTTTGGAAAAACAAATCAAAAGACACATCTTTTTGACTGTGGGTTGGTAATGTCATATCCAAAGGGCAGTTCATTACTGCACCTAAAAGCTAAGTGTTGGCACAAATGGTACTAGTCTATGAGATCATTGCAATTGGTTTCCAGACATTTCTTTTTGCTCGCATCTGCCTTCTGAAGACTTGGGGACAATTTAATTACAACTGCACTTTTGATTTCTACTTCTTTCAATAAAAAATGTAAAATTACACTCGCTGGAGAACTATCAGCCTAAAAGGCTTGTGATTGCTTTTCCCTGTCATCTTTCTTCCAGTCGATCATCACGTTGAGTCAGTCTAGGGCATATTTATTTTGTTTTGAGCACCCAAGACTTTTTCTGGCTCTAAGTTTTGTTTGGCTTGATGGTAACACCGTATACTATATATAACTACTATATCCAGATGTCTGTCGATAACTTACTGTATGGCCCTAATAACAAACGCTAGAATTAAACCATTAATAGAATAGGCTTCTAGCAGCTGCTTGAATGCCAGTTTGATGGGCATTAAAATAGCTGATTCAGAGATTTCTATAGAGAAACTTAAGCTAATGAAAGACACCAAAGTCAATGGAACTACAATTTCTTCCAGAAGCAATACAATCCATATCCATTGACATTATTACTTTAAAAGAGGCTGATAGAAGGTCAAAATCGTTTACCCAACTTAGAAGAGCCTTTTTTTTTGCATGTCATTTTCTATTTCCAAGTTTTGCTTAAAATCACAAGCCTCAAAGAAAAGTCCTTTATGTATTTATTCTAATAGATAAAAGGCTATTGATTAATCTACCTTTTCTCACAGAATAAGGTAGCACGAAGCATTAGCATCATTCGAAAGCCCCCAACCAGTTCGGCGAGGAGGACAAGAAGCAGGCTTCCGATATCTACTTAAACATACTTTATAGAGGATTCAGCTGGGATTTATCAGTCAGTGTATTGTTTTGTTTTGTTTTTTGAAGTTTTTTTTGAAGTATTTATTCTAATAATTTCCTTTGGGTCTCAATTGCAGTTAAAATTTTTCATGCTTGGCCAGTTGGCTTTGTAGGTGAAGCCTGGCTCTCGGAAGCGAAGCTGTGCGTTGGGAGCATGCTGCTGATTTTCCGTGCATTAACTTTGTCAGACTGTGGAGCTACCAGTGGAACTCCCGAAAATACACTTTCTAAGTTAACCTCATAGCGGGAAGTGTTGTCATTACAACAGCACTTTTGAAATGTCAGAAACCTTCTGTTTTATCTAGTGTTTTTTTTTTTTTTTTAAACTCTAAGCCAGCATAAACGATATGATGCAGTCAGTATGTTTTCACATTTTCACTACTTGAGAGGTTTTTTTTTTAAATTTGTAATGTTTATTTATTTTTGAGAGAGAGAGAGAGAGAGAGAGAGAGAGAGAGAGAGAGAGAGACAGAGCATGAGCGGAGGAGGGACACAGAGAGGGAGACACAGAACCCAAAGCAGGCTCCAGGCTCTGAACTGTCAGCACGGAGCCCGACATGGGGCTCAAACTCACCATCTGTGAGATCGTGACCTGAGCCAAAGTTGGCTGTTTAACCGACTGAGCCACCCATCTGCCCCCTGCTTGAGAGTTTAATCTCAGAGTCTAATATTTTTCTCCAGTTGGTAAAATAAATCCTCATTGTCAACTGGATCCCAGTTCATAGACTGTAACCACATCTATTTGGTGGGAAACATTCATCAGACCCCTCCGGAGCTGTGTTCTAGAAAGAAGTTATTATGATGGTTAGCTGGATACTTAGCCTCATTGTTTTAAAGGGTCCTCTTTATAACCCAGATAGTTTAACTGTGATGACATAACTGAATCTTTGAGATGGGTAGGTGTGATTTGTTTATCTAATAATGATTTATTTTAAAAAATAAATTAAAAATTTCTTTGGTATTACATGAGCTCGTAACAGTTGTGCTAAGAACTGCCTTACATTAGCGGGCACTCAGTGAAGGCCAGTTGTTGGTATATGTGGCTAAGTCTTCACCCACATAACTTTAGGTGAGATATGTCTTTTATTTCTTTGGTGGTATTCTGCTGAAACATGACTCCTTAGCTTTTTAGCATCCCATTAGTTATTTTTCAGCATTTCTTCTTTTAATTTGGGTTTTTTTTTTCACATTTCACCTCTAAGATTGTCATTTTTAGTTTTTGCAGAGCATTTTATAAAATTTATATTCATATACTTCTTGCTAGAGTGTATTGTTTTGATGTTACTGCTATTAGTCAGATTGCAAAATTCTGCAGCTAGCCTACTTACAATTGACAATGGATAAAACAATCCCTGGTTTTCTATTAAACATTATTTTTAGATCTTTGAAGAAGAGTTTCTAAGACATGATCTGACAGCCATCTGTAGGCTCCCAGTCTGTGGGCATCCTCACCCACAGCTTGGTTTGAGAGTTTCGATACCTATGCCACCTTATTTGTGTGCAGCTCAGTGTGCAAACACTTGATTATAATTTTACCACACTGCATTCAGTCATTTTAAATTCCAAATACAAAAGCTTTCATAGCCCTGTAATGATTAGCTTTGGAAGCTACGTCTCATCCTAAATAAACGCACAGATAGCTATCATAGTACTTACAAGTGTCCTCTTCTTCCATGAAAATACTGATCACATAACAGGCATACACAAAACCAACCAACTGCAAAAGAGAAAAAAACATACTTTAAGAATCTATGCCAAATGTCCAGAAGTGAAGAGCCTATATAATCCAATAAATAAAGATAAAGAATGCATAGTAAGAATGTTGATGAATCTGTAATAGGAAGAAATCTTACTTTTAAATAAGAGCTGTGATTTAACAATTTTTTAAATGTTGACTTATTTTTGAACTAGAGAGAGACAGAATCCGAAGAAGGCTCCAGGCTCCGAGCTGTCAGCACACAGCCCGACACAGGGTTCAAACCCACGAACCACGAGATCATGACCTGAGCCAAAGTTGGATGCCTAACCGAACTACCCAGGTGCCCCAATAGCTGTGATTTTAAAGAGCTTTGCCATCTCTACTCAGTTCCAATGGCTTTCTAAAACAGAACACAGAAATGGGAAAAGTTTTTAGACATTTCACTTAGATTTTGATTTGGGATTTACAGTCCTTATATTTTAAAATCGCCACAGATTATTCAGAACATATATTTTGATGTTTTGACTATTTTAAAAGCAATTTGTAGCAACACTCATTATTACTACAATTATTTTAATACTTAATAGCCATAAAAGGAATCAAAATATGCTGATTGTAAATTAAATACCAATCATCTACTTAGTTGAAATGTTCTGAGAATACAATTCTATTTAAATAGTAAATTGTTTTGTTACAGAAGAAGAGATAGTTTATACTTGGATACTAGTATAATAATAATAATAATAATAATAATAATAATAATAATAGCATACTTGGATACTAGTATAATAAATGCAGGTGCTAGAGTGTAAGCTTTCTAGTTTTTCATATTGTTTTCTGTACATACTATACTGAGAAGGCAATTTTTATTTTATGGAGCCAGAGACACCACAATTCCTGAAAGACGAAATTGTCAATGCAGCTAGTCTAGTCTAAAATTACTCTAAGTACTTTGCTGAAAAATAGATACCTCAATAGTGGTTATATAGTCTGTCTTCTTACTTTTCTCTCTGTCATTAAAGGCTATCCCCTCCTCCCTTTATAAAATAACATTTGGAAAGGAAACTTCTCTGATAGTCCCAGTGTCAAAGGCAGAAATTCCCAATGCAGAGAATAATCCATCTGGTGTTTGTGACTACCCTGTGGATTAGAAGTATGAACTTGGAATTCCCCTCCAGACTGAGCAGGATCATGTTCTAGCTTTTCCTTACTTGCTAAGAAGGATTTCCTCTCACTCTTTCAGGAAAATGCAGAGGAAGAGGCGAGGTCAGAAGGTTTGAAACACAGAGGTTCGAACCAAGGAAGAGATGACCAAAGGGCATCTGTTGATGCTTGACGGTTCTTTCATCAACAAGACTGTAGCAATGTTGCTTCTCCAGTTTGCTCATCACCTCATAGAAATTGTTGTTGAGGGACGCCTGGGTGGCTGAGTCGGTTAAGCAGCCAACTTTGGCTCAGGTCATGATCTCATGGTCTGTGAGTTCAAGCCCCGCGTCAGGCTCTGTGCTGACGGCTTGGGGCCTGGAGCTTGCTTCAGATTCTGTATTTCCCTCTCTCTCTGCCCTTCCCTTGCTCACGCTCTGTCTCTATGTTTCTCAAAAAAAAAAATTGTTGTTGAGTTTGCTCATCTCCCTGTGGACGATGTGCCTCAACTTGGAAATGTTTTGAAAGATGGTCATGTAACAGCCAGTAAGACTATTATAAAGAATAGGAAGCTCCTTTAGTAGTTCCTGGTTCAGATCTTTAGACACAATCTGGGCTTCGATGAACTCTTCCTCATCTTGACCATACTAACCTCATCAGTCTTTTCTGAATTCTGCACACCTCCAAGTGGCACTGGGCACTGTCACAGTCCATGAGTTTCCAACCCACTTGGTGATTCTTTCCTTCATCGCACTGAACTGGGTTTCACAGTATTCCATAGTCCTCAAAGTCTGTTCAGCTCTTTTCTCTTCATAGTCTGCCCGAAGGAGGTCATTATTTCCTACAGCAGTCATTGGTTTCTCATGGCTATCCCGATCACCGCTGTAGACCGCCTGTCGGGTTTCTGATGTTCCCTTTGAGTTTTCATGCATCACCTCGACTGCACTAAAGGTATTCTTTAGGTCCTTTTATAGCTTGAGGCCATCTGCTAGATTACTAGGTTATTATAAAAGGATTTAACTCTGGGATAGCCAGATGGAAGAGATGCATGGGGCAAGGTAGAGGAAAAAGTATAGAGCTTCCATGCTCCTCAAGGGCACTACTTTCTCCAAATCCCAAGTGTTCACCAACCTGGAAGGTCCCATAGACGTTCTTTCATTAAGACAAAAGAGCTCATCTGAATAATTTTTTCCAGAAATACTTTTTTTAACTTAAGGTTTATTATCTTATATTTATTCCCTGTAGTTTTAAGGTTATCGGGTTAAATATGTTTTCTGAAAAGATTCATTGTCTATGTACTGAAGAGAACAGGTCAATATATTTATTTCTTCTCTACATGAATCTTTTGACTGATGGAAAGTAAGATCAGGGTCTTAATTCTAGTTACAGCTCACTATCTTTCCTCATTCAGTGAAGCTTTTGTTACCAATGAAATGGGAGAACACCTAGTTTTAAAAGAAAAGATAAATGTATAGCAACAGAAAATTTGTCAAATTCAATTATTCACAATGGGCCTTAATAATATCTTGATAGATGACAAGAAAGGAATTTTGGCTAAGTAATTGAAATATACAGTACCATTAGCTGGAAACAGTAAGATAAAGACATGCCATACTAGAAATATTAGCTCTTTCTCCAGGCCCTCAAGCAGAAATTGCCAGGCTTAATCTCAATATTACAACGAATGAATTAATTAGCATATATCCTTTTACTTTTGCTTTATTGATGGGCACACTAATAAAATATTTATTCAAAAAATTACTTTTGCTATCGTGATTAACCAAACTGCTGCTTAATTAATAATATTATTCTCATGAGAACCTGTCTAGACATCATGTTAATCACCAATCTGTTGATGGCTGAGTGTTGTGTAGTTCTTGGTTTCCCAGAATATGAGTTGAAATAGTCCCTGTGGCTTTCTGCTTATCTCCAAGAAACGAAATAACATGCATTCTTGCCAACAGCAGAGATACACAAAGTAAATAACACCATGATTGTCCTGATTATGTCTGCTTTTAATAAAGTTTTCAAGGAGTCGGTCATTTTAAAGACACTTTTCTTCTTTTCCATTAAAGCTTTCCATCTCTACGGTTATAACATTTAAATAATTTTCTCCTATGTATTGTAAACTCTGACTGCATAAAGTCTATTTTTTTTTTGTATAGTAAATGAATGCAAATGGCTTACGACTAGATTCCAACACCACTTCTTGTGTAAGGGATTAGTTTTTGCAAGTAGCATTTGTATATACGATCGTTTTGCCCTGCAGGCCTTGTATAAAGATTGGCAGGATTAGGCTTCACATATGTAGAAACTAGGATGACAGCCACTGGCTGTGTGTCCTGCTAGTTGTAATCTTAGAATAAATCAAAGAAATGAGGCATCTCTAAAAGCACAAGTATCTTAAGGGATCACTTTAAGGTGCAACAAATGGAGGAGATAAGCTCACCTAAGAAATTCAGAGGAGCTTGTACAGGTCCTGACTTACTTAGCGGGAGAGAATCAGCGGGTTTGAAGAAGCCCAAAGGATCCTTGACAAAAATAACTCCCCAACTACCTTCCTAGATTTCCCAGCATTCACACTGATGTTTAAGCATTAAATGTTTAAGAGATTCCTTAAGGGATGACAAAAGTTTCTCTATTTAGCACCAGGCTAAATGTTCTTTGTTAGTTGATTTTCCCTCAAACTCAAAATGGCTCTATAAAGTTCTTGGCCAAAGCCTGTCAGAGGCTGACATACTTCACTCTGTGTCGAGCTTTACCCTTATGAAAGTCATTAAATTGAACATCTGCAAATTCTATGTGTAATTTGAAAGCTTCTATATAATTTAGTTTTTTATTGGGTTTTTTATTTGGGTTAAGATGTTATGTTACTTTAAAAGTAGGCATAGCTACCTAATGTCAAGAACCACAGAGTTTGAGATTTTACTCTATAAACTAATGAGTTAGCCTGTTACTGTTTCACGGATGCTGGGTCAGAGACAAAGGACTTTATTACTCATAGCTCAGCAGCCAGCATGAGCTTCATATCTCTGCCACATCCCCCTTGGGCCCTGATGGACCCCTGCACACACAGCGGGTTGTGTTACAGGAGAGGAACATTGAGTTACTTTTACAGCAATGGGAAGCAAGCCTACTCTTTGTTGGGGTGGGGCGGGGGAGAAGTACCTCATTCTTTAAGGTTGTTTGCTGAAAACACAATCCTGAGAAATTGCTTGGGGAAAGGCTGATTATAAATTTGGAGGTTATCAGTATATTTATATATGGTATTTAAAACTATATGAGGGTGCCTGGTTGGCTCAGTCGGTTAATCATTCAACTTTGGTCATGATCCCACTGTTTGTGAGGTCAAGCCCCACGTTGGGCTATGTGCTGACTGCTCAGAGGCTGGAGCCTGCTTTGGATTCTGTGTCTCCGTCTCTCTCTGCCCTTCTCCTGCTCGCACTCTGTCTCTCTCTGTCTCTCAAAAATAAATACAGAAATTAAAGCTATATGATTGGATTGGAATGTTAAGGAAATGAGTGAAGTTAGAGAAAGGGGTTAACGGATGAAGTTCTGGAACATTATGACATTTAGGATTTAGAGAGAAGTCAAGAAGCCAGAAAGAGACTGAAAAGGCCTGACATACAGAGACATAAGAAAGCAAGAGGAATCGACTGTGTCAAAGGTCTCTGGCAGGTCAAGGACAAGGAGTACTGAGCCTTGGCGGCTGCACTGGGCAGTGTGGAACACATGGGTTGTTTTGGTGGAGGATGAGGCAAAAATGTAACCATAGTGGGTTCAAGAGAAAATAAGATGTCAACTATTCTTTCAAGGAGTATTGGAAAAGGAGAGTAGAGAAAGGAACGAGAGCTGGACAGAGATGTGATGTCAATGAGTATTATTTGTTTGTTTGTTTTTGTTTTTCAAAGGTGGAAATTAATACAGAATGTTTGTATTCAATGGGAATACACTTTTCCTTAAATCACGATTCACAATTTGGGGAAACAAAGAAGAAAGATTATTTGCCTGGCAAAGCACACATCACTTTTATCTGTTTCCAAGCCCTCTATAATCCTGCCTTGACTTGGCTTTCAAGGCTTATCCTCTACTCGTCTCTGCCATGAGCTGTGCTCCAACTTCCTGAACATACCCCATTCTTTGCTTGCCCATGACCCCCTAACCTGTTCTCACATCTTTGCTTGGGAAGACTCTCTTATCCTTTAAGCCCTGTTGTAAATGTCTCTTTCTTTGATCTCTCCAGTGGATACACCTCTAGTCTGAACTGTCTCAGTACTTTGTTCTTGTATCTCTAATAGCAGTTTCCAGTACTGCTTTGTGTTAAAGCTATGTGTTCATTTGTTATCTTCCCAGTAGGCCCTTGAAGGCAGGACCCCTCTGAGACAGCTGATGCAAAGTCCACATCCTCAGAGTCTTGCCCTGGTTCCTTTAGGAAGAAGATCTACTCCTTCCACTACATAGGCACAGCCTCATGTTCTTTGAGTAAGGCATATTTTATCTATCTATTTGCATGTCTGTCTCCACTGCCAGGCTCTCACAAGGTGAGAACTTTTTCTCAACTTCATTTTGCGTTCCTGAAACTTAGCATTTTGCCCGGTACAAAGAAGGCACTTACTAAATGTTTTTAAGCAAGTAAATGATGAGAAGCACTATATTTCAAAGCAAAGTGTGGGAGGGAAATGGGTATGGCTGGAAGGAAGTAGATGAATGTCAGAATTCCAGCACATTAGCAACCCTGAAATTCCCACATGGATCACCCTGTCACTCAGTCAAAGTAAAAGCCAACTCTTCATCTGTGCATCAGCACCTATTGTCTTGATTTCATAAGTCCCATAGGTTTTTGGTTTTGCTGTGATAACGTCTGTGTCACACAACAAACACAAGAACAAGCCAATGATTGTACCATCTTGGACAGATGGATGGAATCTAAACATTTAGAAAGAAAGAGGAGATTAGGCTATTTTCACTTATGAGTTAACTATTGGTTGGGTTTACATGAAACCAAATAGTTAAAGTATATCGAAAGCAGCTAATGTATTCCTGGATACACGCTGCTTCTTTCACTGGGGAAAGGAGAAATAAATAGGATGGAGTAAGAATTTTTTGGCCACTTGACTGAAGAGACATAGTGTTTTTCAGGAAGTATAGCAATGCTCCAATTCTCATAGCAAGCCAGAATTCAGTATGTCCTAGTGTCATGTCAGAGTGACAGACAATAGGATGTCCAGACGCCTAACTTATAGTTCATTACTAATTCAAGAATCTTCTGACTCTCTCCTAGAAGGAGGGAGGTTGAACTTTGTACCATGGTTCACCCTCAGTTTTGGACTGGACAGCAGGCCTATCCTTCCTTTCTAGGGAGTGATCGAAAAACCTTGACACTGAAGAACAGGCGGCTGATGGGCAGTCTCATCTCGGAGTGCTGTGTGGACACATTTCTTTCTCTATGACTCCCAGGAGGGTCTTTCTGTGCAACTGTCACCCACATCCATCTGTTTTCTCTTGCAAGCCCAATAGAACAGAAGTCTAGGATCTTAGGATCCTCAGGGGAAGAAGTTGCAGGAGGGACTGGCTTTTTATGTATATGGAGCTCTCTGGGAAGAGTGTGAATCCTAGCAAGTCCTAACCTATTTGTTTTTAATCAAGCTGCTCATACTTTTCCTTCAGGAATCCAGCATTAGAGTTATGTCTGTTTATGGAAGTGTCCTATGCCAAGCGAAGCCTGAAATTATTTGAAGACATTTGGTTCAATCTCCTAAGAGTCCCACTGGCACGCTGGGCTCCAAATGAATCAATGAATATGGAAATAAGTTGTTTTCTCCACGATGACCATAAAAATGCACAACGGCAACAGCATCGCATTTATTTGGGCTTTGGGGATTTATTGCCCTTACGTGTATGGGAAGCACTTGTGTAGACAGTCAAAATGGAAAACTAATGGGTTGCTGGCTTCCACCAAGGAAGATAAGCCTTTTAATGACACGCTTTTGTGATGCAGACACTCTGCACAAGCCAGCTCAGCAATATCATAGAGGACACAAATGTCACTCTGATTTGCAAAGAGCACTGTTGTCAGATAGTGCATTTCTGGTGGTAAGTTGTTGAGGAGTAAGAGCATTGTTTAAACAAACAAACAAACAAACAAACAAACAAACAAATGCACCTATTCAAGTAGATCATTTCATCTATCACTTTTCTAAGTGTCCACTGCCAATTCAGTAATTCTTCAATGGTATCACATGAATAGTTGGGTAGGGTTTTAGCACCCGAGTGTTATGAGGTCATTTGAAGAAAACTTTCTAGTAAGGAAAATTTCATGTAGTTTTACCTGTTTTACAATCTTAAATGTAAACTAAAGCAGAATTTTTAAATATGCAAGATTAACATGAATGTAGTTTGATGATAAAGAGTTGTTTTGTGATAGTGTCAGAATGTGACAGATGAGGTCTCGGGTGAGCATACATATCTTCCTGGCTATGTGGACTTATAAATAAGCCAGGGTTCATGGAGCTCTGCCTCCTCCACACTCGATCTTTTAAACAGAATCAGATTAGGAAACCGGAGTAAAAGCTGGTCTTGGGCAGGAGCCCTCCTCTCCACCTGTGTCCACTCAGATTGGCCTCAGACTTCTTGTAGGACCTTCTGTTCCCTGTTCCCATCTTGAGCTGCTGACTTCAGTCTCTGGCAACTCAAACTTCTTGTTCTCATGACTCATTCTGAATCTTCTATATGGCTTGCTAAAACATACTGAGTCTTTTTGTGTCTCTTTCATGTTGTGGTACCTTCAGTGTCTCAGGAGAGACATTTCTACAAATGCACCCTCAGATCCAGCTTGCCCTAGGACCACATAGCCCAACAGTGGGATGTCTATCTTCAAATAGACATGTATTGAGCATTGAGACCCCTAGAGCACGCAGTGGAAGGCAATGGGTGGCAGAGCAGCTGTGCCCGGAGCCCCCTGCTTAGTTAGCCAGGCACTGCCCTATAGGCATAGTGGTCCATATGTCTATTCACTTCTCGTCTGCTTCTCACTGAGGAGCTGGCTCAGCCACCGAAGAAGCTATTTACAAATGGCAAAGTCTGGAGCCATGTTTATTGTGGACACTGCTCTAGCCATCCAGTAGCAGGTATGTAACCTCAACAGACTGCTTAGCCCACTGTTGTGAATGGAGTTGTGTGTGGGTGTACAGAATTTGTAGATGTCAGGACAGGCATTTTTCTGCTCATATGTGATTGCAAAATTTGAGGAGAAAAATTTTGCAATATGGAAACCTGCTTCTCTGTAATTAGATGAGGTTTTCACAGGCTTCTTATTTTGTTTGAAAGATATAGCTGACATCCCTACCTAGCGAAATGTACGAGATCCACTTGGCTGACTTAGCAGATGGAGGCAATTCCACCTCTTGGACAAGAGTTGGAAGGAGACTGATGATGCTGTGGCCCAGATCTGAGATGACCCCAGGGAATTCTGTGTGAAAAAACTGGCCACAGTACTGAGGCATATCAGGTTGTGTAACTAATGGACATTTGAGTAGGCCAGATGCATAGCCTAGGACCTGCCTGTACTTCATCACTGCTGCAGCAGCTCAATGACCCTGCAATCAGGGTCAAGGGTAGGGGAGTATCCCATGTCATGGGCCACTTGACCTCCACTGATTGTCCCTGTTAAATGGATGCTGAGTACTGTCGCTTTGCCTGTGTGGTGTTCCTACACCTTGTTTGGTTTGAGCCTCTGTATTTCTTCTCTCCTGACTGCTGGAACAACTTCACCTTGGTCCCAGGGCCAATGATGTTCTTACCAGCAAGGATTCCAGGAGTTCCATTTAACACTTCAGGAATAAAAGAGGTTACTTTTGCTCATAGTCTTGCTCTGATAAATCCAGGTTTTAGAATGGTTTATAGCCTTGTTCCTGGGAGCCAATGCTGGCCTTATGGTTGATGGTTATGGTGTCAAGAGTTCAACTTCTGGTTGGAGAGGTCTCGGTTCAAATTTTGGCTTTGGCTACTATCTCAGTGACCTTGGGCAAGGTAGTTAACCTCTCTGAGCCTTAGTTTCCCCATCTGTAAAATGGGGATAATGATCATATTACTTCATTGATTATTGTGAGGATTACTAAGATAGTGGATATCCACTGCTTAGGACAGGGCTTAGTCTCACCCTAAAAATGAGATAGTGCTCATTCTGGGCACTATCTGTTGATTAATTCATCAAGTCCTTACATCTCTAGGAGTCAAGTTCTTTAGTAACTCTATTCTGTAGATGAGAAAATTGAGGCATAGAGATTAATTAACTTGTTCTCAAATCACTTAGGTAGGAAGTGACACTCTAGCTGTTTAGTCTATGATGTTATTCCCTCTCCTTACTGCTGTTCTATATATATTTCTTCTATAGTTCAAAGCTGCATTTACTTAGCCAAACAGTTACAAACTCTTTTATAGCACTATTCCCAAGAAGGCAGTATTATTTTTCATAGTAATCCTTACATAGAATTAACTGTTATCCACCTATCTACTTACAACATTATTCACTACACACTGTGTACTTTTAAAATGATGGTTTCAACATTTAAAAGCATTTTTTAAAAGCATAAGAAGTCAAAAATTTGAGTCAAGAGCATAAAGTAGTTCCAGGATTCTTGTGTCTAATAACCTGAAGTTTTTAGACTTCTCCTTTGTTCTGTTAGGTACTTTTCAATCCAATGGGCCAAAACCATTATTATTTCCTATAACATGTTGAAATCAATAGAAAGGAGGAGTTTTTCACTAATGATGCCCATATTCTTATTTCCCAGACTAAGAGTTCCTTTTCTAATATGGTTTTGGAATGATATGGTCATTCCAAATTCCAGAATTATATGGTCGTGATATTTTCTTTCAAATATGAGTGCCTGATGGGTCCAGACAAATTCATTATTATTGTGTTTGTTGATTACTAAATACTTTGTTGAAATACAGGTACATCATGCATTTGAGTCCAAGCACAGCCTAGAAATCATGACCAAAAAGGAAACAAAGTTAATTCACTCTGACTTCTTCTTAGAAAGTCTATGTTGACCTCCAAGGTTCTATCATCTTTATTATTTACAGTCATTCTGTAATGTTTTTAATAATCTATTCCTTTTTGAGGTGGTACAGGAACGGTGTTAAGTTTTCTGCTCTATAATTTGTGGCCTTCGTATTTTGGAAAAGTGGGACAGTTGCCTGGGTCAAGGAAGAAAAACATAAAGAAACACCATGGTAAAATCTTGGTTCCCTACCATTGATGAAAATCAGTTGTGTGATTTCTGGAAGACAGAGATAGCTCTGGGTTATACAAGCTATATAAGGTGTTACAACCTAAATACCTCAAATGGAGCCATGAACTTATCAGTGTCGGTCAGTGTGAACCGGTTGTGGGTTCTCACAGGAACAGCTGTGTCTCCATAGTGCCATAGCCTCTCTCAGCAAGCTTCATTGTTCCAATGTGATCTTTTCAAGGTACACACCTCATGGGTAATTACCAACCTCCACTGAAGTGAAGAATGTTCACACTTAACCAGATTCCAGAAAGGGGCTGACTCCAGAAAGAATTTAGGGGCTGGAATGTTACTCAGAAAAGGTATTTGAGCTGGATAAGGAGGGTCAGACTGAAAGAAAGGAGTTTAAAAACTTTTTTTCAGGGGCACCTGGGTGGCTCAGTCAGTTAACTGTCTGACTCTTGACTTTGGCCCAGGCCATGATCTCATGGTTTGTGAGATCAAGTCCTGCACTGGGCTCTGTGCTGATAGTGCGGAGTCTGCTTGGGATTCTGTCTCCCTTGCTCCTTGCCCCTCCCCCGTTGCTTTCTATCTCTCTCTCAAAATAAATAAAAATAAACTTTAAAAACCATTTTTTCAACTAATTTTTTTGATTTAAAATATTTTACTTCGGAAGTCAGTGAAATTTCTAGATGCTTTAAAGATCTAATTTACACTTTAATTAAAAAAATCTCTGTAGACCTACTATAGTCACTAAAATCCTAAATAAAAAATAAGTTATACTATTTATGTAGTTGTGAGTGAAATTAAATGTCACTTCTGCTTCTATTTCAGGTGTTTAAGGATGAGAATAGTTGACAATATGCCTGACTACTGATTTGCTGTTTTTAGTTCTGCTTTATCAGTAATCGGACCGAAACTATTCTGCTGTATGGACACATAAGAAGAAGGCATTAGGGTTGGTTCACTGGTAATTAGAACTGGGTCTCCCTACTCTGCCCTAAAAAGTAGAAACTGTGTGGAAAGAGGCTCGGTGGCATGTAAACTCAGTGGGAGAGAATGGTGTTCAATGAACTTTAAAAATATGGTATCTTAAAATGGCATTCAAGGTCCCCCAAGGCTATTTCCTTCACAATCATTGCAGAAAGTGTATGTTCCCTACCAAGTTTGATGCTTTTCTACTTTTCTTCATGGTGGGAGGCGAACTGAGAGAATGATCTCATTCATTATTGAGAATTCCAGAAAATATCTGGATGGACATATATTATACTGGTATTTTTATAGTAATAATCTGATACCTCAAGACAGATTATATCTCCTTACATATAATAATGTATGTTTACACTCCATGAAAAGAAGAGACCCATGGAACCATTTGTAGCTACATTTTGAGTATTTACTGGGGGCTAGGACTTGGCGCTAAGTTCTTGGTAATTGAATGTTTATACCATATTTGTGAGATAAATATTATTATCCCTCTTTTGTGAATGAGGAACCCAAGGATCCGAATAACTTGTTCCAGGTTTCATAGCTAGTTTTTAGTAGAATCGGGAATCAACCATAATTCTTTAGTCTACAAAGACCTACGCTTTTGACACAGTTCAATCTGGGCAAGACCCACACTTATTGGAAGATGAAGAAGCTGTTTGTATCAGAAGTTCCCCACTGACTGAGACAAGTCACTTCATACTGCCCTCCCTACAGCCCTAGGCCCCCCCTCCTTCTTGTTCATCGACAGATTGTACTAAGCCCCAGCTCAGTATTACTTTTATTTCTCATTTCTTGCCCTTGCTCTTGGGTCACAAAGCAAAGCATTCCACCTATAAAGCTTGGGTCCTCCAGATAAATTACATTTAACTTCTGCAGCTTCAACTCCGGCTTTCATTTCCATTCTGAAGTTTACCATTGGCCTCAGCCTTAGCTTCAGTTTCATGGACTTGGCAAATTCTGTCTTCATCTCTAGCTCATGATCTTCAGGAATTCTTCTAGATAGCATAAAATCCTGACAGCCACTAGACTCTTTTAAACCTGTCTTGGCAAATAGGTTTCTCCTTTCATTCATGGTTTCCTATCTCTTCAGATGAAGAGAGCACATTAGTAGATTGTTCCATAAACTTTTCCTACAAATGAAACTCTTTGATTCTATGAATGTTACACATTTAACTCAACACATTCCTTAATCTTGCCTATTACTTTGTTGAAAGTAAGACTATTAAAGTAAACCAGTTAATCTACCCACAGACACAACTCACTGTATTTCCATTCAACACGTTTCCATCATACCTCCTTGATGTGTTTGAGGATAAGAAATCTTTCCTCTTGAAGACAAACCCCCTCACTAATGTTTTTTTCTTATCTTGATTTTCAAAGATCTTTCTTTTGCTCTTTTGAATTTGTCTGCAATATCTTCTTTTCACAGACTCTTTTCCTCGTGCCTTCAGAAATATTTAGTTCTCCCTTATCTTACAAAAATGTCACTTGATTCTGTTATGTCTTTACAGCTGCTTCTTTTTACCCACAAATTTCTGAAATGAATGTTTTTATCAGCTGCCTCCTTTCCTTTGCTTCTCATCCCTTCCTTAATTCACTGCAATTTGGCTTCTGGCCCTATTTTTCTGCTGAGATTGCTCCTTTAAAGGTTAACAGCCTACATTTTGTCAAATGTAATGGCCTTTTTATCTATCCAAATTCACATAGTATTGGCACTGCGCTCCTACTTGACTGTGAGTGTTCGGTTCTGCCAGGCTTCCACATCTCCTTCCCTGCTGGGGCCACTTAATCTACTGCTATATTTCAGCCTGGCCACAGCATCTACAAGCAATTCTAGCTGTGGCAATAGTGGACCAAAAGACTGTAGGTTAATGGTGGGACTCAGCAACAAGTCACTTTTTGACATTAGCAGCATGGTCCTTGTGGGTGTTACGTTGACATCTGCTTGGGTTAAAGAGAACAAGCAGGGACAATCCAGGCATGTTACAAACTTAGGGTGAGAAAAATCTGCCTGGGTTCTGCAGAGGAAGGACAGCCTCAAAAACAAAGTTCCACAGAGTACCAAAGTCATCTCTGCTCCTGACTATTGTCACTAGCCAAGGTTGTCCTGACTCAAGAAAGCTAAGAAGTCCAGGAGCCAGGCTTCAGGGTGGTGATACCACTTCAGAGCTCTTGGCTTGAAGGGTTAAAATGCAGTGAGGCTCATTGAAGAAGAGTTAAGGAAACTGGAAGCAAGAACAGCTCCATGAGAAAAGGGGATCCAGAAACTAGGGAGAAAAGTAGGTGGGGTTGAAAGCCACCTTCCTTCCAGTTTAGGAGAGAAGGAGTATGGGGGTGCCTGGGTGGCTCAGTCGGTTGAGTGGCCGACTTCTGCTCAGGTCATGATCTCAAAGTCTGTGAGTTCGGGCCCCACGTTGGGCTCTGTGCTGACAGCTCAGAGCCTGGAGCCTCCTTCAGAGTCTGTGTCTCCCTCTCTCTTTGCCCTTCCCCTGCTCATGCTATGTCTCTATGTCTCACAAAAAAATAAATAAATGTTAAAAAAATTTAAAAAAAAAGAGAGATGAGTAGGGATTGGAGGAAGGAACTGGAACTGGTGACTGATGGCACAATTAGGAATAGATTAGTAAGTGTACAGCTGACACTCATGCTGGCCCTCGTTTAAACAAGATTCTTACAGATATCCATCTTAGGACATGGAATGGCTTCCAGACCCTAACTGCTAGTTGGGAGAGGGCTCCTAATATACTACTAGTCACTAAGGTGGGACTTTAGAAGGGTTGAAAGTACACACTGCTTCTCAAATAAAGGCACAGACATATTTTCTGGGATCTTGTTAAACTGTCAACTCTGAAACTAGTAGATTTAGGGTGGAGTCTCAGATTCTGCATTTCCAACAAACTCCAGGGATACTAGTGTTGCTGGTTTGCAGATTGCTCTTTGAGCAGTGAGGAGTGAAGGAAGCAACTGTAATTATGAACAGCTAGGGTCAAGTAGAACCTGTTTTTCAGAGGAATTGGCTCCAGGTCCTTCGGTCCTACTAAAATCTAATAAACATAGTGGACAAAATCAAAAGTGATGTGGATATTTATAATATGCCACAATTTGTTTAAAAAATGTGGGGGAAGAGAATACATATGCCCATGGCTTATATGTCTTAGTGGATTGCTAGTTGCCTTTCCATGTCTATTCTTCCTTTATTTTTTACTGACAGAACACCAATGTCTGGGAGTGGCAAAGTGCCCAGCTTAAAATCTATTCCCTCAGACAGGGCTAGTCAATTAGATGTGGTACGGGACTTTTAAATTTCTTTAAAAGGAGTCGGCTGCTGGGAGGCCAACTCTTTTGGTTTTGGCTCTTTTGTTCTTCCTTCTTGGCTGGAATATTGATGTGATAGATTTCACTCAAGCCACCATATTGTGATCATGAAGTGCCTTTCAGGATGAAAATTGTGTCCCAAGAATAATGAGGAAGAAAGAGAAAGATCCTGAGTCTCTGATGATAGTGGAGCCACCATTACAGGCCTGCTGTGCCTACCTCCAGACTCCTCTTGGATGAGAGAAAAACAAATCTCTACCTACTAAATAATTGTAATTTGGGCTTTCTTTTATATGCAGCTAAATTCAATTGCTAACTGGTACTACAGGCACATAGTATTTCTCAGAAGGTTATCTGAAAACTGACATCAGCTGTTGCCTCCTGGGAGGGGAACTGATAATACCCTGGGTGAGAGGTTGATGTGGGGAGGGGGAGAATTTAAATTTTATGGAGTCCCCTTCTGTCCTTTCTGGAGTTTTCATTCCAAGAGCATAGCCATAACAAACATTCACAAATAACAATACACAAGCAATAAATAACAACAACAAAACACAAACAAAAAAGCACACAAGTGAAACATGAGCAATATGAGAACGTGAGTTCTTGTGAATGTTCAAGAAAAACATACTTTGGTATCTCAGTGTGGTTTTGATTTGTATTTCCCTGATGATGAGTGACATTGAGCATCGTTTCATGTGTCTGTTGGCCATCTGAATGTCCCCTTTGGAGAAGTGTCTATTCATATCTTCCGCCCATTTCTTCACTGGGTTGTTTGTTTTTCGGGTTTGGAGTTTGGTAAGTTCTTTATAGATTTTAGATATTAGTCCTTTATCCGATATGTCATTTGCGATGATCTTTTCTCATTCCGTTGGTTGCCTATTCGTTTTGTTGGTTGTTTCTTTTGCTGTGCAGAAGCTTTTTATCTTGATGAGGTCCCAATAGTTCATCTTTGCTTTTAATTCTCTTGCCTTTGGATACAATGGACTACTACGTGGCAATGAGAAAAAATGAAATCTGGCCATGTGTAGCAACATGGATGGAACTGGAGGGTATTATGTTAAGTGAAATAAGTCAGTCAGAAAAAGACAGATACCATATGTTTCCACGAATAGGTGGACTTTGTGAAACTAAGCAAAAACCAGGGGGAGGGGAAGAGGGGAAAGGAAAAAAAAAGACACAGAGAGGGAGGGAGATAAAACATAAGAGACTCTCAAAGACTAAGAGAAAACTGAGGGTAAGGGGGATGAGGGAGGGGGGAGAGGGGGTGATGGGCATTAAAAAGGGCACATGTTGGGATGAACACTGGGTGTTATATGTAAACCAATTTGAAAATAAACTATTATAATAAAAAAAAAACAACAACAACAAAAAAAGAAAAACATACTTTGAATTTTCATTGCCTGTTTTCACATCCTTTGAGTGAAGTTTTCTTTTCATTAAGATGAAAGTGGACCCAGCTGCATTATATGAATTTAATAATATATTTGTACAAGAACGGAAATTAGCACGCAGAATTGAAATTCATCTGAACTCTGGTTTTCTGTTTTGCTTTCTGCAGAATTTTACATCAGGATCACTATGCAAATAATTAAAGCTACCGCATTTCTGCTGCTGAATTTGATCTCTAAGATTTTGAATTCATATTTATGACCAATAACAAGTGAGTCAATGGCTGAGGAAGAAATGTGTTTTGGAAGTTTGTGTCTTTGTTATATGTCTACATATAATTTAGTTAATCTATTTAATGAGCTGTTAGCCTTTCATTGGTAGTGTCATTTTATGGCAAATATCACAGGAGATGCAAATCTTTGTGTGTGATTAGAATGCATTTAATCAAGATCATTCAAGAATTTTCTGCTCACACAAACATCTCTATTTGCTTTTCAAGACTTTGTTTTACTACAAAGTCAATCTTTCTCCCTTAGCTAGCAAGGAAAAAATTTTTCTTTTCACCCAAACATTCCATACTTTCTCATCATTCTTACCCTTTGATCACGGATCTTTCCCGTGTCTGGATGGTCCCCTCTCTTTTCCTCTCCTGGTAGCATATATCTTTGTGTGTACACACGCGTGCATACACACACATTCAGGGACAATTCAGAGCATGCCACTAAATGTCACGGGCTTCTCCAATCCACACTGAATCACTAGAGTAAATGTCACAAAGTGGTGTTTTTCGTCTACACCCAGCTCACAGATATACTCCAATTGGTTCGTGTATTGTTTCTGTACAATGGTAAAATGGCTGCCAAAAATAAAACATGATTTTGGAAGATCACATTGGAAGATGTCACAAACATTTTAAAATATCTAGTTTCCCTTAAAAAACTGGAGGAAAACTGGAGGTCCTGCACATCAGTAGTCAGCTTGGGCTGGCTGGCTCAGTGGAAGAGTGTGCGACTTGTCATCACAGGGGCTTGGGTTCAAGTCCCACATTGGGTAGAGAGATTACTTAAATAACTAAAATTTCAAAAAAAAAAATAGTTCAAACTGAATAGCTGCTACTCATTAAAATAGAGAAGTCTCAAGTTTTCTGGAGTCCTCAGATCCTATTGCCTGGCCTGTCAGCTATTTGAGTCTTTCTTCTTATTGTATGGTCATGGGGGATACTTACTGTGGGGCAACGGAAGCATGAGTGGGGAGGTGAGGTGAAGAAGGTGACCCGAGCACAATTCTATGCAAATATTTGCATGTATCTGCGTTTGTCTGAGGAAAGATCCATTGCCTCGAGCATGTCTAGAACTAGGAAGGCTCATCCACAGAGCCCTGCACTGATGGCCTGCAGTTCTGTGAAATGATCACACAGTTTATTTTCCTCTTATGAAGCCAACTATTTACACTAATGTACTCTTTTAAGACGGAATGGAGACTACTGAGTATTAGGGTTTCCCTCACCTTTATTTTGTAGGTCAGGAAACTGGCCCACACAGCGGGTTATCTCTCACTGCCTGACACCTCATTGCCATTTCTTTACTATTTTATGCCTGTATGTCTGACCTTTCTAAATTAATGACAGGCTCCTGGAGGAAGGACTATCATCTTATTTACTTCTGGAAGTAAATGGAAGACTATGGAAATAAATTTATTTATAGATATGAATGAACGAATAAATAAATATTTTACCAAATTAACCCACTGCAGTTCTGACACGAGAGCACCTTTTCTTCTTAATCTTCATATCTGAGATTTTCTTTTCTCACTTTTCTATGTTTCGCTCGACATAGAGTGGCAAGCCTGGCTCTGTTTGTTTATTTTCTTTGGCAGTCTATTTATATCTATATTTTCAAGTATATGATTTGAGCATTTCACTAGGGGGCTAATAACCACAGCCTGGAAAGTGTAAAGATAAATCTTATTCATGCTTCATTAGATCAAGAAACATTTTCTCACATCAGTTAATATGACGATAGTTTTTTAAAACGTCTGCCTTCTTCCCCCCATGGTGCTAATGTGAAATGAAGTTAATCTAAGACTTGTATGCAATCAGATTTGGAAAGATTTTGTGGGTGTCGTATGAAATGTTAACCTTTCCATGTGAGGCTCTGACTAGGAGGTAATGTTATTTTGAGCACCATGCTGCGTCCTTTCCTTTGTCTTTGTTTTGTTTTTCTGTTCTAAAAGGTTTTACCTAACATGATACCTAGACATGCCTCTGCTCGGAAAAGTAATTACACAATTGTACAACAAAGAACTATTAAAATATATTTAATCCTTGCTAAAAAGGACAAAAGCGATGCATGGAATCTGTTGTAACCTCTACCACACACACATTCATCAGTCCTACTCTTGTTACTTTTGTTTTACTAGCAGTTTTCATCCGGTGACTAGAAAGAATTTAAGCCTTATTCTACTTACAAATGGATTGTCAAATAATTTGCAGCAGAGGTTTTCCCTGACATCCATTCTCTGCTCATTTTATCCAACGAATAATGTTTATTGTGCAAAGGTAGAACGGGGAATGGAGAGAAAAGGAAGAGGAAGAAGAAGAGAAGGAGGAGAAGGAGCAAGAGTGGGATGCTGAGAAAGAGAAAGTAAAGGAGAGAGGGAGGAAGTCACAGTCTTCATTCTTACAAAGAGAGTTTATCTACATGTTAGAAATAGTAAAGTCTCCAGGTAAATCCCTAACTAAGGACAGAATTCTGCTCAAAAGGCTAAATAGGAATGGTATGTCGATAGTTAACAGCAAAGTCAAACTGGCTCTATTTCTATTTGCCTCCTGCCTCCACCCTGTTCTCTGGGCTCCAGAAGGGTTCAGCGTCACCCCTGTTCTTCCGCATTGCTCCCCTGCAGATTTTCTCAGCTGCCTCATTGACACGAACGGGTAAAAGGACAGCCATCTTGTAGTCCACCTTCAAAGGATGAAATGTTAAAGGAATAAGCCATCTAACAATCTTATAGGGATACAGGCTGTGAAAAGGCGCATTAACCAGTGGGTGGTGAAGGGCTCTCTCTAGAGATGAGAGAGGGGGTGTGAGTGGCAGATGTCACACCCAAAGAAGGTGGCACCTGCCTCACCTCTGAGTAGGTAGGCCAGGAGGGGCCCTGAAATCCCCTTCCACTTGTTGCTGAGAGGCCACAGGTGAGTGTGCAAGTTCGCACCCACTGACGGCACAGACACCCAATGGGTGCTCCACGTACAGTAGAAGAAGAGAACTCAACCGACGGGTTTGCAATGCTGATTCTTCATGTTTGAATACATGCCACACTTGGTTGCTTCTTCCACACTACTGCATAAAGGACACTGGGGAAATTAAATATTTTAACTATGGGCAGACAAATTATCTTCCAATAAATCAGAAAACAGCTCATGGAACATAAACCAGTTGAGAGGAAAACCTGGGCTGTATATCAAGTTTTCACCTGCATTGCGCATGTAGGAGGTGGGCTTGAAGGAGGAAATTACCTACATGACATATCCTTTCATCACTGTTCAAATTATTTAACAAAAGGACAATTGGAAACAAACACTGAGCTATCAATGCTCATTTGCTAAAGATCTATTTTGTGGTTGGTATACTTCCTTCCTATCAGAGCACAAAAATGTTTCAATAATCCCCTTTGAAGGAAAGTGTTTTTAAAAGTTTAGTAAATGTGGGTGTGCTATCTTTTCAAGAAGCCTATTAAAACATTTTAGTGCTGCTTCAGATCAACCAACCAATTCAAGAAACATACTGTGGATTCCAACAGCCAGAGCTGTCAGCTAAGCTAAAGACCTATTCAACGGAAGAGCATGTTTAAAATAAATTCTGCTTACCGCCATTGCAACACTCCACACTTTAGTAGGGAAGGTTTGATTAATTTGCTAGAGTGGTCCACAGAACTCAGAGAGACATTTTCGTACTAGATTAGGGGTGTATTATAAAACGTATAACTCAGGAACAGCTGGATGGAAGAGGTGCATAGGGATAATTGACTAAATCATCGATTATTGGCATCGATTCAATTTCCAGCCCCTCTCCCCACCTCAGGGGTCAGGGAGATGGGTCTGAAATTCCCCACCCTCCAATCACATGGCTGGTTCTGCTGGCAACCAGCCCCTACCATTAGTGTCGTCCAAAAGTCACCTTATTAATACAACAAAAGACATTTTTATTTCTCTTCTCACCTAGGAAATTCCAAGGGTTTTTAGAAGCTCTGTGCCAGAAAGGGGATGAAGAGCAAATACCCTTGATATATTTTTCTTATTAGAAATCATAATATCACAGTCTCTAAGTGACATATTATCGTACTTATGTTTCTTGCTTTTGGGAGCCAGAATAAATTCCCCTTCTTGGGTATTTTTTAATCATTAAAAAAGATATTTACACAGAGAACAAACTGGTGGTTGCCAGAGGGGAGGTGGATGGGAAGATGGGCAAAATAAATAAGGGCGATGAAGAGGTACCAACTTCCAGTTACAAAATAAGTAAGTCATGGAGATGAAAAGTACAGCATAGGGAGTATAGTCAGTAATATTGTAATAATCTTGTCTGGTGACATGGTGACTATGCTTATTGTGGTGAGCACTGAGTGATGTAGAAAATGCTGAATCAATATGCTATACACCTGAAACTGACATCACATTATATGTCAATTATAGTTTAATAAAAAAGATATTTATACGAAGGTGTGTATCAGAACTCAGTAGTGGTTAGATATCAGTAGGAAGCGATGGCTCTCTCTTCGATAGAACCACAGGGTTTACAGTTTGAGGCCTAGTTGTCACTGATTGTTATTGGTGGTATTTTGAAGGACCTTTTCTGGCCTTCAACAGAATTTAAAAATTTTATCATGCAGTCACTTATTCCTATTTTTCTTTGTAACTCTAGGTCTATTTCATTGCTGGCATACAGCATTTGTCTAATAAACTCATGCTAAAATATTGGATATAGTTTTTGGAACCTCTCAGATAAGTGCAACAAAGGGAAAAAGGGCTCAAAATTTCCTTGTTGGGGGAAAAATAGAAAAATATATCGGTGAGGCAGAAGAGAGGGCCCAGAAATAGACCCACATAAATATGACTAACTGACCGAACGGAATATAATGGAACAAAGATAATGTTTCCACAAATGGTGCTGGGACACATGGACATCCATGTGCAAAAAGGTTGGAAAACCCTTCACAAAATGAACTCAAAACAGGTCATAGACCTAAGCGCAAAACATAGAGCTTTAAAACTCCCAGAAGACAACATAGGAGAAAATCTAGGTGACCTTAGATATGATGATGTCTTTTTAGTTACAATACCAAAGGCACAGTCCATTAGAGAGATAGTTGATAAGATGGACCTTATTAAAATGAAAAACTTTAAAAAAGTCAATGTGGTAAATAAATTAAATACCCAGATTAAACCAAATATAGCGATGATCTTCGATGTGAAGCTTCTATTGAATTTGAAATTAACAGTCTAGTCCCAGCACAGGTACCCTTAGCCACGCCCCCTTCTTTCAGTATTCAGTAGATCTGGGGCTCTGCCAGATGACAGCTAGGAACCGGGTCTCCGATATGAGGGCCCTATGGGGAGGGTCCCTACATGAGCTACATCCTGCTTTGTCTTCGTCATAAAACGAAGGAAACTGGGGAACGGGGGGTGGGGGGAGGTGTGTGCGTAAAACCGTAAATAAATCTTTAAAAATTCCCGATTGGAAGGAAAATGCGTCAATGCATTTAAACCTCAGTGAGCTTACTAAATGATCCGCTTCATCTTTAGCTGTGTTTCTTTACGTCCACTCATCCCAAACTCTTATAAAGTAACTTGTCCCTTCACTCCATGCTAAATTCGGGGCTCAGAACCAGCAGAAGGATGGGACGCTGGATTTTAAACGAATACTCTGTGGAGTTGATTGTCGGCTTTGGGGAAACGATCCCCACCTACCGATGTGTTAGGTAATCCGGTTGGAGGCACTCGAAGATCTCAGGGAACCATGTGACTTCAGGTCCTTTGTCTCACCTGGAGGCGATGAGCACGGTGGTAAAATGTCCGGGCCACCGGGAGGCCTAGGCCAGCTCTGGCACTTGTTAGATGCGCTGGCAAGTGTCTCGCTCTCCCTGTATCTGGATCCTCCTCTGCAGAATGACAGGAATACTATCTAGCCCACGAATGGAATTTCCGTTCGGATTCAACGAATTTTCATTAGCAAAGTGTTCAGCTAGTGTCTGGCATGTGGGAAGCATCACATATGTGCGCTACGGTAGAGGCTGGGGGGTCCGGGCCTGTGAGAAGTCTCCAGAGGGGACGGAGCTTCTGTGACTTCTAGTCGCAGATGAGATTACAGTTCTCTGGGGGGCGGATCTGAGCTGGAACCAAAGTGCACTCCTACAAAAGGCCGCGGATCTCCCTAGGGGACAGTTCTCTCTCTTGGGGGGGGGACCATGGCCTCTGGAGGCTGGGTGGGGCTGTTCACAGGGGCCGGTCCAGCACTGAACTCCCTCATCTGGGTCCTCTGGAGACTGCTCCTTCCGCTGAAGCCCCTGACCAAGGACGACAACAAGGGAGGAGGTGAAGCTCTCTTACACGGAAGTACCAACTGAAGATCTGGTGACTGGGAGGGGCTCCAGTGCTTAGAGCATCTGCCAGCGGTCACCGGCAGGACTCTGTGTCAGAGCAGCAAAATCACACATGGACGTTTTGCTGTTTCTTACACAATGCAGTAACTGATAAGAAAAGGATTATTCGATTAATCGAGCAGTTGTCTCTGTTGGAATTTTGTAGGATGGATTCCTTGACAAAAGCATTACAGAATGCTTTTACAAAGCAACATATTCTTCTTTCAAAAATCTAATCTGTTCATTGCCTTACTAAAACGTTCTCCCAACATTCTAAAACATGGAAATAATCAGAAAAAAAAAAAAAAAACCCAGGAAGGTTGATATAGAGCAAATTATTGCACGTATCTGATTCTTAGCCAAAATGCAAAGTGTTCTATTAGGCTTCTTTGTGTCTCTATATGCTGATGCCGTCATTTAACAGAAAAAGCCGCTTTCTTCAAATTATTGAGAAAATGAAGGATACTGTGTTGCGAATATAAAAGTATCAGATTTTGCTGGGACTAAATAACCTACCATTTTAATATTAGAAATTTTAACTAGAGAGTGACAGTTCTGGTTCCAGGTCCAAATTCTACGTGTGCTACTTCAGGCCTGACCACAGGCAACTGCAAAGTCTGTATTTGGCAGATCTCATGGGCAAGTGGCCCTCCCACACTAGACCTTGTGTATAGCCGGTGGACGCACCTCTCTGAAGGGAGCTGCAGTCAAGGACTCAGGCTTGAGATCACGCACACCCACAGACACACACACTACACGAACACACACACACACCACACAAACACCCACACGCACACGTACACACAGGCCATGATCCCTTACATATCTTCACTCCTCCCTGAGCTCCCCTCCCCTTTGGAGGCCTTATTGGTCAGTTCCCAGCGGGGACCTTTGTCAGCTGCTTCTGCTGAGACCATGTTATGGGAGTGGGAGCTTGAAGACATTTTTCTCTCCTGTGATTCAATAGTCAGTACTTTTCACTCCTACTCCCTCCTGCTTCCTCCCCTTGGGCCTCCAGGTCTATAAAACGGCAGGAGTCTTTAATTTGGGGTTCCCTTGGCAGTGAGATGATTCCTCCCATCCCATCTACACCAAATACAACTGACCTTCATACTGGTCTAATTCCATGGGGAAAAAATTGAACACTGGGGGAACTAGCACTTTCTTTCTGGCCTCTTGTGTAGTCTATCATAGTAAGTGAATGAAGGCTTGACTATTACTTTCTTTCTTTCTTTTTTTTTTTTAATAACATTTATTTATTTTTGAGAGACATAGAGACAGAGTGTGAGCAGGGGAAGGGCAGAGAGAGAGGGAGACACAGAATCTGAAGCAGGCTCCAGGCTCTGAGCCGCCAGCACAGAGCCCGACTCGGGGCTTGAACTCACAGACCGTGAGATCATGACCTGAGCCGAAGTCGGCCACTTAACCGACTGAGCCACCCAGGCGCCCCTTGACTATTACTTTCTAACTGGCCACTTAACTGGGTCTCAGCTCAGCTCAGCTCTCTCGGCTGGGAGCACACGAGGCCTTCCGGTAGTCACTCCTTCCCCTTGGAGAAATACACCTTCTGTCCACAATGCCATTTGGCAGGGATATCCCTTCCTTATGCATTTATAAAAACAAATGCACACAATGGTGCCATGATGTCCAAACACAAAGGTCAGATCTGTGCCCTAATGCTTGGGCAGGAAGGGGACCTGAACGTGAGTGTCACCGTGGACATCCTGTGTTTGCGTTTACATCCGTGCTGCCGTAAGGAGACCCATGAGTTGCGCATGAACCTCCCGCACTGTGGACGTCACCAGGGTCTCCCTGCCTCTCAGAGGTGGAGGATGCCCAGCTCCAAACTGATGACCTAAGCCCTCCCGTGACCTCAGCAAATGCCTTTCCCTCCATCTCGCCGCTGGAGTTCTCTGCTGCGTGTTCGCAGGGCACAGATTTTGCTCTCCTTCAAGCTCCTAAGTGGATTCTATTTCTATTTTTCCGAAGTTGGATATTATTAATTTCCCTTCTACATTAATTTGCGTCCTGGATAAAGCACAGCTGAGGTACTCTAGATGGGACAGGGATCCTTGGTTCCTCATAATTCTCCACCAGGAATCTGATGAGAATGGTGATTTTACCGAGGACATGAAGGGTAACGGGGCGGAATCCCATCCTGCACCTTCCACCCTCTCCAGCTGCTCCCATGCCCCGCCCCCTTTTGAAATGCCCTGCTCCTGTCCTTCCCGGGGCTTGGCCCTGGAGGGACAGTCCAGGCCCTGCCTTCAGCTACTTCAGAACAGCAGCTGCCCCAGACCTGGGCTTTCCTTTCATGGTGAAGTCTGGGGAATAACATCTTCATCTCATTGTGCTCATTTGCTGAGCTCTACCTGGCCACTGCTTCAAAGGCAAAAAAAAAAAAAAAAAAAAAAAAAGGAAATATTAAGCAATTAAGCCATTAAGGTAAAGGAAGTCTTCTGTTGCCTTTAACATCAAGAATCATTCCGAAGTAGAGCTATACCAGAAAAAATCCCTCTGAGGAAATACGTTAAAAACAAAAGCCAGTCTGATTCCAGTTTTCTCGATATGAATTTTGTTGTGCTAAAGAAGACGACTGAATAACAAACCTCTCCCAAAACCACTCTTCTAAAGCTAAAAGGTAATAGTAGATGGCTTCATTTGGTGATTTCCATTCTTTCTAATCTCGAATGAATGTCTGTTCCTTGCAAAAATCCTATTTAAATTCTGCATCATTTTTTTACCTCGTTATCTTAATATAAGTTTCTATTCTTCCTTTTATCCCTTCTAAATTTGATGAATTCTGCTTGAGTTCAGTTTCCTAGACATACTCCCCTAAGTGTGTTCCTCAGGTTAGGTATCATTCATCTTTCTTCTAAAGTAACTTGCCCATTGGAAAAACACCACCAAACTACAGTAATGCTCTTTTCTTTTCTTAAAAAAATAGTTTTCAGAAATGTTCACAAAAATCTTCTCTTTGCAGTAGACATCTCTCTTCCACAACTTTCTCAGCCAACGCCATTTCAGAAAACATGCAGAGGACTTTCGTAGCCTACCATTCCATGATTGGGCTTATATTTCTTAGGTCTTATTTCTCTTGTCCTCCACCCTCATCAAGAGAGCCTGCGGCCAGAAAGTTACAGAGGCAAGAAGAAAAGATCTAATCGTTTAGATCTTTTTACTCTTTGTTTCCATCTTTTCACTTCTCTCCCCGGCCTCCACTGTGAGCAGTGGTGGGAACCATGTGAATGCTGATTTGGGAGATGTCTTCGTCTCGCTGGAGCTCCATCCCCTGGTGTCTATTGACAGGTTATGGAAATGCCACACGTGATGCCACCATGAGGCAGGGCCCCCGATGACAGTCCTCCTATTCAGCGCTCGCTCACGTATTTAGAAGCCAAGCCTACCGGGGTTTATCTGTTGGATGCATGCAGTTTTCCCTTACTAAGTTATTCAGAATAGAGGGTTGAGTACTGGTGTTCAGAAGCAAATATTCACATACATGATAATGGGGCTATTATCACAAAAGGGACTCGAAGCTCAGGTGGGATGCGTGTACTGGAGGGAGCAAAGTCCCAGCACCACGGTATCATCGATACATTATTTTATGTCTGAAACCCAACCAGGTCTGGGGTTAATCCAAGCAAAAATTCTCTTTTGTCTAAAACATCTTGCAGTCTCAGGTATAAATTGTTTCTGCCTGAATTATTGAGATAAATGTCTCTTTGGTCCATTTCCCTCTGCTAGTCTAGTCGTAGCTTATAATGGAAGCGAGTGCCAGGTCATGAGGAAAAAAAAATGAAATGAACCAAGAATGAATGAAAAGGAAACATGAAAAGAAAAAAATACTCTAACGTTGGTGTGATAAAATGACTTGTGCTTTCATTAAAGTCCTTATGCTGTGCCATTGAGGGTTCTTTAAAATTGTCGTAAAGCTCAAGTATTGGTAATTTGGCTTTTTATTCTAGTGAGAGCATCTGTTTCCTTTTCTACCAGGCACACTTCCCTACTTTTTCCTTTAAAGACGGTTTTCAAACTCCAGACACCCTGGTCTCTTAATGCATTCTAGTCAGATCCAGTGTATTCTTTTCAGAATGAACGGAGACTAGTGTACAAGGTTTCCTGCCAGTTGGGTGATTCAGTTGCTGATTTGCTGATATGTCTTAGAGCCATTTCCTACTTACACACCTGGACATGCCACATTTCACTGTGCGTGTATTTGTGAATGGCCATGCCTAGTTTCAGTGTAAATATACTCACACATATGTGACCAGGTGATCTATTTCATTCTGGGAAACGGCTCACAGAAAAGCTTTTTATTTCTATATTCTTAGACTGCTAGTGAGGGATAGGTACTAAAAGTAGGAATGTGTTACTTTAAATATCTAAATTAAACAACAGGCTATTGGGTTTGTCATCATTAACTAATGTTTCTTACTGCGAGGAAGAGTACTTTAGTAAGAAATTTATTGTAGCAACTCACTATTCCTGGTCTGTAAGCGCTTCCTTCCTAAGTTGACTGTGTGGTCGCAGGCTACCCAGAAGAGAGCAGTCAGGGATGTAAGGTCTATATTAGCCAAGACTGCAGGTTCCTATTGGAGCAGGCCTTTGAGCTAGGACACACACCAGCGAGCCAGTTCTCACTCTCTCCTATCTCCTACTTTCTTGCTGGACTTTCCGGTGTGTCTTATTTTAATTTAGGACTTGGTGTGTTTATCAGTAAATAATGATTACAATGATGACCATTTATAGATTAAACGCTTTGTACGGGGTACTATGTTGAGGTCTGCATATATGATCTCATTCAATTCTTAAAATAATCTTATGAAGACACTACTGCCATACTCATTTCGTAAATAAGAAACTGAGAACCACGGGGAGAGTAATGAAATTGCCTGATGTGATATGGTGTGGAAGTGGCACATAAGAATTTGAACTCAGATACGTATGACCAAGAACCATGGTTTAACCATTAGACTATTCCGCTTCCTTCCCAAATTAAAAAAAAAAAAAAACAAAACAGAAAAAACCCCAGAAGCCTTGTAATTACTCTTTCTTTGCTTTATACCTTCTTTAATCGCAGACATGTGTGAGGAAGGACTGACGTGTCTAGATTCTCCAGTGACTTTACACATATACCCACGCACACACATACACAGGCATACTTGCATGCACACATGTGGATACACATACATACACGCACATACATAAAACACACACACGCACATACATACACACACACATAGACGCTTAAACCTAGGACTCACCACAACTGCACTGTGGGATGAGAAAGCAAACCACTTTTCAGCTCTTTGATGAAAAGGATAACGCCTGCTGCTGTTCTTCCTGATCTGAGACCCCGAAGCTTCTCTTCTATTATCTCACTCCTCTGGGAAACGTTCTCATTCTTTTCAACCTCTGTGTCATGTCTTGTGTCTTTATCCTTTCCATTTCCTTAAGTCGTTGACTTGTATCTGATCTCTCCTAAAAGCTATATATCACTCAATATTATATTTTCCAATTCCAAAATGATTTTCGGGGACCTTTAAAAACCCTTGAGTGTATTTTATATTGAACTAAGAATTTTTCATAATTTTTGGCACGTTTTTGCAAGAAGGAAGGGAAACTCAGATATTATAACAAATGTTAACTATTTCCTTTCTTGTTTTCTCTGAAAGTGTCTTAAACTATTTTTCAACTGCACCTTGTATGACAGGTTTTAAATATTTGATCATTTTTTCAGTGAGTCTGTTTTCTTTTAATCTTTTTAATTTTCAGTTTTAAAAAATTTTGATTTTTATTTGTCTTGACTACAAAGAATTGTGATTTCCAGGGCGCCTGGGTGGCTTAGTTGGTTCAGTGTCCAACTCTTGGTTTCAGCTCAGGTCATGATCTCATAGTTTGGTACGTGAGTGGAGCCCTCTGTTGCTCCACCCTGACAGCACAGAACCTGCTTGGGATTCTCTTTCCTCCTCTTTCTCTGTCCCTGCCTTGCTCACCTGTGTGCTTTTCTTTCAAAATAAAGAAATAAACTTAAAAAAATATTGTGATGTCCTATGTGACTTTGTTATGATCTCATACTTTGATTTCATCATATGTGTGTGTGTGTGTGTATTATTTACCATTTTGTTAAAAATTTTTGAATATTTATTTATTTTGAGAGAGAAAGAGAGCATAGGCAGGGGAAGGGGCAGAGAGAGCAGAGTGAGAATCCCACCCGGCTCTAAGCTGTCAGCACAGAGCCTGACTTGGGGCTTGATCTCCTAAACTATGAGATCATGACCTGAGCCAAAATCAAGAGTCTGAGGCTAAACCAGCTGAGCCTCCCAGGTGCCCCGTCTTCTTTTTAGAACTGAACTGCTTCACATTCTGTTAGTTTCATGAAGTTTTTTCTTCCCTTTGACTATGTTTTATAGGATGCATTGGATTTGTCATAGAAATGGGAAGCCAAATCATTTTTCTTAATTGCCTTAAAATACAGAAGGGCAGCTGTCTAGTTTTAGTAATATTGTTTTTATAATTGGATTCCTGATAGTAAATTCACTTTTTGGCCATCAGCATCAATAACCAAACTGAACTGCAGATCAAACAGATTGTAGGACATACAACATGGTAGATGCAGAAATTTAGGTAAGACATGCACAACTTTATAATGTGAAGAAAGAACTGGAGCCCTAAATGCATCACGTGGGCATCAAGAGTGCTCATTTGTTTCACATGTGACACCGGAGAATAAATGAAGGAGCTTCTATGTAAGCGCCTTCATTTCACATTGAGATGAATCTACCTTCTTAATTCTTTCACTCCTTTAAAGTTCTTTTAGAGTATGACGATGAGGCTGCTGCTTCAAAACTGTCCATGGCTTAATCCTAAATTATTCACAATATCAAACATTAATTAAACGCCAAACTACTAATCAAAACACAAATATAGTTTATCAGTGACAAATACGCTAATATCCTAGCATAATCGCAAATTACAAAATAGCATTAAAGTTATACTATTTGGAAAGAAGGAATGTGGCATTTCTTTTCTAAGGCAGTTCCTAAATCGACTCCCTTAAATAATGCGATGAGTTCTCAAAATATTTTGAAAACAATGCAAACTGAAAACATGTATGAGGTTGTTCTCATGCTGGTCTAACAGACACCCAAGAACCCCTTGGGGGATCATCACCCTTTCTGTGATCTTACGGTTGGCTCATTGAGGCAGATGCAGTTTGGGACAGAGTTAGAAGGGCAAGGAATTTGACGTCACAGGGAGGTGAGGGGAACTGCAATCCCAGCAGATTGTGAAAATGGAACTCTGACAGTCAACAGGAAAGAGTGGGGAGCAGGGGGTGGACATTATGGTTCCTAGCAAGGCAAGGGGGAAAGGAGCCATCTACACTGTCAAGGGTCATGGCAGAGTACAAAGGGCCAGCAAGTGCTGGTCCAAGGACATGGGAGGGGATCAAGATGCAAGAGGGCTTCAGCCTGCAAAGTAAGCAGCCTGGATAGCACTGAGGGAGACAGAAGTTCAGAACAAGATCTGAAGCAAGTTTTTTCTCCTTGGAGGTGGCCCAAAGATTGTCCCAACCAAACCTGCCCTGGTGCCTGTCAAAGGTGCTCTGCTTCCCCAATATGAGGGATATGCTCTCATCCACTTTGAAGACCTCCGTGTGTCTAGGTTGTGTCTGAGCAAACTCGCACTTCCCACAGTGGGATGGGGTGTCATACTGGATAGCATAACAATCTCTGCTATTCCTCAGGGATGCCAAGTAGCCTGCTTTCTCTGTGTTGCTTATGTGGATTAAAATACTGAGTGGAAGGCTCTATATGTAATTCAGTGCCGTACAGGAAGAAATGGGAAACCTGAGATGAATCATGTTGTTACCTGAATTTTGTATTCTTAAGACAATTTTTGGAATACCACTCGCCCCCCAAAAGTTTGGTGAAGTTGGCTTCCTACTGGCTTTGTAGCTAGGTAGTCCAATGTCAGCATGCAATGGATAGCTGAATCTGGTTTCTTATCTCAAGGACTGTTCTGGAGTTATTGCTAGTTGGATTGCCTCGTCCAGACATGTTTGCTCCCTTGCCTTAGAATGGCCTGGAGGCAGAGGGCAGTTGGTACTGAAAACCAATGAAGATAAAATTGGTGATTTATATGTCAACGGATATTCTGGGGCAGAAGACAGGTGTTTGAAGAAGCTGGCCTGATTTTCTCTGATGGATGGTACAAATTGAAGGTGGTGGTCCTAAGTATAGTCTCTTCTGCTACCTATAATGCTTGTTTTGAAAATATGGATTTGTCCCAATGTGATTGATATAACTAGGGAAAAATTTGAATATAATGCAGATTCTGCTTTTGTAGGATTCTGTCCATGAGCAATAAAAGCTGAATGCAGAAAACTGCACTCAGTGGAACTGAGTTGTGGAGGAATACACAAAACGGAAGTACGAGCACACCTCAGAATCTACCAGCTACCCTGGTTTCCTCCCTGTGTTATAAGCCAGGTGCCTCATCTTGGAGAGTTATAATTTTCCATCAAATTTCAGACAAATTTTCTTCTACCTCTTCATAAGAACTCAGAAGCTGCACCCCTTCTGTCCTCTACCTCAGCAAGTAAACTGCACATTCTTTTCAAAGTCAAATATCATACTTATTATAGGATTTATGTATTTCTTAGCCATGTAATACGTGTAAAACAGTGCTATCACTCTTAATAGCTTCCTATTTTTTTATGTCACTGATAAAGTTTTTGAATTGTTCCCTGACCCCGTTTTCTCCATAAGCCTTGTGCTTTCTATTTTATGAGTTTTAAGGGACACATATGTCCATGTAGGGCAGAACTGATGGGATGTTTGGTTTATTCACTAATATGAATTGAGATGGATTATGAAGATTTGGAAAAGATATTTGCGATTGCATCCTGGGATTCTGGTAGAAGATTCCTCCCAGGCCGTCATTTGTATAAATACAGATTTCTCAGTAGCCACAGAATGAGGATATTTTCCTAGCGTTATCAGAAAGAACTTGCTAGAAACCAGTGTGCCTGTAGAGCAATACAGATACGGGATGGAGGTGACAGAGGGAGACGGTTTGAGGTGTGAGGCCCCCATTGATAATGAACGCTCTTCTGGGGCTAGCAGAGGCTCCTATCTACTTTTTGCTGCTCCGAGGTGAACAAGAGCCCTGGCCAGGGCTACAAGATGGACAAATTCCACATGTATAGCAGGCAATTGGATAGCTGGGGGCCATTGGAAATTAAAATGCAGAAGGGTTTAGAATTGGCTTTCTGGCTCTGTGACTTGGGAAGGTACTGACTCTGGCAGTGAGAGGAAAGAAGTGGGCCAGTAAATAAATCTGTTCTTGGCTGACTTGTACATGTCATTGAGGTTCTGCTGGTTTGTGCTAATGGCTAATGGGAGGTTTGGCTCCCAAAAGAAAGTCCACCAGCATTTTGTGAATTGATAGTGAGGGTTTGATAGAAAATAGCTCGTTCTCCAAAGTGGTGCAGTAAGACTCCAGAGAAATGATATTCAGACAGAGATAGGTCCCTTACAATCTTCCCTGCGGGCTTCACAGTCTTGCCATGCTCGCTCCCAGGAGTTATTCTCTATAGAAAAACAAGTCACAGGTCTGAGTTATTTAAGACTGGCTTAAGGCTAAGTTGGTATAAACAA
Organism: Paguma larvata; assembly: GCA_030068075.1. Lineage (NCBI taxonomy): Eukaryota > Metazoa > Chordata > Mammalia > Carnivora > Viverridae > Paguma > Paguma larvata. The sequence goes on along the minus strand of CM057838.1, from coordinate 13,494,391 downwards.
AAGTTAATTCTTTTATAATTTATCTTTTGTTTTTTTCTGCTTTACTGAGATACAATCAACATACAATATTGTGTAAGTTTAAGGTGTACGATGTGATGATTGCAAAGCTTAACTCTCACTAAACCTCCGACAGCCGCTGAAATATCTGATTGTTGCATACCAGTTATTTGGGGTGGCGATTTCCAAAGTGTGTTTTGTGCACCTCAGGGCAAAGTTTTGGAGGCATGTCAAGAGAGAAGAGAGAAGAATGGGAGGGAGAGGAAAGTGTTAGGCATAAGGCCGCCCCCCCCACTCTTCCAGGTAAGCAGATTCACCTTTATGTTTTGTAATTGAGATTTGTTATTGGTTGAATCGTGTCTCTCCTACTCCCTCAAAAAGGATGTGACAGTCCTAATCCTTAGCGCCTGTAACTGTGACCTTATTTGGAAATACGGTCTTCGTGGATGATTAAAGTGAATCCTTGGAATGATCCCTAATGCAATATGACTGGTGCTTTTATAAAAAGGAGAAATTTGGATACAGAGACAGATGTACGTGGGGAGGATGTTATCTGAAGATGAAGGTAGAGCTGAGTACCTCTATGAGCCACAGTATGCCAAAGACAGTCAGCTAACACCAGAGGTCAGGAGAGAGGCATAGAACACATTCTCCCTCACAGCTCTCAGAAGGAAACAACCCTGACGATATTTTGATTTTGAACTTGTAGCCTCCAGAACCATGGGACAATAAATTTTGGTTGTATAAGTCACCCAGTTTATGGCACTTTGTTACAGCAGCCCTAGGAAACTATGACAGGATTCTCGGTGAAATTTCATTTGGAAAAAGAAAAGGACAGAGAGTTCAGGTGAAACTTATTTGAAAATTATTGAGTTAGACAGTGATGGGCCACGTGGAGAACTGTGGGCCCTTCCAATACAGAATCACACCATTCAAAGGACATGAGACCTCTTAGTGCTAAGATTCTACCAAAGCAAAGTCAAATGCATACTTCCTGACATGGGTACCTAACTGGTGTTTTCATAGTGGGGCTTGTATTGTATAGTTTGTAAGACTTGTGAGAAGAAAAATAAAAAAGTCCACCCAACAATCAGATTATGCAAATGCATGATGTAATCATGATGAGCAGAGGCTGAATGGCCTTAATGTATATTCATAATGGTCACAGTAAGTTCATAATAGGGTCTTTTTTCTTTTTTTCATGGCTATGACTAACTAGTTATGTGTTCTCAGGAATCCCTGTTTGGTATAAACTGTGGTTCACCTGCGTGAATGCAGCCAGCCAGGAGTCAATGGGAAGGTATTGATTTTGGATAATGATTTTATTTAACACCTGGTACTCATTGCACAGATGTGCATCCTTGCTTCTCTTCTCGACAAGGAGGAGAGACAGCTGATGGGCAGATGGGGCCTTACTGTAGATTTCTTTCATGGAATTCTCCATGGGATGCCATCTTTGACTGATCATGAATACATGTACCTGGCAGAAGATCAATAGCTCAGGCAGAGGGGTAGAAGGCAGGCAGGCCTTTGGCTTAAAAAGTCTAAATACATTTCAGAGTTGTAAGATTTCTGTGTTAGAAGTGGTGCATGTTTTGTGTTATTTTGTATGTGTGCTTGCTGCTAGACGTGATAGTGAAAGCAGACTTGGCTTTCAATGGTTTCAAGTGATTCTGGACAAGCCCCTGTGCCCCTGGAATTATGAGGTTGTGAGAAACCAGGCAGTATTCAGGAGTGAATACCTTTGGTGACATTCAAAATTATGAGTGGGCACAGACCCTCTTGCGGCACTGACCAGAGACCGAGATTGTCTTTGGATGTCCGGTTTGTGCGTTGTCTCCCAGCCAAAGGACTTTCTCAATGATTACATAGTGCTTTATATGTGTGACTATGGACATCAGTTAAGTAATGGTTTATGTCCATATTGAACTAAAACAGCACTTTGAGGATCCCCAGGGAATGAGGTTTACGACTCTGTCATGTGTGCCCCAACAACCCTCTCCAGTACCCAGAGCAGACATCATCGCTGGCCAGGGCACGCATTTATGCTGAGCCCAGAAGAGGTCTTGGAATTCTTCTACACACAGTTATCTAGGCATTTGTTACCAATAGATGCGTTGCCATGCAAGATGAAACCTATTTGCCTTGCCCATATTAGGCCTTGAGTAGGCATTTGGCATAAAGCTCCAATGTCCCCACACAGAAAAAACCAGCTGGGTGGAAGTACCTAGATTCACGCCTTGAGTGTATGGATTGAGGGCTATCTACCTGCTGGTTGTGAGCCATATGCAAGAACACGAGTCATCTGGGACAGCCAATTGCTCCTAGTCATCACCTGCAACTCAAAGTCAAGTATTTGGCCTCAGGCCAATCTGCATCACACAGAGAAATTCATCTGACAGTACTGAGATGTAGACTAGTAGACTCTCGAGTCTACAGGCAGGTAAATGTAGGCAAGCACCACTGACTGTCCCCAAGGCTTGCGCGACCATCCGTAGGGTCTGACTAGGAACTTGTTTAGTAGGAAGAAGCAGGAGCGAACCCACCACAGTGAATTAGGGACTCCCTCCGCTAGATCTCTTAGCCCCGTAGGCCTGGGCCATGTTCACACCAGGACTGTAGGCCAAGTTGTTGACCACCTGTGAATATAAATTACCTGCAATGTTAAAGTAGAAACAAGGGAAGAAAGGCAAATTGGCACTTACGGAATCTGGCACTTTGTGGGTACAATTTCATTAATCTTCTCAACAGCCCTATGAGGTAGGTAATTTTATTTCATCTCACAGATAAGGGAAGTAAAGCTCAGGGGGCTGTGTATCCTCCTGAGGTCACAAATAGGAAGCAGCAGAAGTGAGACCACCGTAGGTCTGACCAGAGCTCCCCTTTACTCCTTGTGGCACCTGCTTCTCCCACATCACCGGCCAATGCCAGGAGAGAAGCCACATCTTTCATATCACGTTAATTTACTTCTTCCAAAATGGAAAAAAGCTTATTATTGTTTCAGGTCCCTACTCCACAGCCAGCACTTAAACACTGATTGATGACACACTACGGTCCACCTATCCAAACTCGCGGTCTGCCGTTTGTAATACTCCTGACATTTCCGAGGTCATCTCTCTTTCTCCCCTCAACACACAGACAAGTCTGATTCCGCGACTCAAAATGGAAAGGCAAAATGGCAACAAATGTCAAGTGTAACAGTGATTCTTACAGACAAAGCACCAAGAGAGCAAAGCTATTAAAAATTTCATTCTCTTTGCCCTTCCATTTACTGGGCTGCACCCTCTGTGCTACTAAAATCAGACCATTGGAAGTAATGTTGAGCAGCACTACCTGGGACATAGCACTGTTTCTGCAAATGTGAATCTACGTGGAGCAAGACCTACAAATAGCTTGTTTCGTATCGGTAATTGGTAGGAAGGATCTAGTAAGTCCTGTGTTATTACTTCTAAAGAAAGGAGGCAGAAATAGGAAAAAAAGAGCTCATTACCTTTAAAGGGATTTAAACTTATATGTATACTTATTTGATTTGGGTTAAACATAAATAGACTCTTCCCATTAAGTATTATTTTACTTAAGGGAAGGGTAGAGAAAAAGTTGACTGGAGTAAGAAAGTCTTGCTATTTAAAAGGAACAAAACTTCCTTTTAACTTGGAAGTAAGACAGCATGAAAATTGTACTTTCTTCTATAAATCTGACATGTGATTGCCATCATTTTGTATCATCATGTTAATTATGAAACATAATTAAATCATGTCAATAATGATTTAATTTAGGCTAAGAAACAGTATAAGACTAATACTATTTTAAAAATTTTGACTCAAATCAAATTTTGACTCAAAAAATATGTAACTCAAATCAACTCTTCATTTTTAAAAGTGGAAAAGTTGAACCACTTGTCACATTTCTTCTGTTTTGGATAAATCTTACCCTAGTTGTCAGGTCATTGATTTCTAAGGAAATTCATTTGTCAAAGCTCTTTTAGTTCATGCCTCCCTGTTACACATTCATCATTTACTGCGCTGAAAGCTCACAGGTTTTCTCTCCTGGCCCTTTGCACATTTAGAGGTTTTGATCTTTCTTCCTCTTTGATAGCTGTATGATCATGTATGGATTTTTAAAAACTCAAGTACTGAGTGAGATTTTTCCGTCTTCTGAGTTACAATCAGGTCTTGGGAATCTGACATTCTAAATTCACTCCGTATCTTCTAAGCGGATTGGAGACCCTGGTTAGTTGTGCGTTGATAAGAATATTACTTTAATCAAATAAAGCAACAGAGTACAGAAAACAGGGTGAATGTTATAGTTAGAAAATAAATAAAAAATGGTAGCATTTTGCCCCTGTCTTTTCCCTGGGTGACTCTTTTTTGGTCTTTTTTTTTAAAACATGCTGTTCCATCTTTGCTTAAATAATGCCTGTTTCCTCTTCCTCCCAGGCCTGCCTGCTAGACTACTACTGTGCCTGATTAGTGCATATGTCTGCATAGCCTATTAGGTTTAAAACTTTCTTTTCCCTGATTTTATCTCACATCTTCTGGGGTAACCGTGATAAGCAAAGGTAATAAACACAAACGTGACATCATTCACTTAGAAAGTGTTCAATCCTGACCCGACGCTGTTTCAGCATTCACTCTGTCCCTGTCCAGTGCTTCTCCTGCACAGGACTCAGACTCAGGCCCCGGGGAACGTTGAGGGCAGCAAGTCCTGCACCTCTCATGTGGAACATCTTCTCTGGGGAAGGTGTGCTGGGTGCCGGCAGAGGAGGAATAAATACAGAGCCAAAAGTCAGCTCCGTTAGGTGTAGGGTTGTTTTTATCACTGAAGTCTAATGTCTCAGCAGATCTATATTATGAGGAAGATTTATAAAACATGGAACCAGTGTGGTAAAGAGAGAATTGAAAATATGGAATCACTAAAGGCACCCCTAATGTTGGACATCTGCTTTTATACTAACTAAAATAAATAAATAAATAAATAACAACAAACCAAACCAAATCAAAACCCAAACCAAACCTCGCGCATGACAAAATACTCCACTTTCAATTTCTAAACGTATCCAAATATGTTTTAGGTCTCTGGGCAGCTATTCCTCAATGATTTATGATTGTGTACAGTGTACTTGGTGGGTAAAGCAGGCATTATTTCATCTAAATTTCCGTTCAGATGTGGAATGTGAAGGTTAAGTGGCACCGGAGGGCATAGAGCACCGTAAGAGTGGCGTGGGTAGTGTTTCCTTGCCGGGTAATGACGGTGTGTGATTCATGGACTTTCGGGGCCACTGTCATTCCTCAGTTGCCCAAGCCTAATACTTCTCTATCCTGACAGCGATCAATATCTATGAGGACGCCAAGTGGGGACAGTCACCAACAAGGAACATGCTCCTTTCACCAGTAACTCTTGGTCATTTTTGTCTTTTGCCTCAATCTTCCTTTCTCCTGGATTTCAAGAAGACGCTTTCGGTTCTAATGCCTCAGTATCTAGTACTGATAAAAGTGACACAGAACAAGAAAATAAAGTGTCCCCGTTGAGGCCTGGCTACGAACACCTGATAATAGTGAAGTCCGAGGGAAATGAAATAGGATTTAGCAAGGGCAATGAAGTGAGGATCTTTATGAAACAAAGATGTCCCCTACCCTATTCTTGGATTAAAAATAAACATTTTCCGGGGTGCCTGGGTGGCTCAGTCGGTTAAGCATCCGACTTCACCTCAGGCCATGATCTCACAGTTCCTTGAGTTTGAGCCCTGCGTCAAACTGTGTGTTGACAGGTTGGAGCCTGCTTCGGATTCTGTGTCTCCCTCTCTCTCTGCCCCTTCACCACTCACACTCTGTCTCTCTCACTGTCTGTAAAAAATAAACATTAAAATTAAAAACAAAATAAAACAAAACATTTTCCTTTATGCTGATATCACATTTTGTTGTAAGTGCTAACCTAAAGCTTAAGTAAGTCTCCCAAAGGCAAGCAGTTAATCCGAAGTTTTCTGAAAGGAATCTGGAATCCCTACTATCCCCAGAAGTAAATCATCGTTGGACACGAGAACAGACAGTTTCTATAGTTATTTTATTCTGTGGACGCATTCCCTTTCTACTTAGGTTTACAGTCAGTGAACCTGGAGAGCTCCCCCATATACCTTCTATAAATAATGGAATCCTTTCTTCGAAAAGCTCAAGGCAGAGATGCAAATAAGTTGAGCTGCAAAAAAATCTTTCAGGCCCAAAATGCCCTGTCATATCAGCCAGGCCACGGATCTGTGTGTTTGGGGCACTTAAGATCCTATTTCAGATTGTCCCCTGGCAGCTACTGTTACTATACTAGGAGTTTGGCATACAAATAGCTTTTTGTTGTGAAGTTGCAAAGTGCCTCGAATCGTTTCTTAGAGGTTTTCGGACTTTTCCCATTAACTTTCGACTCCTGACGACTAATGAGATCGTCCGGGAGCTTTCTCACTTCTTGAATGCCATCTTCTTGTGGGAACAGGAGAGGTCATGAATTCGTGTGAAGAGCTGCTGAGGAGAGGCGGGAGGCCACAGACTGAGCGCCCCTCTCACAGGGAAGCTCCTTTCAGATGGAGACACAGGTCAGAAACAAAACCTGAAAAACACCCTCTTTGTTTCTTATTGCTGCTGTGGAAAATTCTCAGAAATGTTGGCACTTAAAAGCAACACAAATTGATTATCTGACACTTGTGGAAGTCAAAAGCCCCAGGGTTCCTCTCTAGGGGACTTTCCAGGAGAATTCCTTCCTTGCCTTGCCTCTTCCAGCGTCTAGATGCGGCCTTGCCCCAGGCCCGCTTCCATCTTCAAGGCCGGCGAGGGCAGGTTGAATTCTCGCGTCTCCTGTCTCCAATTTACTTTTCTGCGCCCCTCTTCCATTTTAAATGCCTTCGTGATTGCATTGGGCTCATTTGCAGAATCTAGGACAATGTCCTCACTCACCTCAAGGTTCTTAATCTTATTCACATCTGCGAAGTCCCTTATGGCACATAAAGTAACATTGTAACAGGTGCTGTGGATTAAGACATACCTATCTTGGCGGCGGGGGGCATAAGCTACCTACCACGAATGCCTGGTTGCAGGAGATGTGTGAACTCTCTAGTTGCCTCTTCGGTTTGAAAGTCGCGGGGGGTGGGGGGGAGTGCGAGAGAGTAACAACATAAGAAAGCACTCGCACAGCGGCCCCCGAGGTGCTACAATGATGAGATGCTATTTATACCTGTTCAGGTGATTGTTTCACTAAGTCATATAATCACTAGTTGTATTTTTTCTTTTATGCGGGTTGCGTTACCAACTTTTAACAGAGAAACTGGGGACTGAAAAGGTATGTGCTATTATGTTAAAATGGTTGGAGAAATCACCCAGGTAGTATTTGCCTTGCTTGGAATTATAAATTTTATTCGTGGAACTACTTTTTTCCTGGAAGGTCAATCAGCATTGAGACAGCAAAGCTACCATCAATCTGACTCTCCTAGGCAATCTGGCTCTCTGGAGGTCTCCTCACAGAAATGTTTTTTAACACTAAAAAATGTAGAAAGCAGGGCAAAAGGACAGGAGCCAGAAGAAAGAAAGTCTCACTTTCCCTTTCACTATGTTTTCTGACCTTTCAGATTTAAATAAAGCACACCTGAGAAAAAAGATAAAAAACCATGAGATCATGACCTGAGCCGAAGTCAGATACTCAACTGACTGAGCCACCCAGCTGCCCCACAATTTGAAACCCACCTCTGATTTCATTTATCTGACCCGTACCAAGTCATCCCAAGGAAGTCTCTTAAAGACTTATTTCCTTTTATTATAGTGAACAAAAGGCCTAAATTCTGAAGGCGTAAAACATCACCACTTCAGATACGAATACCTTTTGTTTTTACTATTTATTTGCAAGTGACTTAAAAAAAATGTTTATTTCGAGAGGTGGGGGAAGGTGCAGAGAGAGAGAGAGAGAGAGAGAGAAGAGAGAATCCCAAGCAGGCTCCATACTTAAGAGAGCCATATGACATGGGGCTCCTTCTTATGAACTGTGAGATCATGACCTGAGCTGAAATCAAGAGTTGGACGCTTAACCGACTGAGCCACCCGGGCGTCCCTGCAAGAGACTTTTTAAGAAACCCAAATCCGTTTGATAGAGCCACAAGATCACATACATCGCTCGGTGGTGGTGTCAAAGTCTATTTTGTTAATATAGGCAAGAACCCTAAAATCTTTAAATAGGATAGTCTGTCAGGCTTAGCATATTATAGGTTGGTTTAAAAAAAAGAAAATTGATAATCTGCAAAACTAAGAGAGATAAAGTTAATGATAGACAAATAATTCTTGTTATTAAGCCTGTGGAAGAAGGACAGACATAGAGACAAAAACAGTATGGCAAATAGACAGCTTCTCTGTTGTAGTTCTGCTTCAGAAATAGGGAGACGGGAGCAGATATGTTTTAGAAGGGGGGTGGAAGTATGCCAGAAACGTCTATACTCTGCGGTGCTCAGGTGTGGAGCCAAATCCCTACAACCCTGTACTCAGGAGCAAGGAGAAGCCTCCCATACACACTGAAATGTCTCCCTTAGTTACCCAAAGCTAAGAATGTTAATAAAAAGTCACTCTTTTTCTTCCCATTAGAAGAGCCCAAATTATCCCGGCGACCCCAGGGATACAAATACCATTGTCTGGTTCAAGCTGCAAAGACTTCAATACACATTTATAATTCACCGGAATGACTAGAAATTAGTGTCTCAAATGCCAGGGAGTTTATTGCTTTGGATATAATCACTGATTACTTTGTGTAAATTAAAATAAATACATGATGGTTTTTCTAGCTCTTACACCTAATAACTGTATTCTATAAATAAAGAATCTTCCATATGTATAATCAGTAGCTCCTTCCAACAATCAAATCTCTCTTCTGCTAGTCCTAAAGAATGGATCCTCCCTGTTTAAAACTTATGGATGGGGCGCCTGGGTGGCTCAGTCGGTTAAGAATCCGACTTTGGCTCAGGTCATGATCTTGCGGTTCGTGAGCAAGCACCGTGTTGGACTCTGTGCTGACAGCTCAGAGACTGGAGCCTGCTTTGGATTCTGAGTCTCCTTCTCTCTCTGTTCTGCCCCCACTCGCATTCTGTCTCTCTCTCTCTCAAAAATAAATAAAGATTAAAAAAAACCAAACCTATGGAGACCATTCTTGAGAGAGAACAACGTTTGCATATTGAAGACGACGGCAATGATGAAATAATTTGAATTTTCCTAGCTACGTGATTTCACCTGTTTGCAGCTTCCATTTCTTATTGAATTTCCTCCAAATGCACAGATCTCTTTCCAAATGTCCCTGCCATCTCCGCTGGTGTTGAGAGAAGCCTCCGAACAGTGCCTTCCCCACACATTCTGATACCATCACACACTTCTAAATCCTAGGCTTTAACTGTTTCCTCCATCTGCATTCTGTATCCTTAACAAGTTTTCGAGAGTCAAGAGGGCTTATCCTTAACTTTTATCACCCTCACTAGCTCTTACATGTACTCTGCACATTGTAGGCATTTAATAAATACTTACAAACCACACAGCTAAAGAAATTTTAAAGATTAAATTCAAGTTTTCCCTTTTGGGGGGGGAACATACTGGATCATGTTCAAGGTAAACTGCTTTTGTAATTTCAAATTGTTTTTGGCACAAGAGACAAAGTAGATTAGTTCGGTGTCTTTTGTTTCTCATTAACTCCAAAGCATGCTGAATTTGGAAAAATAAAGTGAATATTATTTAATCATACATCACATTTTGTAAAATATAGCTACTCTGAGAGTTACTCTAAATCAGTAGACAGATGGAAAACACAAAATTCTGAGCTACAGACTTCAAACAGAAATACCATTCTCTGGTTGCCAAAAATGCCACTATGTTTGAGTGCTGTAACACAATGCCACACACGTTGTCTTCATATTCAGATTAAAAATATTTTAATCTTCCATTGACCAATGAAAAATCACTTCAAGATAACTCTAAAATCTGACTCTGATTTTCAGACATGGGGAGGGGATTCATTCCATTGCCTGATACGGATTGTGGGAGTCTTTCCTCTGCATCTATATTATCAAATATACACAGTTCAGTTCAGCGGCCGTGATCATTACTAAATCATTATCACCGATTTTAAAATATCATCCAGTAACGTTTTAACCAGAAATGGAGATGGTGTTACCCTCCCTATTTCATGAAGATACACACAATCAGTCAACTTCACACATCTTAAGTAAATTGCAAGTTTGTGAGGACAAAAAGAAGATAGCATTCATTAAAAATAAATGCCAGTTCATTATACACAATGTCATTTACAAGGTCCTGACTCTGGGGAAGCTGGCTACTCCTTGCTAATGTTTTCTTAGAAAACAAATAGTGGGACCTCCAAGGAATGTCAAACAGAGGCAAGACTGTGAGTCTAGTCTTTTCTGTGAGTGAACAGAAATTGCATTTACTCCTTTAGTGATAAATATACCTATCACACTTCAACTTTCCAGGCAAGCTAGTTTTTTGTTTATTAAAACGTTTAGATTTCACTCTCTGCTGGACTCTTCAGACAGATATTTGTGTCTTTAGCTCCCTGAGTACTAAATGCTGCTTAAGTCTCCCTGCTGGCCCCTGAGTCCTGTTTCTTACTTATGTCTGGACATTGCTTCATGCCAGAGTCTTCTCCCCAAGGACCTTATCCCAAAGATGTGGAAGCCATCGGAGCCAAAGTATATGAAATAGACCCAGAGAGAAACCTCTGTCCAAGCTCCCCTGGTGAGCTGAATGTGGTCATTTCCCACCCCTTGAACCATGCTGGTGACTTTGTTTCTTTTCTGACCTCACTGCTGTCAGAAAATTCCTTGCAATTCCAGGTAACTGACAAGAGCAGCTGTTGCTTTGTCTTCTAGTTTTACCAGAGGGGAATCTTTTTATTTTTTAAGACATTCTTTTTCTTGTTATATTAAGAAATAATTGACATACATCACCAAATAAGTTTAAGGCGGACAGCATGCTGGTTTGACTTACATATATTGTGCAATGATTGCCATAATATGTTTAGTTGACATCCATCATCTTATATAGATACAATAAGAAGGAAAGAAAAAACTTTTCTCCTTGTGATAACTCTTAGGATTTACTCTCTTAACAACTTTTGTATACACCATCCAGCAGTATTAGCCACAGTCCTCATGTTGACATTACATCCCTAGCGCTTATTTATCTTATCACTGGAAGTTTCCACCCTTTTACTACCTTCCTCCAATTCCTCCTTCCCCCATCTAAAAGGGAATCTTGAAGATGGTCAGAGGAGGCCAGACTGACTTCATAGAATTCAAAGTCCTAAAACTTGTGGATACAGATTAGATTATATTTAATAACATTGCTGCATTTTCTTATAATTAACCGTTGTAGGGGATTATGTATTATATTAGAAATCTAAAACAAAAAGGTATTTCATATTAAAACATTTATTCCAGACCTGGGGATTGAGTGGGAATTTTATATGTTTATATCTAAAACATTTTAGAACAATGTTTTTAGTAATGCAACTACTTTCATAGCTGTAGGTACGGCTATTTTTATGGTTGTATCAAGCCATGAAAGTGAGCCTACATTCAAAAAATCAGAAGTTACTAAGTAAAGGAATTAATTTAGCTTCAGAAGGATTTAATGAAAGTTACATTAATCAAGGCCTTGTTATGTGCAGGGGTCTATATGTAGTATGTTCCCGCTTATTATTCAATTATTTAATCCCTTAGTTAATGCTATTTACTGTTTCTATCAACCCTTGAGTTTAATATTAAAACTCAGATTTAATTCTAGCACATTCACTTTACTTTCTCAAAAACAGAGGGAGTATTTTTGGATTTGGTTATGTCTTAGAGGGAGCAATCAGTAGTAATTAAATATAAATCTTAGACACTATTTGATAAGTAATCACCAAAAGGTCATTCAAAGGACATTTGAATATGTTGTGCTAGATGACTTATAGCCACGGCAAAACAGAAACAAAAACAAACAGCCAGAAATATATTTGTTGGGTTAGGCTCCCCACAATGGAAACTGACCCAAGATGGCCGACATTCTCCCCGGAACCACAAAGGAGGGACACGTCACTCTCGGAAATCCGATACCTAAACCTCCGCCCTAAACCTCCGCCCCAAACTCTGGTGGACCAATAGGACCTTGACAGGCAGACAGAATCTCCAATAAAAAAAAAAGGAGAGAAAATTACGTAGCCAGCTTCAGCATCTAACCCCTTAAAAACCCCCAGCCCCAATCTCGGGCGCGACTTCCCCGACTCTTCTCTTGCGAGTTGTGGAACCTCGCCCGAGGGTGCTTGCAATAAAGCGCATTTTCAGACCACACTTTGCCTTGGCGGACTTACTTTTATTCATCAGCGACTCGTAACCTTACATTTGGTGCCGAAACCCGGGAGGAGATTTGAGCCCCTACTTAGTTACGGAGGCTCTCTCCTCTACCTCCGGACTGGGACCCCGCCGCCTCTCCATTCAACTCCTGGTCTCCTGATCTCCTGACTTCCAGCAGTGAGTATTCCCTGGTTCCCACCCCACCCCTCCGGGTGCCCTGCCGAAACCGTGGCCACGTCAGGGTAAACCCCCCTCCGCTACCAGGTAGCTCCGTAGTTCCGGGAATTAGGAGACGTCCTTATTCCATGGTAACTACTCTCTGAACCTCCAACTCACCTCACGGATGAGGGGACGCCCTCCTCCGTGTTCTGGGTTAACTGGGGTAGGGAGCTATGGGAACCTCTCAGTCCAAATTCAATCCTAAGATGCCTCTGGGCTGTCTCCTGGCTAACTTCCGTACCTTGGAGCTGGAGCAGGACCTATGAAGGCGGCGCCTCATATTCTATTGTACCGTCGCTTAGCCCCAGTACAATTTCTGTAAACGCCAGGGTAAATGGTCTGAGGTACCATATATTCAAGCTTTCTGCACCTTTCGCTCCAGACCCTCGCTCTGTTCCCCCTCCTCTTGCTCCTCCGGCAGCGCACACCGCCCCCTCCTCTTCCCTGGCTGCACGCACCGCCCTCCTCCCCTCCTCCCCTCCTGCCGCGCGCACCACCCCCTCCTCTTCCCTGGCGTCTGTTATGCCCGAATTCTCAAATCCCCCCACAAGAGACCACCAGAGTCAAAAGTCAAAGCCAACCGGCAAGGGTAGTTTATTACAGGATCCATCCGGGACCTCCGCACACCGTTGCCAATGATGCAAAGAGGCCCCGAACAGGGCTGGTACAGCGTTTTTATTGACAGAAACAAACAGCATAGGAAGGTTTTAGGTTATAAGGTGACTGGTGAATATTTGAAATATGAACATATGTTGCCCTCTGATTGGAGGTTCTTTGTTTGCCCCTTGGTGGGAAGCAGGGGGAAGAAGGAAGGCGGAGGGGGAAGAATGTAGCAAGCAAGATTACAGAAGCGAGAAATGCCAGTCACTTAGATTAATAAATGTCAGACTAGGCTCAGACAAAGTTTTACAATGTTCACAGCAAACAGTAAGCAAAACAGAATTCTCAGCAATTATAATTTTTTTATCAACAGTCCACAATCGGCCGAAGGCCAGGGCAGCTATTTTTAACCCAGTAGTTGTCCATTGTTTAACAGAAAAAGAGAACTTAGCTTCAAACTAAGGCAGAGCTGCCATCTGGACATAAAATTTAAAACTGCTCTCTTCAGCCTCACGCACTGCCCCTCCTCCTCCTCCCCCACCCCCAGCCTTCTCCCTTCTCCTCCTATCTCCGCTACAACTAGGGCAAAGGGAAGGCTCCCAACGAAAATCCGGCCATGTTTCTTAATCGGCTAACCGAGGCATTAACCCAATATACCCGCCTGGACCCGGCTTCTCCGGCAGGTGCCACGGTCTTAGCCACACATTTTATTTCTAAGTCAACCCCCGACATTTGTAAGAAATTAAAAAGGGCCAAGGAGGGCCCCCAGACTCCCATTTCTGATTTGGTGAAAATGGCCTTTAAAGTCTTTAATTCCCGTGAGGAAGCAGCTGAGCAGAGGCGACAGGCCCAACTCCAGCAAACGGTTCAACTACAAACCCAGGCCTTGGTAGCAGCCCTGCGGCCAGCCGGCTCCGGGAGCCACCAAAAAAGGGGAACTAGTCGCACCCGTCGCACCCCTCCGGGGGCCTGCTTCAAGTGCGGAGTCGAGGGACACTGGGCCCGTCATTGTCCCAACCCAAAGGCACCAACTTGACCTTGCCCTCAATGTCACTTGATGGGCCATTGGAAATTTGACTGCCCAAGCCTCGGGATGCCCTCAACGCCTCAACGTGGGGGGAACCCCAAGTCCAGCATTTCAGCTGCTTGGTCTGGAAGAGGACTGACGGAGCCCAGACTCGGCGACCCCCCTCACCCAAGCTGAGCCCAGGGTTATGCTCCAGGTAGCGGGTAAGTCCATCTCCTTTTTGCTGGACACGGGGGCTACCTATTCTGTTCTCCCTTCCTATTCGGGATTAACTCAAACCTCTCCAATTTCAGTTATGGGTATCAATGGGACCTCCTCCACTCCTAGGATGACCCCTCCCCTCCCCTGCAGCCTGGATGGGCACCTTTTCTCCCATACCTTCCTAGTAATCCCCTCCTGTCCTGTTTTGGAGGGAGGGATCTCCTCCAAAAGCTAGGGGCAACCATCTGCCTCTCTCCTTCCCCCTCCACTGCTGCCTCAACTCGTCTTATCATGTATCTCTCTTCCCCCTCAACCCCCACGACAAACAACCTACCCGCCGTAGATCCTCAAGTGTGGGACACCTCAAAACCCATTATCGCCTCTCACCACACCCCAGTTAAAATCCAGCTGAAAGATAGCTCCAAGTTCCCTTCACGGGCCCAGTTTCCCATCTCCCTCACTCACCGCAGGGGCCTAAAGCCCATCATAGAGCGGCTAAAACAGCAGGGACTCCTTATCTCTACTAATTCCCCATGTAATACTCCCATTCTACCAGTTCGCAAGCCTTCCGGAGCATACCGGTTAGTACAAGACCTCAGACTCGTCAATGAGGCTGTAGTCCCACTCCATCCCGTTGTCCCCAATCCATATACCTTACTGTCCCATGTCCCTTCCAATACCTCCCACTTCACGGTACTGGATCTCAAGGATGCTTTTTTTACGGTCCCCTTACATCCTGAGTCGTATTTCCTTTTTGCTTTTACGTGGGAGGACCCTGACACTCGTGTCTCTGGACAACTCACCTGGACGGTCCTGCCTCAAGGGTTTAGGGATAGTCCTCATATCTTTGGCCAGGCCCTAACTACCGACCTACTACAATGCACCCTAAAGGCCAGTACTTTATTGCAGTATGTGGATGACCTTCTCTGTAATCCTTCTCTTTCCGCTTCCAAAGATGACACTTCAATCCTGCTTAACTTTCTGGGAACTAAGGGATACCGGGTCACTCCCTCAAAGGCACAACTGTGCAGCCCTTCGGTTACCTATTTGGGTATACTCCTAACCCCTACCTCAAAATCTCTAACAGCGGACCGCATACGCCTCCTCCAGGACCTTCAACCACCTCAAACTGCGGAGGAGATACTCTTTTCTTGGATTAGTTGGGTTCTTTAGACATTGGATACCCAACTTCTCTATTCTGGCTCGCCCTCTATACCAGGCAGCTAAAGATACTCCCCAAGGCCCCCTAACGGATCCCACCTCAATCTGACACTCGTTCTCACAACTAAAAAACTGCCTCACTACAGGGCCAGTCCTACACTGCCCGATCTCTCTAAACCGTTCCACCTTTACACCGATGAGCGCTCCGGCTCGGCCACTGGGCTCCTGGCACAGCCAGTGGGGCCCACACATAGGGCCGTGGCTTACCTATCCAAACAGTTGGATATTTCCACTCAGGGGTGGCAGCCCTGCCTTAGGGCCCTGGCGGCGGCTGCTACTCTCACAAAAGAGGCCATCAAACTCACTCTAGGTCAACACATCTCAGTTTACTCCTCTCATCGTCTCGCCGACCTCCTTGGGCATCAATCCCTGGCACACCTTACCCCTTCACGTCTCCAGCTATTTCACTTACTGTTCATTGAGAACCCTCAAGTATCTCTCTGTCTTTCCCCTCGCTTAAATCCTGCAACTTTATTACCCTCACCCTTGTCCGCCCCCGAACCCACACACACTCATGCCCACAACTTCTGGAAGATCTTGTTCCTCCTCACCCAGGTCTCTCCGACCAACCATTGTCTGATCCTGACCGTGTGCTCTTCGTGGACGGTAGTTCTTTCTTAGCCTCGGATGACCAACGACGCGCTGCTTACGCTGTGATCACCACTGATAAAGTGCTAGAGATGGCCCCCCTCCCAATTGGGACTACCTCTCAAAAGGCTGAACTCGTTGCCCTTACAAGGGCTCTACACTTGTCTGAAGGACTACGAGTCACCATTTACACTGACTCCAAATATGCCTACCTCATTGCCCATACTCACTCTGTTCTTTGGCAGGAAAGGGGATTCCTTACTACTAAGGGCACCCCTATAGTTAATGGGCCCCTTATAGCCAAATTACTCAAGGCTCTTAGTCTGCCTACTCAAGTGGCAATTGTCCATTGCCGCAGCCATCAGACTTCTGATGATCCGATCTCCCTAGGGAACAATAAGGCTGACTCAGTGGCCAGACAAACAGCCCTACACAATTCCGTGGCTCCTATCCTCTATCTTAACACCCCCCACCAGCCTTCTTACTCGGCCAAAGAAATGCAGGCTCTCCAAAGCCTAGGAGGCAAGGTGGGAGATAAGGGATGGATCTACGTACAGGACAAGATTGCTCTGCCAGAAAATCTGGCCCACACCCTGGTCGCTGAAATCCACCAATCTTTACACATTGGTCCAAAGGCTCTGTACCAGTTCCTTCAACCCTTGTTCCATCACCCCTCATTATTCAGAGTAATCGAAACTGTTCACAGGGCCTGCACGACGTGCTCAACTAAATAGGAGGGATCCGCAAACCAGGACCTAACCACCAACTCAGGGGACATCAGCCAGGGGAAGACTGGCAGCTGGACTTTACCCACATGCCCCGACATAAACTTTCCGTTATCTGTTAACTTTGGTTGATACCTTCACAGGCTGGATCGAGGCCTACCCCACAGCCCAAGAGACTGCGGATGTGGTGGCTGCAATCCTCATCGAGCACATCATCGCACGATTTGGACTGCCTCGAACCCTCCAGTCCGACAACGGACCGGCATTCATCTCCAGGGTAACCCAACAGGTAGCCGAAAGCCTCAACATTACCTGGAAACTTCATATTCCGTATCATCCACAATCATTGGGTAAAGTAGAAAAGGCCAACGGGCTACTTAAAGCCCAACTTACCAAACTTACTCTAGAAACCCGCCTCTCCTGGCCAACCCTCTTACCTGTGGCCCTCACCAGACTTCGGGCTACACCTCGTGGGCCATCAGGATTAGGCCCATTCGAGCTACTATACGGCCGCCCCTTCTGGGACATAACAAAAAAAAAAAAAAAAAAAAAAAACAACCCAAAGCCTAAAAAACTAATTTGGCAAAAAAGAGGGCCCAACAGTTAACCAAGCAACTTGGGCCCCCAACGCCGCCCCCTTATAAAGGGATCAAGCTCGGTCACATTAAAAAGGCTCCGCCTCCTGAACAGCTAACGGAAACCCTTTTAAGTATTAGTTATAACTTGTGGGCTAATATCTCAAACAGTACCGACTGTTGGATTTGTTTCCCTTTCTCCACCTCAAAAAATATTGTAGGGGTACTCCTCCCTGCTGGTTGGCCACTCCCTAACTTCACCGCCAGCAATGTGACTGTCCTTATTGGGCCCATCGGGGGTTCCCTACCACTCCTTAACCTTTCCTCAAACCGATATCTTACCCCGGCGGATATTAACATCACCAAATCTTCCCTCCCATATCGCCCCCCAACTGGGGTCTTCCTCTCGTGCCCAAAAGGGATCTACCGCTGCCTAACTAAAAATGACACTCTGGACTGTACATTTATCCTGCTTTCCCCCTCCTCTAGTGTCTACTCACCTTCTCAGCTCTTAGCCATTATGTTCCCTCAACCCCGCAAAAGGAGGGCCGCCTTTCTCCCCTTCCTAATAGGGGTGAATGTTCCAGCCGGGGTGGTGGCTGGAACCGCAGAAATAGAAACATCTGTTAATTTTAATTACGAACTCTCCCAAGCCCTAAATGACGATATGGATAGGATTGCCGATTCCCTAACAGCCTTACAGACACAGGTCACCAGCCTGGCTGCTGTAGCCCTACAAAACCGACGGGCCTTGGATCTGCTAACTGCCAAAAAGGGGGGAACATGTCTGTACCTAAATAAAAAATGTTGTTATTATGTCAACCAATCAGGTATAGTCACATCCAAGGTAAAAAAACTTAAAGATCAGGTCCAAACTCGGAGGCGGGATAAATCCCTTTGGGACCTCACCTCCAACACTTGGGTAACCTGGCTACTCCCTCTGGTAGGGACCTTGTGCATAATCCTTATTCTAATCTCAATTACTCCCTGTCTTTTGCGTTATTTCCAGGAGCGCTTACAGGAACTTACTAGGGTCTCGGTTAACCAGCTTCTTCTTCAGCCTTACTCTCCTCTACCCACTTCCGACCACCCCTATGACGACGCCCATCCGTCAGCAGGAAGTAGCCAGAATTGAGTCGGCGCCCCTGTTACCAATATATATATATATATAACAAAAGGTCGGAATGTTGGGTTAGGCTCCCCACAATGGAAACTGACCCAAGATGGCCGACATTCTCCCCGGAACCACAAAGGAGGGACACGTCACTCTCGGAAATCCGATACCTAAACCTCCGCCCTAAACCTCCGCCCCAAACTCTGGCGGACCAATAGGACCTTGACAGGCAGACAGAATCTCCAATAAAAAAAAAAAGAGAGAAAATTACGTAGCCAGCTTCAGCATCAAACCCCTTAAAAACCCCCAGCCCCAATCTCGGGCGCGACTTCCCCGACTCCTCTCTTGCGAGTTGTGGAACCTCGCCCGAGGGTGCTTGCAATAAAGCGCATTTTCAGACCACACTTTGCCTTGGCGGACTTACTTTTATTCATCAGCGACTCGTAACCTTACAATATTGGCTTGTGAAGGTATATCTAGAGATTTTTCCATGTTCTGTTGTGAATCTTAGATCTTTTCCATTTCTGTCTTTTGGAACTCACTTTGAGAACCTTGAAGTTTCTTTCATTTTGTGATGGAAGGCAGGAAGAGATCTCCCAGGAGTCTGCTTTAGGCACAAATAGTTTTAATGAACAAAAATTTAGTAGCTAAAAAAATAGGTGGTTATGGTTTCTTAAATGGTTTTTCTTTTAAATACATATATGAAAGCACTATTTTAAGGTATAGAAGGAAGAGAAAAAAGCATTAGCTTTGTTACCTTGCCTCCATGTTGTCATTCTTATTTAACTTGTCAAAACTCATAAAAATCACAGGACTTATACACCCTATTAATATAATGTGGCTTTCAATAAATGTCAGTGTTCCTACCCATTCTTTGCAATATATTTGGTCTTACTATCTCAGGTTTTTGTAGCCATATAGAATCTGTGCTTGCTGAGCTCTATTTTGTGTTGTAGGATAAGTTTACTTCAAGGACTTCCCTATCTGGTGTGTTTGTAGTAAATTTCTTTTCTTCATTGAATTTCTTTATCTTTTTGGTAGTGACATGTTACATCACCTCCCTGGTCCAACTATTTCCAATTCATCTTTTAAGAGTGTCTGAAATGCTAGGGGCCAAACATTAGGGTGTGCAACAGTCACATGGGCAACTTGTTAAAAATGTGGGTTTTTGAATCCCTACTTCAAGAAATTCTTATTCAATAGATTTGGTGAGAGATGGAGGGGGATGGTTTTCTTCACAGAACTTCAGAAAATTTTGATGCAGGTTGTTGAGGTTGACACACTAATACTCTGCAATAAGGCAACAACTCATGACTCTGAGGACTACTTTTTCTGAAGAAATCCTTCAGTTACCTATTACTATATAATAGACCACCCAACACTTAGCAGCTCAAAACAACCATAGTACTTAATTTTGCTCATGAATCTGCAAGTTGGGCAGGAATTGGTGGTAATGCCTTAATCTGTCCACATAATGTCAGCTGAGGTGGTTTGCTTGGAGCTGGGTATCTATTTCCAACATGGCTCACTCATATGGTTGACACATTGTTGCTGGCTGTTGGCTGGGAGGTCAGCCAGAAGGCTGTTAGTTAAGAGCTTTGGTTTCTTTCCAGGTAGAAGCTTCCAGTCTCTTCAGACCTGGCCCCAGAAACTGATACAGAATCATTTCCTCTGTATTCCATGTGTCAAAGCCTTGAGAGCAATCTCAGATTCAAAGAGAGGGGACATAGACCCCGCCTCTCAATGAGATAAATGTCAAAGAATTTTTGACTCTTTTTAATCTATCATAGTAACCTGATAATTTCAGGTCATTCATGATCATTAAAAGGGAATTTAGAGGTAATTTAGTTTACTGGCTTCCAACTTAAAGACTGTTGATGAGGCATTGGAATACAAAGAGAAAATACTAGAACTTTATTATATTTTTCTCATTACTTATTTTGGTATTTATCATACAATAAAATGGACCCTTTTGTTTTTGGTGTATAGTTTTATGAATTTTAATACCTGTATAGTTTTGTATAGCCACCCCTATAACCAGGATAAGAACAGTTTTATCACCTCAAAAAACTCTCTTATCCTATCCCTTTATAATCACACATTACCTTGCCCATAACTGCTGGCAAACAGTGATTAATTTTCCATGACAACAGTTTTGTCCTTTCAAGAATGTCAAATAAATGAAATAACAGAGTATGTTACCTTTTGAGACTGGCCTTCTCACAGTGTTTTTGAGATTCATTTATGTTGTTGCATTTATCAATACTTCATTCTTTTTTATTACTGAGTAGCATTGCATTGTATGAATATAGAGGTTGGCTTATCTATTCACCCATCAAAGGACATTTGGATTGGTTCCAGCTTTCAGCTCTCATAAATAAAGCTGCTATGAACATTCATATATGGAACTTCATTACGTTTTAACTCATACTTTAAAAATACATACTTGTGAGCTGTGTCTTAAAATGTGAATAACATAATGATATAGTAATACAAGTCCATAATTTACATATAAGTCATATATGAGTTTTCATTAACTCAATGATAAAGGTATGCGATCAAAAATTTGGAAACTGTTGCTAATGATTGACGCTGTGTGATGAATACACGGGCTTTATTATATTGTACCTTCTACTTTGTTTCAAAATTTGCATAACATAAATTTTTAAAAGATTTATAGATCTCTGCCTGCCCCCCCCCACTAACATAATGGGTATAGAGCTGAGACTTGCAGGTATTACTGGACACAGGTCCAAATGGCAGAGAGACACCCAGCACTTCTGACCCTTCCCAATGTGTCACGAAGCTGATATAGGTGAAATGACAAATTACTTAAAGATTATTAGTTAACTATAAAAATTTTAGTATTGGGAACCATATATTTAGAAAAATTGGTAGATACTTAAAAAAATAACTTTAGGGAACAAATCAAGGTCAGAAACGCGGTTCTTGTTTGATCTTTGTTCTTTTTTCCCCCAGGCACAGTAGATGTGTGTACTGCAGAGAAAACAAATTACTAGGCTTGTGAGAAGTGAAAGTCCTCACTCTCTCTGCTTGGTGTGTAAAGAGATCCTATTTCTTCTCAGCTATTTTTTACTAATGTCAGCACCCAAGAGAAAAATAATGTACAAAAACTTTAGCATGGTTACAATTCGGCAACAGTGTGGCAAAGAAATTTAATTTGTAAGAAACCAGCATGTACAACTCTGCAACCTCTTAATTGTCATTGGCCCCTTGGTTCGGGCTGAGAAAATTTTTTATTTACTATTATTGTTATATATTTATCTATTATTTTCCTCTGTAAAAGAAAATTAAAGTACCCGAACTGGCTTAGCTCGGCTAAAACCTGCCAGATGATAGAATTCTTTTCCATCCCACACTCTTAGACTTTGATGGCCCATCAGAGATGAAGAGGAAAGACTGGCATCATGGATATAAAGTTGGATTCAAACTAGCCAAGGAACCCAAACTTGAAACAAGTGACTAGAGTTCATTACAATTCAGCATGTCTCAGCTATTTACATCCTCACTTCCTCTGTTTTCCCAGCTATGATACAAGGAGAGCATTGCATTTCCAATAAATAATGTATAATTAATTAGCACTTCCAAAAGCATACCCTTCACATATAATTGTCTTCTCTCTACCAAAACAACAGGTACTAATGAGATCAGGTTTTTGTCTTGGAGCAAGGAGTTCCTGTTATTCGGCAGTTATGGAGTGCTTAGGGAATGGAACTCAATTTCTCTTGGTTCATCCATTTAAAATCAACCTTGTTACAATGGAATGGATAGAATTCTTCTAGATGGGAAATATTATTTGACACAGAGAAAAAGGATGCTTGCTCTAAGGAAATTTTAATATGTACACCTTAGAGAACTTAATCATTCTGAGAGAGGCTTTTCAAGATGATGGCATAGGAAGATCCTGACTCCCTTCCTTCACAACACAGAAACCTACAGCTACATATGAAATAATTCCCCTTGCTGAAGACCTGAAAAAATGATGCACGGCTCCTCCACAATAAAGAAGAAAAGAGCCACACCCAGGGTAGAAGAGACAGAGACATGGTCATGCCAAAACTTACACCCCCAGTGCAGTGATATATGATTGGGAAGAATCTCACAACTCCAGAGTTTCTTTCTGAGAAGTGAGGGGTTTGTGCCCTACATCAGGCACTTCAACCCTTGGGAACTGAATCAGAGAGATGAGCTCCCAAAATGTCTGGCTTTGAAAACCAATGGATGGGACTTAGGTCATGGAGAACCATAGGGCTGCAGGGAATGGAAATTCCACTCTTAAGGGGCTTGCATGCAGACTCACATGCCTGGGACCTGGCATTAAAGCAGCAATTTGAGAAGTGCCTAGACCATACATGAAGACTCGTTGGCTAATCTTAAAGCATCTGCAAGAGGGCAGGAGCCGTGGGTGCCATTTGCATTCTCCCTCTAACCTACTAGCACTGGTGTGTATACCCCTCACCCCTAATGCAGCCCCCAGTTCCACCAGAGCCAGGCCGCTGAACACCCGACCCCTGTAGCCCTCACAGAGCTGGCAGGCACACACCCTTCACACAGGAGACGTCCCTTGACTGTCTGGCTCAGGTGACCAGGAAGGATTGCACTTTGGGTCCTACAGGTGTGAAATAATTGGAGATACAGTTCTTGGCATTCTACAATATTACCACACATCTGGAAGCTCTCTGGAAGTGCTCTCAGGGAAGGTAGGGCTAGGGGATGCCATCTTTGTAGTCTTTCTCTGGTTTCACTAAAGCTCCCCAGTATTTCCCAAAAAGGAGCTTATACACTCATTTTGAGCCCTGATGTTTGCAACTATCACTCAGCAGACAACACCAGATTGCCTGGTCTGGAGGCCAACAGGGTTTATGCTCTCTCAGGACTATATATATATATTTGCACACATTAAAAGCTGCTGCCTGGAAGGTTAGCTTCCAATCAGCCTAAAACTAGGAGCTAGTCCCTTCCTCTGGAGCACTCATGGGACTCGGCACTCCTTCAACGATGAGGACCTATCAAGAATAAAATTTTAAAAATTTATAAACCTCTGTGATTACAGAGGTTTGAGAAAAAGCAAAGAGCTAGGGCAGGATTAAGGATAAGATTTATCCCCTACAAGAAGCCACTCCTTTAAGACTGGGAGAGATAGCTGTTTCACCTAATACATGCAAACAAACACAGAGAGTCAAGCAAAATGAGGAAAAAAAGGGAATATGTTTCAAATTAAAGACAAGATAAAATACTTGGAAAAAAACCCCTTTAATGAAATAGAGAGAAGTAATTTACCTGATAAAGAGTTCAAAGTCATGAAGATACTCCCCAAACTTGGGATAAGGGTGGATGCACATAGTGAGAACTTTGACAAAGAGACAGAAAACCTAAGAAAGTACCAAACAGAAGGCACGAGGCTGAAGGATACAATAAATAAACTGTAAAATGCATTAAAGGGATTCAACAGCAGCCTACACGAAGCATTAGAAGGAATATATGGTCTGGAAGACAGGGCAGCGGAACTTCCCCAAATGGAGCAGCCAAAAGAGAAAGGAATTTTAAGAAGTGAAGATAGCTTACAGGACCTATAGGACAACACCAAGTGGAATGACATTTGCATTACAGGGTTCCCAGAAGGAGAGGGAGAAAGGGACAGAAAGATCATTTGAAGAAATAATGGCTAAAAAAAACTCCCTTAACCTAAGGAAGAAACAAGATTCAGATCCAGGAAGCCCAGAGAGTTCCAAACAAGATGAACTTAAAGAGACCCACAATGATCACATCATAATTAAAATGTCAAGAGTTAAAGACGAAGAGAGAATCTTAAAAGCAGCAGGAGAAAAAACTTGTTACATACAAAAGAGCACCCGTAACAGGATCAGCAGATCTGTCAGCAGATACTTTGCAATCCAGAAGGGAGTGGCATGATATATTCAAAGTGCTGAAGGCAGAAAAACTTCCAACCAAGAACACTCTACCCATCAAGATTATCTTTCAGAATGGAAGGAGAGATAGAGAGCTTTCTAGACAAACAATAGCTGAAGGAGGTCATCGCCATTAAACTGGATCTGCAGGAAATGTTAAAGGGACTTCTTAAAGCAAGAAAGAAAGGACACTAATTAGTCAGAAGAAAACGTATGAGTAAAAAACTCACTAATAAGGTAAATATATAGTAAAGTTAGTGGCTTAACCACATGTAAAGTTAATATGAAGGTTAAAAGGCAAAAGTAGCAAAAATAACTATAACTACAATAATTAGTTAAAGGATACATAAAAAGATGTAAAATGTGGCATCAAAAACATAAAATTGTGGTGGAGGGGTAGAAAAATATGTATAGCTTTAGAATGCATTCAAACTGACTCGCTATCAATTTAAAATAGACTACTGTGTATATGTATATGTCACATAAAGCAAAATCCTATAGTAGATACCCAAATGATTATGAGAAAGGAATAGAAGCATAATGTTTTAGAAAGTCATCAAATCACAAAGAGAGCAGGAAAAGAAGAAAGAAACAGAGAGGAAAACAAAATAGCTAGGTTTTAAACAATTAACAAAATGGCAATAAGGACAACCTACCAATAATTATTTTAAATTTAAATGGGCTAAATTCTCCAATTAAAATAGAGTGACTGATTGGATTAAAGACCCCAAACCCCTTCTATAGGCTGCCTATAGGAGACTCACTTCAGATGTAAAGACACAGAGATTGAAAGTGAAAGAATGGAAAAAATAAGTTTTATGCAAGTAGAAACTAAAAGAAAGCTAAGTTAGCAATATTTATATCAGACAACATAGACTTTAAAACAAAGACCATAATAAAAGACAAAGAGGGACATTACTTAACGATAAAGGGGTAAATCCAGCAGAAGATATAATATTTGTAAATATTTATGCACCCAACATAAAGCATGTAAATACATAAAGCAAGTATTAACAGATATAAAGGGAGAAATTGACAGTAATACTATAATAGTAGGGAACATTAATACTCCACCTACATCAATGCATAGATGAACAATAAAAAATCCTATGGAAATATGGCTTTAAATAATGCATTAGACCAGATAGTAATAACAGATATATACATATATATTATATAAAAATATATATTATATATTACATATATATATATAATATTCCATACAAAAGCAAAAGAATCTATATTCTTTTCAAGTGTACACAGAGCATTCTCCAGGATAGATTATATGTTAGGCCACAAAACAAGTCTCCATTAATTTAAAAAGAATAAAATCATATCAAGCATCTTTTATGACCATAATGCTATGAAACCAGTAATCAATTATAAGAAGAAAATTAGGAGGGCTGCCTGGGTGGCTTAGTAGCTTAGGCACCCGACTTTGGCTCTGGTCATGATCTCACAGTTAGTGTGTTTGAGCCCCACATCGGGTTCTGTGTTGAGAGCTTAGGCAGAGCTTGGAGCCTGCTTCAGATTCTGTCTCCCTCTCTCTCTGCCCCTCCCCTAAAAATAAATAAACGTTAAAATAAATAAAAGGAAACTTGGGAAATTCACAAATATTTAGAGATTAAGCAACATGATACTGAACAAAAATGAATTGACAAAGAAATTAAAGGAGAAATAAAAAAAATCTTGAGAGAAATGAAAATGGAAATATGACACAGCAAAATGTATGGGACGCAGCAAAAGCAGTTCAAAGAGGGAAGTTTATAGAGATATATGCCTACCTCAACAAACAAAAAAACAACTCCAAGTAAACAATCTAACCTTATACTTAAAGAGCTAGAAAAAGGAAAACAAATGAAGCCCAAAGCTAGTAGGAGGAAGGAAATAATAAAGATTGGAGCAGAAATACATGAAAAAGAGACAAAAAAGACAATAGAAAATATCAAAAAAACTGAGAGCTGGTTTTTCGAGAAGATAAACAAAATCGACAAGCTTTTAGCTAGACTTGCTAAGAAGAGAAAAGACCTGGGCTCAAATCAATAAAATCAGAAATGAATGAGAAGTTACAATTGATACTGAAGAAATACAAAGGATCATAAAAGACCACTATGACCATTATATTTCCCCAAATCTGACAACCTAGAAAAAAATGGATAAATTCCTAGAAACATACAATCTTCCAAGATGGAATCATAAAGAAAAATAAAATCTAAAAAGACCAATTGTTAGTAAGGAGATTGAATCAGTCATCAAAAAACTGTCAACAAACGTTAAGTCCAGGACCAGATGCTTCACTGGAGAATTCTACCAAACATTCAAAGAAGGTTAATACCTATCCTTTTTAAGATTTTCCAAAAATTTGGGACCAGAACACTCCCAAACTCATTTTATAAGGCCAGTATTACCCTGATACCAAACCAGACAAGGACACCACACCCACCCATCCATACACAGAACTACCAGCCAACATTTCTGATGAACACAGATACAAAAATCCTCACCAAATTTTGACAAACCAAATTCAACTATATTAAAAGGATCATACACCATGATCAAGAGAGATTTATTTATTCCAGGGATGCAAGGATGTTTCAACATCTGCAAATCAATTAAGATGATACATCACGTTAACAAAGTGAAGAATAAAAGTTTACATGATCATCTCATTAAATGCACAAAAGCATTTGACAAAATTCAACATCCATAAAGGATAAAAATTCTCAACAAAGTGGGTATAAGACAGAAGGTACTGCAATACAATAAAAACCATATAGGACAAGCCACACTAACATCATACTCAACATTGAAAAGCTGAAAGCTTTTCCACCAAGATCAGGAACAAAACAAAGATACTTACTCTCACCACTGTTTTCCAGCATAGTATTGGAAATCCTAGCTAGAGCATTTGGGCAGGAAAAAGAAAATAAAAGTCATCTAAATTGAAAACGAAAAAGTAAAACTGTCACTATTTGAGGATAACATGACATGGTTTTATATATAAAAAGTCCTAAAGACATCATTAAAATACTGTTAGAACTAATAAACAAATTGATTAAATTTGCAGTATACGAAATCAATACATAAAAATCTGTTGAAATTAATTGGGGCACCTGGGTGGCTCAGTCAGTTAAGCATCTGACTTCGGCTCAGGTCATGATCTCACGGTTTGTGAGTTAGAGCTCTACTTGGGATCCTTCGTCCTCCTCTCTCTCTCTGCCCCTCCCCAGCTTGCATTCTTACTCTCTCTCTCAAAAATAAACGTTAAAAAAATAAAAGAAAGAGAAATTAAGAAAACAATCCCATTTACAATTGCATCAAAAAGAATAAAATACCTAGGAACAAATTTAACCAAGGAGGCAAAGCTACATTGAACACTATATTGATGAAAGAAACTGAAGAAGACACAAATAAGCGGGAAGAAACTTCATGCTCATGGATTGGAAGAGCTAATATTGTTAAAATGTCTATAGTTTCTAAGGCAATCTACAGATTGAATGCAATCTCTATCAGAATTCTACGAACAATTTTCACAGAAATAGAATAAACAATCTTAAAACTTGTGTGCAGCCACAAAAGATCCCAGATAGCTAGAGCTATTTTGAGAAAGAAGAATAAAGCATGAGGCATCATGCTCCCTGATTTCAAATCAGGTTAGAAAGCTATAATAATCAAGAGACTCTTAAATACTAAGAACAAACTGAGGGTTGAGGGGGATATGGGAGGGGAGAGAGAGGGTGACGGGTACTGAGGAGGGCACTTGTTGGGATGAGCACTGGGTGTTGTATGGAAACCAATTTGACAATGAATTGATTAAAAAAAAAGAAAGCTATAATAATCAAAACAGTATGGTATTGGCATAAAAATATATACATGAAGCACTTAAGCTGAACAGGGAGTCCAGAAATAAAACAGCACACATATGGTCCATTAATTTACAATAAAAGATCTAAGATTATACAAAGGGGAAAGGATGGTCTCTTCAATAAATGGTGTTGGGAAAACTGGACAGCTACATGCAAAAAAATAAAAACAGACCACTATTTTATACCGTACACAAAAATTAACTCAAAATGGATTAAAGACTTGAATGTAAGACCAGAAACCATAAAACTTCTAGAAGAAAACACAGGCTTTTTGACACTGGTCGTGGCGGTATTTTTTGGATCTGACTTCAAAGGTAATGCCAACAAAAGCAAAAATAAACAGATGGGACTAAGTCAGACGAGAAAGCTTCTGCACAGTGAAGGGAACTCCAAGGCAAGCAATAAGATTTACCAAATGTGCAAGGGATCTGAGTAGACATTCTTCCAGAGAAGACATACAGATGGCCAATGGGCACAGGAAAAGATGCTCAACATCACCAATCACGAGGGAAATGCAAATCAAAACCAC
Source organism: Paguma larvata (assembly GCA_030068075.1). NCBI lineage: Eukaryota > Metazoa > Chordata > Mammalia > Carnivora > Viverridae > Paguma > Paguma larvata. The sequence continues at coordinate 13,465,447 of CM057838.1, read as the reverse complement.
AATGTGATATCACCTCACACCTGTCAGAATGGCTATTATCAAAAGGATAAGAAATAAGCATTGGTAAGGATGTGGAGAAAAGGAAACCCTTGTACACTGTTAGTAGAAATGTAAATTGGTACAGCCAATACGGAAAACATTACACAGCGTGCTCAAAAAATGAAAAATACAAGTACCATATGATTTCGTAATTCCAATATCTAGCAGGTATTTATCTGAAGAAAATGAAAACACAAATTCAAAAAGGTATATGAATTCCTATGTTCATTACAGCATTCTTTACGACTGCCGAGATATGGAAACAACCATTGATGGATGAATGGATAAAGAAGTTTTGGTAAATATATATACAATGGAATATTACTCAGCCATAAAAAGAATGAAATCTTACTATTTGTGAGAACATAGATGGACCTTGAGGGTAAGTGAAATAAGTCAGACAGAGAAAGACAAAAACTGTATGATTTCACTTATAATCTGAAGTCCAAACCAAAGCAAACAAACAAAACAAAGCAAAATGAAACTCGTAGATACAGAGAAGAGACTGGTGGTTGCTAGAAAGGAAGGGGGTTGAGAGGTAAGCAAAATGGGTGAGGACGGTCCAGAGGTACAATCTTTGAGTTATAAAATAAGTCAAGGGGATGTAATGTATAGCATGGTAACTATTGTCAATAATATTCTATTACAGGTCCTAAAGATGCTAAGAGAGTATATCTTAAAACTTACCATCACAAGAAAGTTTTTGGTAACTCTGTATGGTAATGGATGGTATCTTGACTTGTGGTGGTCATTTTGCAGTGTATACGAATGTCAAATCATGTTGTACACTTGAGACTATTATAATGTTGTATATCAGTCACACTTAAAAAAAAAAGAATTCAGTCAAATGAGTGGACGAACAGTCGACAGAACTTAAAAATAATGCTTCTGAATTAAAAAGAATAGAGAAGTGAGTAGAGCAAGCTGAACATATTTTTGAGGGTGGTTTTGTCTGCTATTGTAATGAATATTTAGTGTTATTAAGCAAGTTTAAATGAATAAAAGTTTCTTCACTTTATTTTTGGACTACATTTTTAAGCTTATACACATTATACATATACATACATACATATATATATATATATACATATACATATATATGTATATATATATATATGTATATATACACCCACTTGCTAGAGATAAATAAACTTTTATTATAAATATGTCGTTAAGGCCTCAAATAGCTCTCAAGTTCTTTTCAATGATCTATTGTTCTCTTAAGTTAGGAAATGAGACTAAAGTTAAACAGATCCTTGAAGTGCAGGATCTATTTAGGCAATTCCAGCATGATGATTAGAGATGAACACTTGGGGGCGGGGGAGGGGGGCACAGTTAGAATTAAGGCACAGTGATAACTGGGGAGGGAGAGCCCTGAACCAGGAGCATGCATTTCGATATGGAGTGTAACATTTGTTATAAATCACTCTCAAGGATATTATCAATATGGCGTGTAAGGTAAGTATCTCCCATTGTTTTTCAAGGCATGGCTGTAGGTGTCCCTCATCTCTTCCCCTAGACCTCTCTGTGACTAATGGGACTGCCTGAAACTGACCAGCAGTCAGGGGCCATAAGCGGGTGGAACGGCCATTTGACCCTCTACAGTAGTGCCAAGAAGTGACCAACCTCTTCCACCTCACACTTTATCGCAATGTGATTTTCAAACCTGGCTACATGTGAGGATTACCTGGGGAGCTCTTCATATGTGGCTTTCTGGACCTTACTTTATATCCAATGAAGAACTCCAGAGACTGGGACTCAGGAATATTTTTAAAGATTATATCCCTGGGTAAATTTGATTGTTAGTCTTTGGAGGGACCACATTTCACTCAGTTTGTTTAACTGGTTCAAATGGAGGTATGGAGGCATGTACCAAGATAACACAGGCATGCGTGGGCACACAGACACACACACATTGTCATGGATAATTATACTACAGGTTCATTTAATCTAGTGGATTTTATCTCATGATAGTACCCTGGGCACTTTTGGAGGCAGACTATAGATATTACAGAGAAAACTAAAATATTCCCAGTTTCTCCATCATAGCTCAATTAGATACACACATTGTATTACCGATTTTCTCCAACCTTCTGGTGAATCTATAAGTGACACTTATGATCTTTATTTAAATACATATCTAGTAACACTGAACAATGTATGGGAATTCTAAGTCACTGACTTGATAAAGTTTACTTATTATTTTGGAGAAAATTCTACTTCCTAATGTGTACTTCAATGTTTCCTTAAGTTTGCTAACACTGAGACTCACGAATTATTCCACTCATTGGAGGAGAGAGGGTAAGGCAGGGGGAAGTCATCTATGGACTTGTTTCTGAGCTTAAATCTTTGCTTTGCCAGCTGGGAGACCTTTGAAAGTCACGATCTTCTTCCTTGATTTTTTTTTCCCCATTTGGGATCATCTCTAAAGTCTCCTTAAGGCTATATTCTGTGATTATAATAATTTATTAAGTCATCGATAGTGTTGTTTTGGCCACTGTCCTGCTGGTGTTTACCATTTACGCAGAGTGACATGACACTTCCATGAAATGACAGGTGACATGCAGCGTAAGTATCTGGGATTGTGCAGAGCAGCCTTCTTCAAGATCATTGGGTGGGTTGATAAGGGAGGGCTTGTGACAGGTAGTTAGAACTGGGCCAGGGCCATAAAGAAGAGGATTTAAATAGGCAAAAAAGAGTGGAGAGGGCATTCCAGGTCAATTGGGAAAGTCTGGAAGTTGGACTATATATGCATGAGCTCAAGCTTTCTATCCCCCATGAAAGACAGACCGAATCCCCCCATGAAGTCAAACTCCCTCTCTGCATTCCCAAAGCTCATTGCAATGAACTTTATTATAGTATTTACAACTGTTTTTCCTGTGTTTTTCCCCCCTTAGACTGCAGGATCATTTTCCATTCACCTTTGTATTGCCAAGGCCCAGCAGACGTCTTGTAGCTGATAGATTGAGTACTTAACATATATTTGTTACATTAATGGATATGGGAAACAATAAGAATACTGGCAGGTAAGGCTGGTGTAATGAATGTCGCGGCAAATTACTCAGGACCCCATGGGGACCAAGTACTCATCCCCTAGCTATTGGGAGTGTTGATGGTTGGTGGTTGTCTACCCAATCACTTTCTGGGAATTGCTCTCAGCTGAAGGTCAGGTCCTAGATCTGTCTCACCCTAGGTCAGGTCCCCTCCCCACAAAGGGTCCATAACCAATGGCTGGTCAATAAAAGGACCATAAAACCTAAGTCTTTTTCCCTCAAAGTAAACACTTTTGAAGGGCTGTCACAGCGCAGGAGCTCCCGGTGGGGTTGCTTGATGTCTTTGTGGAGTCTGCACTGCCGCTCAACTCTCCCATCTGTTCAGCCCTGCTTCCTTCCCCTACTCTTGGTGCTCCTCCTAAGGGCACACTCCATTAAATTTCTGGTATGCAAATTTCTACCACTGAGTCTATTTCTCACAGATTTCAATCTAAGACAGCTGGTGTGGGAGTCTAATTTTGGATACTATTGAGGACAAGGTTGGAACGACCCTGCTCGAGCCCAAATGACACCTTGATGAGAATCAAAAGGGGTTGCCCTTGCTCATCTGTCAGAAACTGTTGACCTAAATATACAAACCTACAGTGATTATGAAGGTGGAAGGCAGTCCCGTAGTTAATCAGTGCTTTACAACTGAGCTACACAATGGAAATTGGCAGTCTTGAAATGGAAAGACAGATCTACGCCAGATTATGAAGGGCTTTACTAATCAATCTTGGATTTTCTCTTCTCAATACTATCTCTCATTTTTGCCGACATTCCAGGGCCTCGTTAACTTTTAAACCAAATTTAAGTAATGATTCTCTTCATGGATGCTATATGCAAATTTGCTTTCAGTCCATAACATCTTTGAAATATATCCCTGGGAGCTTCTCAGTTCAGTGTTATGTGCAATTTACCTGTATTTAGCATTAGTGTCCAGGCGGGAAACAACCTATGGTTTCTTGTGTATCCACTGGGAAATATCTTTGACAGAATGGAAAGTCTCCTAAATATGGTCCCTGAGACTTCTCAGACTAAATATTACCCAGGAAATTGAATACTTAGCCCAAGGATGGCAAGTATAATATAACACCAGCACCCTCGCATGTCTGTGCAGAAAATGAAAGCTGAGAACTGTTTCCCAAGTTTGGTTCCAGTGTAAGTCTTCCTTAACTTCCCCTAGATTAATTAATTTACGCATATGGATGCTTTCCTTATAATACTGAATCACATGTTATGGACAAGTTAGATTATTAAGGTCAAATGCTTTAAAGATTGATTAGCATAGAATCTACCTCCCATTATTGTTTCATTGGAACACTCTTGTCATACTAAAACCTCTTTCACCTGTTTTCTATTTTTGTGTTTTTATCAATAGAATTTTCCTTTTGATGCTTTTACTCAGAATCCTTCAAATATTCTGCCTCATTCCAGTGAGAGGAAATAAATTATTCCTTACCATCAAGAAGATAAAATCAGTAATAGAACAACCACTATAGATCAGCTGGTACCTTTTTCTTTGACAATATGCTTCATTTTGATAACAGAAGGATTTGGCCACCTTGCTCAACCCAATTTAAACTTCACACAGGGTCATAAGCTAGTAACGAGAAACTGGATTTTCGTTGCCTTCTGCAGGGAATTTTTTTCCAGCCCTAATCCGTAGCTTTGGTCATCAGTCTCTGTATACTGGCTTTTTGATAGGCAGGCTATAGATGCATTGCATCAAAAGGTACAGCTTTGGTGGGGTTCCTTTTCTAATGTGCAGTAATAAGAAATTTATAATTATCCTAAGATTCCCTTTTGAATGACATGAACTCAAAGACTGGCATAATGGATTACTTAGGAACATCCCACCCACTGTGTCCCCCAAATGAGATGAATATGGAACCTGAAGAAGTATAGTTTTAGTAAGTACATATATTACTTATAATTTCAACTAATATTTAAGTTGATGTGCTGAAGATGTGGATTAGAACGTGTAGGTATATGTCCTTCACTTTAATACATAGTTTAGAAATTCATGACCACTTCAAAAATAATGACATATTTCAAAATGTGATAGGAAGCAGTATTATCTCCTCCAATTCTATTTCTTGCTCAAAAACTCCTCCTTATTTTTACATTGATGGCAAACATCAGCCAGATAGCAACTGCTCTTTCTCCTGCTAAGGTTATACAGGCTCTCTGGACAGAAATTTTAGTAAAGCTGAACTTGGGTATGGGGACAGGACTTCAGTCTAGTGAAAGAGGAAATAAAAAAATAAATAAATAAAAGAGAAAATGAAGCCCATTACTGCCCTGCCTCTATCATGTGAAGTGTAAAGCTTTGCCACAGAGTATCACCTGTTCGCCAGGTGATAATATTTGAGAGTTGACTTTGGAAGTAAAAAATAAAAGGAAACATTTACTATCAATAAAGAGGAGAAAGACTTTCTACCAGGCAATAATTGGTATAATTCTTAGCTCAACTGTCATTTTACAGAAACCAAAAGCTCAAACTCTGTAGCTCATTATTACAAAAGATAATTTAGGCTCTGAATTTTGCAGGTGTCTCAGGGTAAAATGCAATCAGCATTAATTAAAATACTCCTGCTTATAATTATGTCTATGATAGGTTCAGGAGAACAAAAACTATCATAAAACAAATGCTGCAAAAATAATTAAACAAAAATAAAGGCTCTGTAGAGTCGGATTGCTTCAAATCATTTACCTAAATATGCACATTCATGTGCATGCTTCTTTACTCAGCGTTTTTTCTCCATGGATTGTTATGACTCCCTTCTACAGTATTCTTCCATAATGAAGCCTTTCCTCAGATCTCACCGATCCCATGAAGCTTTTATGAAATTGATAACATTTTCCTACTGTTCTCCTCTTCACCTCTGCCCATTGTTTTTTATTTATTTTTAAATTTTATTTTAGAGAGAGAGAGTGCGTGTGAGCAGGGGAAAGGTGCAGAGGGAAAGAGAGAATATTAAGCAGCTTCCACACTCAGTGCAGAGCCTGACTCGGGGCTCAGTCCCATGACCCTGAGATCATGGCCTAACCCAAAATCAAGAGTCGGACACTCAACTGACTAAGCCACTGGGGTGCCTCTGCCCATTGCGTTTTAACCTGCAGCTCCTTCACTCACACATTTTTCTTGCAGGTTCACCATAGTTTTGCCTTTGATCTTGTCTTCTTGTTCTATGTGTTCTTCCTGGGCATACCTTTCACTGGAACAAAGGAGAACTAACCTCTAGCCCTAAATTGTCATCTTCATCTCTGCCCGGATGTCCTGTAGACCTTGAAAGTGAACATGTCTAATACTGTACTCATGTCTTCCCTCCCCAAACTCGCTCTAAGTTCCATATTCCAACCTTGGCTAGTGATATCATTACTGAGTCATTCTTCCTGTCTCCTCTTCCACTGAGCTTCCAAATCTTAATTAAATCTGTCTCAGACAAAGCATTTTCTTCATTCCTGATGTCATGGTATAGTTTAGGTTCACATCGTCATTTGTCTGGACCATTTTATAAGGTTCCTCTTTTTGATGTTCCTATCACCAGGTCATTTCCCCATTATTGCACATTCCACATTACTATCTGAGATACCTACGAAAAAAATACAACTTTGTTATTCCCCTATTTCAAACCTGCATTAGTTCTCTTTTGCTTATAGGATTAAATACAAGTTTGTAAGTTAGGAAAAATTTGGTAGTTAGCAAATGCCCTTAGCCATATGGTTACTATCCTTCAGCTTCATATTCCCACCCACCTACATTGCTTTGCAGCCTACCTTGGCTCCAGTCCAGCCAATATTTATTTCCCTAACATAAGCTTTTTAACATTTTTCTCCTCAATATTGTTTTCTTTGCTTGGAATGACTTTCCTTTTCTTCCTCACCTAGTAGGTTTTAAAAATAAAATTTGTTTACCGAGACTATTTGAAGTTTACTTTAAAAATTACTTTTCATTTTGTGCAAACCTTTGAGTAGAAAGTTTTAAAATCCTATCAGCTTATTCTCAGCGTCAAAAGTATGGACTTACAATTTCAGAGCTGATAAAAAAAATCATTCATAAGTCCAATAACAATAAAGACAAAGAGATTTTCCCCTAGCATTTTTCTTGGGGAAAAAAAAAAAAAAAAACGTCATCTTCCTCCAACCCATAGAGGAAACACAAATAGCTCCAATAAATTCATATTCTCCCTGATGCCATGGCTGATACTTATTTGGAATACAGAAGACTATGACCCAGAAAAATAATGTTACTACAGTGACTGAAAAATTAATCAATGCTGTCTATGATTCAGAATAAATTAAAATGAAGATTAGGTGTTAAATGTTCTGAGGCCGTTATGTAAAACGTTGACGATTAAGGAATATATTTTACTTTTTAATATGGAAAATTTCAAACATAGAATTAGCGTAAGGAGAACAGTATAAATGAATTTCCATTCACCATCACCCAACTTCAACAGTTGGTAACTTCATCAATCTTATGTCATCAATCACCCACAATTTTATTTTCTGGAGTATTTTAAGGTAAAATTGCAGTCATTAAAACATTTCATTTGTGAATGCTTCAGTTTGTAATTCTGATATAAAGGATTATTATAAACTTAATAACAAATCATTATATTACCTGACAAAATTAGCAATAATTCCTTAACTACCATTATTAACACATTATGTTTTTATCCATATCAATTCATTATTAAATCACTATTAACACCAATTCCTTACTAACCCATCTAATCTATTTTCATATTATTATCTCACAAATGACTTTGTACAGCTGTTCAAATGAGGTCTATATATTATATTTGGTTGATATGTTTCTTAAGCATCTTTTAATCTATAGCAATTCGCCCAATTCCCTTTTTGTTTATATCTTCCATTTGTTGAACCGTTAGGCCATTTAACCCATACAATTTGTCATATCCTGAAAAATCTCTACTTATTCTTTAAGACTGAACTCATATGTTCTCCCTAGGATGCTGTCACTGACTCCCAAAGACAGATTTTCCAACCTCTGAGTTCCTGCAGCACTAAGTGCATGCGATCATCAGGTTGCTGTACGGTTGTTTGCATGTCTTTCTTTTCCAGTAGATCAGGAGGCCCTTGAACACAGGAACACTATTTTATTCATCTATGTATTTCCAGGGCTTAAAGTCAAACATGACACATAAATACTGCTTCATAGCTTTTGCTACGTGAATGAGAAAATGAACAAATAAGATAGACGACAGATCACACTTGAAGAAAGGAGTCGGCATAGAAAATTGATCATTAGAAAAGAAGATACAGGAAAATTTAGTTAATACTTTCCATACTTTATAGGGCGTATCAATTGTTTCTACCCCAAACTGCCCAATTCTTGCATGAAAAATGACACAAAACAAAACAAAACAAACAACAATCTACCATTTGTATGACTTTATAATCCTAGGGTTTGTTTTGTGTTTTTTTTTTTTTTTACTTTTTATTTTGAAATACTCATAGTTATATAGGAAAATGCAAAAATAGTATACTGAGTCCTGGGAATTCTACATCTGGTTTCCTCCCACTGTAGTATCCTATGTAACTGCTGTAAATATCAAAATAGGAAATGCTGTTAATTATTATAGATTTTTTCAATTTTCTCCAGTTTTTTACATGAATTTGTAATGTTTGTGTATTTGTGTGTATGTGTATGAGTGTAAAATCTATGTAATCTGATAGAACTCTAGTTTTGATGAAAGATTTACCTCCAAGTTTGAAATTATTTGAATCATAAAGTCACACAGAAAAAACAGTATTAGTTCTAGTTCAGATTTTGGTGCAATCAGTGCAGTTCAAATCCTGATATACCTCCTTTGTTTCAAATATACGATAATAAAGTATAAAAAGAGAGAATGAAAAAAAAAGATATTTATGGGTTCCAAAGATGAGTTAAGTATATGCAGACTCAGCAATAGGAAAGAAATGACAATGGCAAAAGAAGATGAAATCTCAGGTAGTCTCTGGTGTGGGAGCTGGCAGTGGCTGTGAGGATTTTGCTCTCTAGAGATACAAGTGGATGAAGACTCTCCACAAACTACCCAGGACAAGCTCACTGGATGAAGACTTTCCAAAAACTACCCAGGACAAGCTCACTGGATGAAGACTCTCCACAGACTACCCAAGACAAGCTCACTGAAATCTCTCTCTTTTACATGTGAACCTGGGGTATGGCTAAGGACTTGCTGTCTGAAGGTGTAGCTTCACAGGAAGCTCCCAGAGGCTCTGACATGGTGAGAGAACAAACACTCATCTTCAAGATAGGAACCCATCAAGCTGCTTGTTGCTCTGTGTCTGTGATATCCTCAGCACCAGAGAGGGACAATGCTGAAGTTCTTTCTAACATCTCATCTTCAACTGAAAACCTAGGGTCAGTGATGCGGGTAGGGCTAGGAGCAGCTGACCAAAGGCTGGAGCTGGAGAGTAGGAATTTAGAAGAAAGAGATAAAAATAAGACAAAATGAATTCACCAATGAAAATTCTAGAATAGATGGATATCTTCACCTAAGAAAGATGGACAACAAAACAGCAACTGGAACATGAATTTATTTCAGATTCTTAAAAAACTATGAGCCTAAATGAAATCTTTAAATCATGAATGTTTAAGATACTCAAAAAAAATTTAAAAAAATCCACTAAAAAAGAAGAAAAATTTATTAAAAACAATGATGCAGAAATAAAGGAAGAATAGTCAGATTAGGGAAAAAACTACAGATTAAAAAAAAACAAGACATTGAAATAACTATCAATAAATGAGATTGTTTCTACATTGCCAATGGGAAAAAAGGGAAGGAGGGAGAGGGAGAGAGAGGAAGAGAGTTAAGACACATATAAGAATAAAAACTCCAAAATACATCTTGTAGTGGTTCTAGAAAAAGAGATTAGAGTAAGAAATAAATAATATTAGAAGAGATAATGGGAGTATTTACAAAACTGAAGAAAAATGAGTTGTCACATCAAAATTCTACTCTAAGTATTGATCAAAGTAAATAAAAATTAGTCCAGACTTAGATGCACTGAAGATAAAGAATCTTAAAATCTATCAGAGGAAAAATGAAAAATTACCTATGAAATAATTAGACTCATGGCAGATTTCTTATTATCAAATATTGATACCAGAGGCAGTGAAAAATAGCTTAAAACTGTTTAGAAAAGAATGTTCAGACCAGAATCTTTAAAACTTTATATATTGAAATATTTTGAGTCTATCCAAAAGTAGAGTCGACCTAAAATTGTATATTCAGCTAAACAAGCATACAAGAGTGAACACAAAGAAAAATGTTTTTGAACATAGAAGGACTAAGGAAATTCACCACCCAAGACCCTCACCTCATAAACAAAACAACTATTAAAGGCAGTAGTTCATCAAGAAGACAAATGAACTCCAAGAGAAGATATAAGTTTTAAGGAAAGGTGATGAACACAAAAACCGATATGTCAATAGTTTTAATCAACTTTGTAAAAAAAGACCAAACAAAACTTGTATGTATGTTTGAAACAGTTAAAACTAAAATTCCAGGGAAAAAAATAACAATATGGAGGATGCTCACTGCATGACTAAAGTGTGACATGGTCTTATTATTCAAGGAGGAGAATGGATATATTGAATAAATTTAGACTGTTAAAAATACATACTTGGTATACCTATTAAAGTGAAAGGGCAATAAAAGCCATGTGAATTGGAAAGGAAAAAAATAAAATGTTCCCTTTTGCATATTATATAATTGTATATACTAAAAATGAACATGTGGAAATCAAAATTTGAAAACATAATACATTTACTCCAAAGAAAATTAAATACTTACATATAAACCTAATAAAACGTGCACAGGGGTCTGTACGCTGCAAATTACAAAATGCTGAGAAAAGAAATCAAAGCAGCTGTAAATAAATGAAGAGACAAACTATGTTCATACAGATATGCATTTGGAAATCTCAACAAGGAATGATATTTCTCCCCAAATTGATCTACAGATTTAATGCTGTTCCTACCAGGATTCTACCAATGATTCTGCAAACATAGACAAACCTATTCTAAAAATTATATAGAAATGCACAGGCCCCAGAATAGGTAACAGAATCCTGAAGAAGAATAAGGTGGGAAGAAGCATCCTACCCTATATTACGTTCTCCTATATAGCTATAATAATCAAGACGGTGTGGTATTCATGGGGAGACTGATACATAGGTTAGTGGAACAGGATAGAAGATCCAGAAAAAGAGTCACATAAATATGCCCAACTGGTTTTTCACCAAGGTGCTAACGCAGTACAATAGTGGGAGACGGGCTTTGTATACATGGTGCTAGAGCTACTGGACAGAGGCAAAAAATGAATCTTGACCTAAAGCTCATACCTTGTTAAAAAATTAACTCACCATGAATTATGGACTCCAACGTAAAATGCAAAACTATGAAACTTTAGAAAAAAGCACAGGAAAACATCTTTGGAGTGTATAGCTAGGCAAAAACTTAGACTTGACACGAAATGTATGATCCATGAAAGCTAAGACTGATACATTGGATCTCATGAACATTAAAAGCTCTGCTCTGTGAAAGACCCTGTTAAGAGGATGATAAGACAATGTTTTGGACCTGGAGAAAATATTTGCAAGCCATGTATTCAATGAAGAAGCAGTACCTAGAATACATAATGTACTGTCAAAATTCAACAGTAAAAAAGCAAACAGCCAATTAAAAAATGGCCAAAAGACAGGAAGAGACATTTTACTGAAGAAGATATATAGATGACAAACATGCGCGTGCAAAATGATCCAACATCACTAGTTATTATAAAAGACACACAAAATAAAATCACAGTGAGATCTCATTACATAACCATAAAAATAGCTAAAATAAAGACAGTGACAACTGTAAATGCTGGTGAGGATACTAGATCACACATACATTGTTGGTGGGAGTGTACAATGATACAGCCACCCTGGTAGTCCCATTTAAAACTACATATGCAACTACTATACAGCCTAGCATTTATACTTTTGAGGATTTATCCCAGAGAAATGAAAACTTTTGTTTAGAACAAAAACCTATATACATATGCTTGTAACAGCTTCATTTATAACAGCCCAAAACTGCAAATAATTTGGGGTCTTTCCACAGGCAAGTGGTGAAGCAAACTGTGGTATACCCTTATCAAAGAAGACTACCAGTGGAGCAAGAAAAAAGAGTAATTATTATACGTAACCCCTTGGATGAATCTACAGGGAATGATGCCCTGTGAAAAAGAGCTCATCGCAAACCTCTACATACTGTATGCATCCATTTACATAACATGCTTGGAATGACGACATAGAAATGGAGATTAGATTAGTGACTTCCAGAGATCAGGGATAACGTGAAGGAGACAGGTAGGAGCAGAGGAAAAGGGTGTGGGTTATAATAAAAAGAATCCTTGTGATGGAATTGTTGTATATTTTGACCGTAACAACGTGAGTACATCAGTACCCTGGTTGTGATACATTGTACTATAGTTTTGCAAGATACAGCTGCCACTGGGGAAAACCAGGTAAAGGCATACAGGCTCTCTGTTTATAATTTCTTACAAACAAGTGTAAACCTATATTCAAAATAAAACATTTAGGGGTTCCCCGGGTGGCTCAATCAGTTAAGCTCCTGGCTCTTGATTTCAGCTCAGGTCATGATTGTGAGATTGGACCCCATGTGTTGGCTCCACTGGGCATGGAGCCTGCTTAAGATTCTTTCTCCCTCTCCCTCTGCTCCTTGCCCACGGGCATCCACACACATGCACGTTGTCTCTCTCTCTCTCTAAAAATAAAATAAAATAAAATAAAATAAAATAAAATAAAATAAAATAAAATAAAATAAAATAAAACATTACATTTAATTAAAAAACATAAAAAAAAACCAAGGGTAATCTTTAATGGAAGAAAATATTTGTGCAGTTTCCTAGTGCAGAAACTCATACATACATCCGTATGTGCACAAAAACATAAAACCAAGAATATTTAAGACTATGGGTTTAACAGAAGTCAGGAAAGGAGAAAAAAGGAAGCAAAAATAAATATCTACCTACCTACCTACACACATGTGTACCCGTATGCATACACATATACTGCGGTGAATAAAATCATAGAACGAAAAGGTCGAAGTTTGTCTAATAAATAAGAATGCACTGAGTTCACATATTAAAAGGCAGATGTCTCCTCCAGATTTTACGTTTTATAAATGAAAAAACTGAAGCCCATGGAGCCTAAATGACGTGTGGTGTTCTCAAAGCAAATTGGATACAGAGGCCGGAGTGAAACCCGGTGCCCCTAATTCCCATGCCTGCATGCTATAAATAAAAAAAAGTTTTACCCCAGAAATGACCTACTCCACCAAATATATCCCATTTGACTTGCTGGCATGCCTTGCGATATCCTCGAATCATAAAAGAAGTGGAAAGTGCCTGAAAACTGAATTACATTTTTCTCCAGAGTGAAGACTCTTCTGTATTTCAAAGGTCATTTATTTTTCAATTTTGCCATTTTTCAATTTCTCAACATGTGGCTCAGGGAACCTACCCTGAATCTGAACATGAGCATGATTACTCAAGCAGCTGAGTTTTACCTTTTAGCTCACAAAAACAGAGCCGCTTCCCCAGCCCTTAGGGCCAGGTTGAGGGTTTCTGATCCTTGAACTTAGGGGGCTGACCCCCACCTTGGGCCTCGTGAGGAAGACAAAGTGATAAATTATGTTATCATTAAATGAGAGTGACCAAGAGCTCTGTATCTTAATTCATCTTATTTTGCTTCCTTTCACTATCATAAAAATAAATGAAGGGATACAAAGTAATATTATTAATTCTAGAGGCAACTATACCGGTTTGGAATTAGCAGACCTACGTTTGCATTCATCAATGCCATTTCTTAGCTGTGTGACCAAGAATAAATTATTTGGCCAGGAAGGTCTTGGTTTCTTCACCTATAAAATGTTTGGCTATTAAAATTTCCTGACTAGGAGCCTCAGTGAGATGAGAAAGCCTCTGGCCTTCAACAGGCATTTAAATTTGAATTAAAAAGAATTGTGAGTTATTTTGAAAAGACTTACATGTAGCAGTAGTGGAACTATTTAATTACTCTAAAGTTGTTTTCCCATGAAAACTTCAAGTCGAATATTTTTCTTCGCACACATGTATTTCTGGGGAATGCTTTTCTAGCTTGTGTGATTACTACCTCCGCACAGTTACACTGGAGGCCAGAAGATGAAATGCTGAGGGCAACAGCTGTCGACCTGGAGTACATGCCCAGCCAAACCACTAAACCGAATGAAGCTCGGATAAAGACATTCAGACCAACAAAGCCAGAGTTTACTGCTCACGACAACTCCAGAACAGAGTGGTTGACACCATCAAAGGGAGTGGTAGGTGAGAGGCAACAGTGACCAAAGAAATGGACAAGTATGTGAAACATCAAAATAAACAGTTGCTATAAAAATATATATAAGATAGTAAGTAGTGGTCATTAGAAAGAAGATGGACCTAATGAGAGAGGGATGACTGGAACCAAATGAGAGAGGGATGATTGGAACCAAAATGTAAAGGATTTCATGTCCTTAGTGTGCTCAAAAAGGAAGACGAATATATAAGATGTTTAGACTTTTAAATCAATTAGGTGTATAAAACTTTAAGGGTAACCATGGAAAGAGCAGAAATACATGTTAACTAGCAGGAGAGAAATGAAGAGAATAAAGGAAACTGGTGAATCTCACCAAAAGCAGGAAAGGAGAAGGTAAGACGCGAGGTAAAATCATGATAAATAGAAGACACAAAACAAGTAATTTAAAAAATCTATAATCCATATGTTAAGTAATTTCATACCCATTAGTTAGATAAGAACATGAGGGGTAGGATAACTCATCAAGATTAGGGTAATGGCTACCTTTGAGATGGATGGGGAAAGCCCACACAAAGGTGCTTTAGTGATATCAGGAAAGTGTTATCTAGATTACTGTGGTGACTGTTTCATAATGTGTACAAATACTTAATCACTATGCTGTATGCCTGATACTAATACAGTATTGTATGTCAGTTATTCCCAATAAAAAATCACATGAAGCAAAAAGGGCAAAATGTTGGCAGCTCTTCAATTTGGATATAAGAGTATCTGTTATCTTATTTTCTATTGATTTGAAATATAGGGCAATAAAAAATCCACAAATTATATATGTTCACCAGGGCATGTGTATACAGGTTAACCGAAAGAAACTCTACCCTTCATTGTAAAAGAGTTTAATAAACAAAATCCTAATTTATAAAACAGTGAAAGCATATGTGACTGGGGGAAAGTTCTAGTGATGGTTTTGGATAAGGTAACCAGTGTGCCATTTGCTTGTCACCTATCCTCCATTCTGCACCATTCCCTGCATCCTTCAGAGGCTGGGTATTAGCTCCCCAGTGCGACTTCTGCTTGGTAATTGGAAATAAGTAAAAGATTGGTCTGACAATTTTTGCAAGATAGGACAGCCTTCCTGAAATTCTTCATAGTAAATTGAAGGTGAAGAAAATCCTTCGAAGGCCTAACATGTCTTTTGATCTACGCCATGATTTTCAGGTCGGTGTAGTGGGAATTCTTTTAGGAACAGAGCTTGGTCTTTGCTGAGCGAAGGTTGGTCTTATTCCATAATCCTAGAAATTTCAGCCATAAACAAAGCCTAGCAGAGGGTCCCACACAAACGCCATCACATACGCAAATGTGTAATTGCCAAAACCAATTGCTGACATATACCAAATAATAATCTAGTTACGTGTACAGAAAAGCCAATTTGACATTAAATGGGAAGTATGCCCCTAACAGACCGACATTCTTTTGGGTCCACTGGTTCCCAGTTTTTGCATTTTTTTCCTTCTTACCACGTCCTCTCCCCTAGATGCCTGCATGCAGTTCTGCTCCATTCCCGGTCCCCACATCAGTTTAAACTTGAGGAAAGGAACATTTAACCAGTCCTACTTCCAACAGCGAAGCAAATCTGCTAACCGAGTGTTTCTGCACTACTGGCTCTGCAGCCTCCTGTGGCCGCTGCCTTGGGTTTCTTGCTGAGTCCCCCTCCAGTCACCTGCCCCATACCCTAGGTCAGAGGTCCTGTCATCTCTTCCAGTGCATTAGAATCCAGTTCTTGCATCCCAAATAGTGGCTGGGCCACTCCCTCTAGTAGATACATTTCCTTAATGTCTCCTTTCAACAATTTTGGGACTCTTCCTCCTTCTAAATCCTCAATTACCACATGCATTAGCTTTCTAGCTTCTGTTAAAACAGAAAGCCATACAGAACAGCTTCAACAGCAGAAATTTATTGTCTCATAGTTCTCACAGAGGCTGTGAGTTTGGGATCAAGGCACCTATAGAACCATACTTCTGCTGGCATCACTAAGGAAGGTTCTGTCCTAGGCCTTTCTCCTACCTGCTGGTGGCTCCACGGCTTGAGGTAACTTCACTCCAGTTTTCACGTGATATTCTTCCAGTGTACAGCTCTGTCTCCAACTTTCCCCTTTTTATAACAGCACTCATGACATAAGACTAGGGGCCCACAACATTCCAGTTTGATCTTATCTCAACTAATTATATCTGTACAACCTTATTTCCAAGTAAGGTCATATTCTGTGGTACTATGGTTAAGACTTCAGTGCATGAAGTTTTGGAGGACACAAGTCAACCCTCAACACTGTGCTTTCTATAACTTATTGAGACACCATCACTCATTTTTAAATTTTTTTCCATTCATTCCTTTCTTCATTTAATAGATATTTCTTGAAAGCTCACCATATGTCAGATAGACATTCTGCCAGGCATTAGAAGGAATGAAAACAAAGGAGCTCACTATCTGTCAGGAGACACAGGTGTACGATGGAAGAGATCCTTCATTATAAGTTTATAAAGGATGACCCATTATTCCCGACTGTTCGTTTTTTTTTTTTTTTAACTGGCCACGATCTGCTGGATTTTGATAGAACCATTGATCTAATTAACATGTCTACAAATTTCTTAAAAGTGCCTGTTACTGAATTTATCAACGACCGAGATGTCTATTACATTGATTTTCACCATTTGTTATTTGTAAGCTGTATTTTCCCAAACTTCGGGTAGATAGGAGGGCTCATGTGTTTAAGTTTCAGGGTCTGCAAAATCCAGTTACTATGGTATTACTTAGCCAAGAAAATGATTCCTGATAAAGAAAAAAAAAACTGTGATAAAAAGAGCATTAAATCTTCTCAAGAGGGATCTTTCTCTGAAACAAAAGGTTCTGCCTTCTCCAGAGAATAGATTAAAGAGTCAGTCAAATGAAAATACAGAAGAAATGGGGCACCTGGGTACCTTAGTCGGTTAAGTGTCCAACTTCGGCTCACGTCATGATCTCACGGTTCATGAGTTCGAGGCCCGTGTTGGGCTCTGTGCTGGCAGCTCAGAGCCTGGAGCCTGCTTCGGATTCTGTGTCTCCCTCTGTCTCTGCCCCTTCCCCATTCGTGTTTTCTCTCTCTCTCTCTCTCTCAAAAATAAACATTAAAAAATTTAAAAAAAATAAACAACAGGCAGAAGACATTTTCATCCAACTCCTGCTACATCACAGTGTCATTTTCAGTCTCTAAACAAATTGCACTGGGGAGCACTCAGTGCTCCACTTAAACAACCCCAAGGGACCTTATAAACTCTCCCTGTGCTGGGAGGAGCAGCGCATGGAGTAAAGTCACACTGAAGTGCTAATGGACTGCTTTTAGAATGACAGCCTCTCCAGTACAAGCCTTTAACTTCTTGTTAGGTTCAGTGTGTGTGTGTGTGTGTGTGTGTGTGTGTACATGTGTGAAATAAAAACCAGTGTTCTCTCATGATAAAAATTATGCTTCCTCTCTATTAAATTTGATTCCACAGTGCTCAGTAGCCTGTATATACTTGTTCCTTTGTACAACACAAGATCAGCTGGGACTGTGGCCTCTGGCTCAACTGATCTTTTGAGATGTAAGCAGTAAGAGAAAATTCTCTGCAAGTGCAGATGTCTGGATACATGTAGGCGTCACTGGCCTATGTGTGTGGAATTCAGGTTGGCTGTCGGCACTTAGGTAAGTGCTGAGAGCATCATATGTGTGTTTGCACAGCCTAATCATCTAGTCAAACTGAGCAGTTCTGTCTACTTTGCGGAGGCTAAGCGCATTCTCTGTGTCCACCGTGAACTTTAAAATCGCCAGTCACATCTAACTTGCTGAGCCGCAAACTAAAGGTGGAGAATGAAAGAGCGTCATGCTATTGCCCAAACCAATAGACTTTTTGAAATGGTCCTTGAAAAAGTCAGAAGCTTTGTTGTGATCTGGACATTTGGTGGACTTATAACGAATCATGTTTCAGGGGGAGAGTCATTTATACACTGAACATATTTTTTTTTAACAAATGAACATTCACAATGTTCCAAGCCATTATCTACATCACCTAATTAAATTTTTGAAAATGAACCATTAGTAAGTTATTAATTTCCTTTAATTGCATTTTAGGGTTGAAAGAGACTAAGAGAATTTTTAGCTGAAGGTTCCCGAGCTAGTAAATTCTGCTGCAGAGATCCACCTAATTCTAAAATGGTTAAGTACATTTTCCACTACATAACACTGCTTCAAAATCTCTGTTTATGGGACTTTTCAACTCGAGGTCCAGAGACACCCAAGAGGTTTGGAAGAGTTCAGGGGCCCGCTACCCAGATGGGAAAACTTCACATCTTCCTTGTCACTAAACGTGAACTGAATTTTAGCATTTGTTTCCATTATAGATGTCAGCAACAAACTTTAGGAGTCATGTATTTGTAGACTTCAAATAAGTGGGGCTCACCCAGAGCTGAGAATCAGAATTATCTTTAGAGTTTGTTAAATATACAAATTCCTGGACCTGGCTCTCCAGAAATTTTGGGATAGCTGGTCTCGACGTAAGTTCTGGTCACCCGCACTGTGATACACTTACCCAGAAGGTACACCATTAGTGCCCTGAAGGGGGCGGATGGGTGCATAATTAAATAATGAACAAGAAGGAAAAACAGAGAAGCAGCAGGACCCAGAGACAGTGAGACTACTGGCCCCAGCTAAATGTCTACAAGGCCACACTGGCTTTCTCCATGTCTCCCCATGCAGTTCCCATGTTGGGGACCCACCTTTAATGCTGGAAGACGAATTTTACACGGTGTCTTAGAGATGTAGGCAACTACAGGAAGTAGGACATGAGTAGGAAGGAAACTGAGGCTAACATTAAAAAGACCTCCAGGTCCCCTGCTCACCACCTTTCAATTTCCCCTCCCAAACCCTCGCTGCAACACACACCTTCACGGATGTTAAGAACAGTATTTTAGGTAGATTTGGCAGGGGCGGGGTTCTATGCATTATCCTAAGAGTAGCTTCCAGGCTGAGGACTGCTTTGTAAGTGCTGTTACTGAGTTCCATTGTTGCCTGATGGCATTTTATTTATTAAGAGCATTTATTAGTGACAGTTGAATGGATTTTTTCTTGTACTTTTATACCACATAGGAAGTGAAAAAGGAATTTTTCTATGACATTTGTCTCATGCTCTATTTGATATTTATTGGAGCCAGACTAGAATCTACACATGTTAAAAATAATCACCTCATTATGAGGCCATTTATTGCTAGTCAAGCCACCTTCCTTCCTGTAGAGAAATAACATGCTATGTGCACAAAGGCTACTAATGGTGGCAAAAAAAAAAAAAAAAAAAAAGACATAAAGGATGAGAAGGGAGCAAAGTGGTTGCCAGCACTGCAGCCCGCTTGTTTTCCTAGTAGCTACTGGTATTGTCAGAAAGGCTTTTTTATTCTAAACACCAGAAAGCAGATATTCAATATGTCTAATACAGGGAGTATAAAAGTAATGGCTGTCAGTGGTCGCTCATACACTCAAACGGATTTACTTAATGAAACAGGACGTCATGCTGTTGCTTCTTAACTAGTGATTTTTTTCCCCTCCCTTGGGCCCAAACTCTAGCAATGCCAAGAATGATGAGGATTGGGGATATTCTGGGTAATCACGTAAGGACGCGTTCTCAGATATTCTTAAAGCTGAAAGCAAAATGTTAGAGAGTAGATCCTCTCAGACCTCAGGAACTGAGTCCGTGGTTCTCACCCTGACCTCACTAGGGGGCGCAACCAGTACTGCTCAGGCTCCTTAGGCCTGCCTGCCACATCCTCCTGGGAGGAAATGTCCCACCTATACCTCCTCCACTAAGCAGCCATGTACTTCCTATGGTCACAGATAATTAACTTGGGGGGGAGGCGTAGTGGACTCAAAACGAGCCATCTGGCTTATAAACAGGCCTAACACCAAAAGATGAGCTGGCCAATGAGATTCATCCTCTCAGAATTTCAAAACATCGGCGCATGGTCAGGAGAAAGCAGACGCCAAAGGGTTATGATTTGGAGGAGGGCTGGGGTGCCCAGTCTATACTTAGTTAAAGTCATGAAGGAACAGAAACTATGAGTATATCAAGGAAATCAACTGACAGAGAAGGAAAAGAGGAAGAGATCCACAAAAAGAACAGCAATGCCATGGTGAGGGCCAAGTGGGAATTATTCCGGTTTATTTTCCATGATGCTCAGCTGAGTCTAGTTCTTGTTCTTGGACTCCTGGGAGAGCTATGCTTACTTCCCCTCAATAAGCCATCCTTTACCTGAGAAACATTAAGTGGGACTCCTTTGCTCACAAGCAAACAAGTTAGACAAACTCACTTCAGAATGACAAGCTCAAGCCTTCACAGATGGAGTTTAGAAGTCTGAATCTCTGAATTCCAGTATTTGACACTTTAGATCTATAAAACGTCAATTTCACCTGGTTCAGCCTGACATGGTGTCTTATGCAGACTACCCTGGGCCTGCATAGAGAAGGAGGCTCAGCTTTTTAATTCCTTCACCTTCCACTCATTTTCCTATTGAATTTTAGGCTTAACTAAGTAATTATACTTCTCTGAACCATGCTTTTTATGTCTCCATAAACTCATTTTTGCTATTCCCTCTGCCTGGAATGCGATTCCCTAGTTTTTCCACCTGTAAATTCTTTTCATCTTTTTTCTTTTAAATTTGAGCACAATTAACATACATTGTTATTTAAGTTTCAGGTGTACAATATAGTGATTCAATAATTCCATACATCACTCAGTGCTCATCATATAGTGTACTCTTTTCTAAAAACTTTTTTAAATGTTTGTTTGTTTGTTTATTTATTTATTTATTTATTTATTTATTTATTTTGAGAGAGGGAGAGAGCTGGGGAGGGGAAGAGAGAGAGGGAGAGAGAGAATCCCAAGCAGGCACTACATTGTCAGCACAGAACCCAATGCAGGCCTTGATCTCACAAACCATGAGATCATGACCTGAGCTGAAATCAAGTGTTGGACATTGAACTGACTGAGCCACCCAGGCGCCCCCATAAGTGGACTCTCAATCCCCTTCACATATTTCATCAAACACCCATCCACCCCCCCTCTGATGGCAACCACCTGTTTGTTCTCTTATATTTAACAGTCTGTTGTTTTATCTCTTTTTTCTTTGTTTCTATTCCTTAAATTCTACGTATGAATGAAATCATATGATATTTGTCTTTCTTTAACTTAGCATTTCACTTAGCATTATAACCTCTAGCTCCAACCATGTTGTTGCAAATGGTAAGATTTCATTCTTTTTGATGGCTGAGTAATATTCCCTTATACACATCACATCTTCTTTATCTATTCGTGGACACTCGGGCTGCTTCCATATCTTAGCTATTGTAAATAATGTTGCAATAAACATAGGAGTGTATACATCTGTTCATCTTTTAAGACATTTCAAATGCTAGCTCATCTGTGAAAATTTCCTTAATATCACCAGATTCGGTAGATCCCTTCCTCCTTCCATTCTTCCTTGGTACCAAGTGCTTTAACTTTACATTAGCAAGTTCTACACTACACTACTCTTACCTGTTGAAAGTAGGTCTAGAAGGCTACCACAAAGATCATGAAGTCCTTTAGAGCAAGGACCACCTTTTCTTCTTTCCATCTCTGGCACAATCCAATACTAAGTAAATGTGTAATTTCAATTAACCTAGGATTCATGGAATCTCACAAACAACTAAAAAATTCAAAAGTCAAAAGGCGCTCATTATGTGGTAACATTGAATGAAATAATCTTGTAAAAAGAACCATATCCCAATATTTTAAAATTTGAGGCACCAGTACACTTGCATCCAATATTTCTACTCAAATAATTGTTGAACATGCTACCTGAATTATAAGCAAGATAATAAATAGTTTGGCTTTTGGAATTAACAACTCAATTTGCTTGTATGTGTACCCTTCCATTGGGAACTTGAAAATAAATTAACCTGCTAATTTATTCTGAAATCCATTGAAAATACTGATTTGGAGTGGACTCTGTGGGTAAAGTCAAGACATGAACTTTTTTAAGTAGAGCGATTAATATTCAGACTTGCATTTTAGAAATATGTGGGAAATAGCCCAAAAAGGAAGAAATGATATGTAGGAAGACCTGTTAAAGAATCATTCAGAGTCAAAGTTAAAAGAGGGGCTGTGGAGATGGAGAAGAAAGAAAAAGGGGGTAGAGACATTTAGGAGTAGTCACAGTAAAGCCACAAATTTACATATACATAAGCCGATATATACTCAATGATATTTACTTTCAAAGCCTTTTGGTAAGATAATGCTGACAATTTTTCTAGAATTTGTTTTGTAAATACAGACAATGGTTTTTCATGACTATCATTGTGTGAGTGAAAGGTAAAACACCTACTTAGAATGAACTAATTCTCACATGCGAGGAATGGCCATTTACATGGTTGGAAGTACCCCATTAAGGGAAGAGGTCACAATTTCCACTGCAATTGGTAGTGAACTGGGGATATATGAGAGTACCAATATCCTTTGGATATGGGCTTGTTTATCCATTTCCTGATAGTCAGACATTCATGTTTTTCTCATAAACAACAACAATAACCAAATAACTGGAATAAATCAGGATATACGTGGAATTCATCCTAATAGACGTAGTACATGTAATATGTCAATCCACACAATGAAGATTTTTTTTTCTAGCCCTTAAGGGACAGAGTCCAAGGATAGTCAACAATATTTTAAGTAACATGGAGGATTATGACTCTCAAAACAACCTGAGTTGTTGTTCCGTATGTTTGACAAACCCTCCATAATAGCACAATTTTTAAGTTTAGTTTAAATTGTGCACCGATTCTCAATTCAGTACCAAGTGATTTGCAAAATCATCCACCTTGTTGCTCAGGTCAGAAGAAAATGCATCATGATTGATTTCTTTCTTTTCTTTTTCTTCCCCACATCCACAAACACTAAGATCGATTCATCTTACACTCTAAATGGTCTTTTCATCCCCACTGTCATGTGGAAGAGTGTAAAAACAGACACCGTACTTTGTAGCTCCTCTCATCAAGAGGTGGAATCTATGTCTCCATCCCTTGGATCTAGGTGCGTTTCGTGACTCACTTTGGCCAACAGAATGCTGCACATGTGAGGTTTGAGGCATTGAAGGCTGGGGATCAAGAGACCTTATGGCTTTTGCTAGCATGGTCTTGGAACCATGTGACTCCAGGAAAAGATGTTCCATTTAATCCTCACAATCACATAATTGTGTAATTGTAATTACATAATAGTATAGGGGTGCCTGGGTGGCTCAGTCGATTAGGTGTCTGACTCCGGTTCAGTCATGATCTCATGGCTGATGGGTTCAAGACCCGCAGCAGGTTCTGTGCTGACAGCTCGGAGCCTGGAGCCTGCTTCGGATTCTGTGTCTCCCTCTCTCTCTGTCCTTCCCCTGCTCTTGTTCTGTCTCTCTCTCCTTCAAAAATAAATAAACATTTTAAAAGAATTTAAAAAACAGTAGGTGCTACTATTGTCCCCACTATAAAGATGGGGAACCAGGAGCACAGAGGCTGAGTAATTTGGCTGAGATTGTAGAGCTAATCATTGGTAATAAAAGCAAATAATTGCCTAGGTTTTGAAGCAAGGACCTCTAGAACCTGCACTCTTAACCACCACACACTTAGGCTGAGATAACTGTTCTGGTGAGCCAGGGGCAGGTAGAATCTTCTTGCTACTGGGAAAGAGGGGTATGCCCCCATCATTTTGTGTAACATTTATCACACTTGGAATTACTTGTTCGGAAGTATGTCTTTCTTAATAGCCTGTAAGTGTAATGAGAGTAAGACCATGTCTGTCTAGCTCTCTGTGAATCCCCCCAGTGCTTGGAAAGGTATCAGACATATAGCAGATGTTTAAGAGGGAAAAATATTATTTCCCTTTTAGAATTCCTGCATTAAAAATTTGAATCTTCAGGCTCCTGGGTGGCTCAGTTTGTTAAGTGTCTGACTTTGGCTCAGGTCATGATCTCACAGCTTGTGAGTTTGAGCCCCACATTGGGTTCTGTGCTGATAGCCCAGAGCCTGAAGCTTACTTCGGATTCTGTGTCTCTCTCTCTCTCTCTCTCTGCCCCTCCCCCACGGCACTGTCTGTCTCTCAAAAATAAAGGTTAAAAAAAATTGAATCTTCAAATTCATAAGTAGCTCCTAAGCTTGTACTTCAACTGTGCAATAGAAACATGCACACGCGCACGCACACACACACACACACACACACACACACACACACACACACACACCCGGAGACAATGAACCCACAGCTCACTGCCTATTGGTACTCATTATCACACCAACACATTAAGAGAAACAAAGGGTGTATTAATGTGAGTTCTGAGAAGGTATCATAACGTTTTCAAATTAGAGGATGGTAGTATTATTTATTCATTGTTTTCCTCTTTGTTCTCTGGCTCTAAAGTTCATAATTAAGTATTAAGCTTAGTCATTATAGATTTATAATTTTTTAAGATAAGAGGATGGTAGTATTTATTCATTGAGGTTTCCTTTTTCTTCTAGTTACAAAGAAAGTTCACAATTAAACATTACACTTACTTATTGTAGATTTTCTCAGCCAGCAGACTTTGATCTCTTTCTCTACTATTCTCTCTTATTTTTTATTGTTTTCTTTGTTATATCAATAGTTGTTCTGGTCTTTTTATTTGGGGCTTTTATTATTTGCTGCCTAAGTCTTTTGGGGAGTAAACAGGCTATGAAAAGATCTGCAAACGATAAGCCATATATTTTTATTTTCGGTCATTTGACACATACAGCATACACAACTGGAAATGGAATAAGGTTATCGCTTAAGTAATGCCATACCTTTTGAAGAAAGAACAGCTTATTTCTTCCAAGCCACACTGGAAGAATAACATTATGTAGCATAAACAGATACAGAATCATCTCAAGGAAAGCGTGTTTTTCCCCCCTGTTCTTTCCCCTTTTGTTCTTGCATTTAGTCTATTCATCAAGAATTGATCCTTCTTCCCAACCATTCAGGGTTAAATTCTGCTAATCCGGGAGTTCCGTATTGTCCTGCTTCAGGTCAGGCTAGAGAGCAGCTGTGGGTTTGATAGCTCACCACTGAACCATATGCTCACAATTGCCCCCCAGGAGCTTGCCGCCAACGACTGCATTCACAGTGTTCAAATGTGCCCAGCTCGGTCCAGCCTCTAACATATTAAGAAGTAACCAAATCATCAGGGTTTCATACTTCACTGGCACTGTGCAGGTTATAGGCCTTTTTCAAAGGGTAAAAGCTTATGCTGCTTTCTTTAGTTCAGCAATAAATATTTATAGGATTACCAGCCCATTGTAAATGGGATAACCAGATGCATTCTCATGCAAAACTGCTGGCTGCTTATCTAGCTGGTTGACAGAATGCAATTACACAACCAATTCTCTTCTTTATGCCCTTCTGTTACTGCTCCCGGGATCACCAAGCATAGACCCACTGTAGGTGTTTCTTGCAACTTTTCCAAGCATTCTCTCTTAACAAGGTTAGATACGTCAGCTATCCCAGTAAGTACTGGGATAAACATTATTCTGCTAATGACCTGATATAAAAATGATTTTATTTTACTACAACACTGAAATCTCACTGAAAATCATCTACAGCTAATTAATTATGTCTTTGTTTCCAGTATGAGGCAGCGCCTTCAGAGGTCTACGTACGATAACATTATGTGCTATGCCTGCCATTTATGTGACACTTTCCTCATAGGAGTTCTATACATCTTGTGAATCGAGCTAATTCATTATTATGGGCATGCCGATGCTTCTGACATCATTATCAGCTAAAATTTGTTGAATGCATATTCTGTGCCAATCACCATGCTTAGTTCCTTGGATGTATAATCTCCCAGCCTTGCAATAACTTAGTAAAAAAGACGCCATTACTGTCTTTATAGATGAAGGAAGAGAACTTGTGTTTACACAGGATATGGTAGAGCTAGAATTTCAATCCAACTAGGTGTCTCTCTACCACTGATGAAAAACTGAAGTGATGAGGCCTGAATTGATTCTCACAGGATCCAGACGTCAAGATTACGTATCTTTATGTTTTTTTCAAAAGTCAACTGTAATTTATTTATTTATTTATTTATTTATTTATTTATTTATTTACATCCAAGTTAGTTAGCATATAGTGCTATAATGATTTCAGGAGTAGATTCCAGTGATTCATCCCCCATGTATAATACCCAGTGCTCATCCCAACAAGTGTCCTCCCTAATGTCACTTACCCATTTAGTCCATTCCCCCACTCCCAATCCCTCCAGGAACTCTCAGTTTGTTCTCCATATTTAAGATTAGTCTCTTATGTTTTGTCCCCCTCCTTGTTTTTATCTTATTTTTATTTCCTTTCCCTTATGCTCATATATTTTGTATCTTAAATTCCTCATATGAGTGAAATTATATGATATTTGTCTTTCTCTGACTGGCTTATTTCACTTAGCATAATATCTTCTAGTTCCATCCATGTAGTTGCAAATGGCAAGATTTCATTCTTTTTGATTGCCGAGTAATACTCCATAGTACATATATACCACATCGTCTTTATCCATTCATAGGTCGATGGACATTTGGGCTCTTTCCATAGTTTGGCTATTGTCCATAGTGCTGCTATAAACATTGGGGTGCATGTGCCCCTTTGAAACAGCACACCTGTAGCCTTTGGATAAATACCTAGGAGTGCAATTGCTGGATTTTCAGGGTAGTTCTATTTTTAATTTTTTGAGGAACCTCCATACCGTTTTTCAGAGTGGCTGCACTAGTTTGCATTCCCACCAGCTTGCATTCCCACCAGCAGTGCAAAAGAGATTCTCTTCTCCACATCCTCACCAACATCTGTTGTTGCCTGAGTTGTTCATTTTAACCATTTTGACTGGTGTGAGGTGGTATCTCATTGTAGTTTAAAAGTTTTTTTTATATGTTTTTATTTTATTTTTGAAAGAAAGAGACAGAGTGCGAGCAGGGAAGGGGCAAAGAGAAAAGAAGACACAAAATCTGAAGCAGACTTCAGGCTCTGAGCTGTTGGCACAGAGCCTGACTCGGGTCTCAAACTCACAGATGGTGAGATCATGGCCTGAGCCGAAGTCTGATGTTTAACTGACCCAGCCACCGAGGTGCCCCTCTCATTGTAGTTTTAATTTGTATTTCCCTAATGATGGGTGATGTTGAGCATTTTTTCATGTGTCTGTTGGCCATCTGGATGTTTTCTTCGGAGAAGTGTCTAGTCATGTCTTTTGCCCATTTCTTCACTGGATTATTTGTCTTTTGGGTGTTGAGTTTGGTAAATTCTTTATAGATTTTGAATACTAACCCTTTATCTGATATGTCATTCGCAAATAGATTATGTATCTTTAAATAAGTAACTCAACAGCCATTCTTCCATGAGTATGTGAGTAGTAAAGTAGGAATCACTCACTCTCTGTGATTACGTTTGACACCACCAGCCCTGGGAAGCAGGTGGCCATCTCCTGGGAGCATCAGGATGAGCCAGAGTTTTACTGCAAAATTCGAATCCCATCTCAGCTGCTGCTTTCCCCATATACAAAAATGGAGGGCATTTTTAAAAAGTATTCCAGGTGAGATAAAAACAACTCAGTATTATACTGTTAAATGAGATTGTTCTTAATCATTTATTGATTCCAAAAACATTTATTGATAATAATAGGATGTTTTAATAATGATTTTCATGTGTAGTGTAGTGTAAGCACCTCTGCAAAACTACTTGAATTTATAGCATCTATATTCCCTATGTTTACATTGGAGGGACTAAAGTTTCACTAATGATTCAGCCATTTTCTCTTCACCGGGGTCTATGGAGGTAGGAATGAGAGAGACAGCCTGCCTGCAGGAAGAATACATTGTCTACTCTGCTACTTATTTCAGCACTGGCCCCTGGTTGTGTGGCTGTGAGGGTGCCTAACTTGGGTAGCGGGGATTAGAAAGCCCATCTGAATGCCTGTCTAAACAAGCCATGCCCTTCAATTGGATTTATCAAGAATAAAGCTCTTATCCTGATTTCTGTGTCTGTTTCCAAATCCTTTTTCCTGCTTTATTTTGTTGTTTTTTGTTTTTGTTTTTGTTTTTTTAGGTTTTTTTCCCCCTGCTTGATTTTAAATTCAAAAAGAAAAGAGAGAAGTGATATATTGTCTCATAAAAGTTCTCTAAAAGTAGATAATATCTCTATTCACTGCATTATTAATTTTAGCAGGAAGAAAAACAAGACTGGAATTTTGGATGTTAACTAACCTTGCATTTCTGGGATAAATCCCCTTTGATCATAGTGTATAATACTTTTGTAAAAAAAATGCCTTTATTGAGGTAGAATTCACATAGCATACAATTCATCCATTTATAAAGTGTACAATTCAGTGAATTTTAGTGTATTCCCATAGCTGTGCAACTATCACCATGATCTAATTTTAGAACATTCACGTCATTTCGAAAAGAAACTCATACCCATGAATCCATTAATGGCCACTTCCTAGTCCTCCCATGCTTTGGGTCCCCTCCCCACCCCCAGCCTCAGGTGGCCATCATCTACTTTATGTCTCTATAGATTTGCCTATTATGGACATTTCTTGTAATGGAATCATATAATAATGTGGTCTTTTGTGATGGGCTTCTTTAACTTAGCTTAATATTTTTGAGGTTCATCCGTGTTGTATCATGTTATCAATACCTCATTCCTTTATGTTGCTACATAAGTATGGAAGTCATCATCTGATGGATATTATAATTGCTTCTATTTTTTTATTTTAAATAAAACTGCTATGAAAATTTGTGTACAAATTTTTATGTGGATGAATATTTTCATTTTTCTTGGATAGGTATATGCCCAAAGAAGGAAATTGTTGGTTCATTTGGAAACTCTATATTTAATCTTATGAGGGGCTGTTAGACTATTTTCCAAAGCAGCTGCACATTTTGCATCTCTACCAGCAGTATATGAGGGTTCCGGTTTCTCTCATCTTCACCACTGTTTGATATTGCCTATCTTTTTGTTATAACCATATTAATGGGCACAAAGGGAATATCTCCTTGTGGTTTTCATTTAAAAATAGTACTTTTTATATTTTACTGGATTCAGCATTCCAATCTCTGGTGAAGGATTTATGTGTCTACATTCACAAGAGATACTGGTCTGCAGTTTTCTTGTGATTTTTTGTGTCGTTTTGGTGTCTTAACAGTAGACTAATAGTTGAGAACTATTCCTTCCTGTTCTATTTTCTGAAAAAGTTTGTGAAGGATTGCTATTGTATATTTTTAAAATATTTGATAGAGTTCACCAATGAAGCTATCTGGGTTTAGATTTTTCTTCTTTGGGCAATTTTTAATTACTAATTCATTTTATTTATTTCCTCATGGTTGGCCTATTCAGATTGTATAAACTCTTCTTTAGTTTTGGTAATTTGTCCATTTTATATAAGTTTCCTTGAGTTGTTCATTGTATTCTCTTATAATCCTTTTAATTTCTGTAAGGTCAACAGGGATGTCCCTTCTTTCATTTCTGATTGTGGTCATTGATAACTTTCTTTCATTTTTTTTCCTGATTAGTCTAGCCAAAAGTTTATCGGTTTTATAGATCTTTTGAAAGTGCCAAACTTTGGTTATTTTGATTTGCTCATTAGTTTTCTATTTTTTATTTTATTATCTATGCTTCGATCTTTGTTATTGCCTTATTATTGTTTGGGGTAGTTTGCTCTTTGTTTTCTAGCCTAAGTTGATCACTAAGATTTTTATTTGAAAATGTTCATCATCTGATGTGTTCACTTATCGGTATAATTTTCCCTCTAATAACTGTTGGCTGTGTTCCATAAATTTATTATCTTGCTTTTGTTTCCATTCTGTTCAATTTTCTTATGGTCAGAGAACATATTTCAAATAACTTCAATTCTTTTAAATTTATTGAAACTTGTTTTATGGCCTAGCATGTGGTCTGTTTTGAAGAATGTTCCATGTGCCCTTGAAAAGAATGTGTAGTCTGGGGTGCCTGGGTGGCTGAGTCGGTTAAGCATCCAACTTTAGCTCAGGTCATGATCTTGCAGTTCTTGAGTTCCAGCCCCATGTCGGGCTTTATGTTGACAGCTCAGAGCCTGAATCCTGCTTCAAATTCCGTGTCTCCCTCTCTCTCTGTTCTTCCCCCACTCACACTCTGTCTCTCTCTCAAATATAAATTAAGAATAAAAAAATAAATAAAAAAAGAAAAGAATGTGTAGTCTGTTGTTAAGCAAAGTGTTCTATAAATATTAGGTCAATTTGATTGCTAGTGTTGTGCAGGTCTTCCAGATCCTTATTTTTGAGTATGGTATTGTAATATGCAACTATATTTTTAAATTTTCTTTTTATCCTTTACATATGTCTTTGGGGATCTATTGTTAGCTGTCTATATACTGTCTTGGTATATGATCTTCTTTTATCATTATAAATCCCCTCATCTGTAATTATATCTCTTTTCTTAAAGTCTATTTTTCTTTATTTATTTTTCTTAATTTAAGCTCTATTATTATTACTATTTGGATTGAATATCTTTTTCTATCTTACTACTTTCAAATAATTTGTGTCTTTTAATCTAAAGTGTGTCTTCTGTAGACAGCATACAGTTTGATCTTGCTCTTTAAAAAAATCTATTCTGACAACCTCTGTCTTTTCATTAGAGTGTTTGTACATTCACATTTATTGTAATTATTTATATGCTTAGATTTACATCTGTAATTTTTCCATTTCCTTTCCATACGTTTCATGTCTTTTTTGTTTCTTTTTTCCCTCTTAGGACTTTCTTTAGTATGAAATATTTTGTTTGTTTATTTCTCTTATTGTATCATCTAAATTTCTTTATTGGCTTTTTACTATATTTTAAAAGGAATTTTCTTTGTTTTTAAAAAAGGATTATACCATGTATCTTTATTTATCATAGTCTAATTAATCTTCAGGTTAATATTGGCTTAATTCTGGTAAACTATAGAAACTTTGCTTCAATATTGTTCTATTTCCTTTTCCTGATTTCTGCTATTGTTATATATTACATATATATATATATATATATATATATATTAGAAACCTAACTATACAGTGCTAATTTGTTTTGTAGAATCTTTTATATTTTATTTTTTTATCATTTATTTATGTGTTTAAAAATTTTTTAATGTTTATTTATTTTTGAAAGAGACAGAGTGTGAAGGGGAGAGGCAGAGAGAGAGGGAGACACAGAATCTGAAGCAGGCTCCAGGCTCTGAGCTATCAGCACTGAACCTGGCACGGAGGTCAAATTCACACAATCCATGAGATCATGACTGACCTGAACCGAAACCAAGAATTGGATGCTTAACCAGCTGAGCCACTGAGGTGCTTCCGTTCTGGCTGTTTTTCAATACTTATCCACATATTTACCATTTCTGGTGCTCGTCGTTTCTTCCTCTTAATTCAGTTTACTCTGGTGTTTTTTAGTTTCAGCCTGAAAATTTTTCTTTAGTATTTCTTGTAAAAAGGCAAGTCTATCAGCACCAAATTTTGTCAGTCTTTGTCTGGGAATGTCTTTATTTTATTTTCACTTTTCACCCTCATTTTGTTGGAAATAGAATTTCTGGTTGACCTTTTTTTTACTTTTAGCACTTTAATTGCATCATTTCATTGTCTTCTAGCCTCCATTGCTTTTGATGAGAAGTCAGCTGTTGATTTTTATTGTGATTTCTTTGTATGTGATGAGTTGTTTTTCTTGTACTGCTTTCTAGACTTTGATTTTCAACACTTTGGTATGATGCATCTAGGTGTAGCTCTCCTTATGTTTATTTTGTCTACTTTGGGATTCATTCAGCTTCTAGATTTGTAGATTTATTTTTTCATTAAACATGAAAAGTTGTGGGTTATTATTTCTTCAAAAAATTTTTTTGTCATTATTTCATCAATCTTTTTAGGATTCCAATTACATTTATGTTGTTGTGTTGTCTCAAGATCTCTGATGTCCATTCTTTTCTTCAATTTTTCTCCCTCTGTTCATCAGATTGGATAATTTCTATTTCTCTTTCTTCAAGTTTAATGACTCCTTCTTCTACCATTGCAAATTTGTGATTGAATCCACTTAGCGAATTTTTCATTTAAGCTACTTTAACTTTCATTTATTGAATATCCATTTGTTTCTTTTCATAATTGCTATTTCCTTATTGAAACTTCCTATTGTTGATTCATTATCATATTTTCCTTTAATAATTTAAACACCATTTCCTTTAATTTTGAACATTTTTATAATTACTGCTTTGAAATATTTGTCTGCTAAATATAATGTCTGAGGCCACTCACGGTCAATTTCCATGGACTTTTTTTCCCCCATGGAGTATGAGTCACAGTTTCCTGTTTCTTTGCATGTCTTATTTTTGTTGTTGTCATTGAAAACTGGACATTTTAGATAACATATAGCAACTCTAGATTCTGCTTTTTATTCCCCATAGGTTGTTAGTTTACTTTGTTTTATTTTAGAATAACTTGTCTGGGTTTTGTTGGTATGTAGTTTGATATGTAACTGCTAAGGCTTTCTCTGCTTAGTTTTAAAAAAAAAGTCCTATTATATTTCTTTATCCTGGGATGCTACAGGTCGCTACTATGACTGCCTAGTCTAGTAGTTGATCGAGGATTCATGAGAGGTTTGCTTAAACATCTAATGAGAGTAAAACTACTCTCTGATGACACATCTATGTGTGGGTGACAGAGTTTCACTCAAAATTTAGGCAATTTTCAAATCACCCCTGGCTTTTACTTACTTCCGTGCCCTTCAGGTCTTTCTTTCATGTGTGTGCAATCACCCAGGCAGCCAGGAATGTTTGGAGAGCTTTGTGTCTGTCTGATTCTACCCTACACATGTGCACCCTCCCAGTTTTATATACAATAAAATAATCAAAGGGCTGATAGCTCATCACTTTTGCCATATAACGTAATGTATCACGGGATGGACATCTCATCATCTCACCATATTCTTTCTGTTGGTTAGAAACAAGTCCCAGGTGCTGCACACACTCCAGGAGAGGCAATTATATAAGAGCATAAATACTAAAAGGAGAAAGTTATTGAGGGTCACCTTAGGATTCATCTATCATATAAAGAAAAGTCATTGGGAACCTCAGGGATTACCTATGCTTTGGCGAAAGGCTGGAAAGGTATGAATTAGGAGGATTTTCAGAGGATGACTGAATCTCTAATCTGTTTAAAAGAATCACCTTAACTTTTTCAATACACTAAGCTACTGACAATGAGATTTTAGAAATGTTGAATTTGATGGCATAGAGAAGGCTCATTGCACTGTGGGAAAGAGAAACCATAGAATGTTAAGATTATTTTTCAAGTGGGAGGAAGCAGTGCAATGACTTATTGAAGGCAAAATGAGATAAGACAAAAGCTTTTGGTTTTAGATTATCTCTCTAAAACTTTCTTAGGCAGAGACTGTTTCGAACAACTCCTAGAAAAATTAGCTTGTCAATTAGTTGGTGAATTTTTTTTCATATTTAATTAACTGGATTGAGTGAATTGAATTAACTGAATGTTTCAGACATCATGTAGACAGAATTTTAATCTGGATATTGATATGAACTTAACAGGACAAATAAGGATGTTGAAAGGGCACTGAAATGCTTTAGCACCAACTGGTATTTTGAATTAGATTCATTACCACACAATTTATTACTTCTTAAGTTACTTATTTTGATAATCAGGGCATATTATTGTGTCTACAAAACCCGGATGCTTTAATTAGTGCCTGGCATGAACTTTTCTTATTTAAATTCTCCTTTAGGAAATTTATTTGCAGTAAAAAGCTTTTCCTAGACCAGAAAAAGTTCCATCTGATCACTAGATTAAAACGTGGGGTTTTGGGGGTTAGTGATGAAATCTAAGTTGAAATAAGATGAAATGAAAAAAGAGTCAGTTTTGGGCAGACAGATGTGTTTTTGTTTTCAAGAGTGTCAATATTCTGAAATATAAGGAATTCCAATTAAAAAGTTTTAATTTATCATGGATGCCCCAAACTTTGCAATGAATATGTTAAAATCACAGACAATAATAGTGTTTTAAACCATGACTCTATCCTGAAAGATGTAAATTCTATTTGATCATCAAAGCAAGCATCACGAACCTGAAACTTGACTACTTCATGACATACTTAAGTAGCAATCTGCAGCATTCTATTTATTTTATTTTTGAAGTTAAGAGGGGCATTAAATTTCTTGGTACTTCATTAAGGATACTAATGACAAAGAAGCTATCTCATCTACTATTATGACTAGTCTATCTTCACAAAGCCTGGGTTGGAGCAGGTTATATTGGAACAGACTCTGTTGTTTGCTGAAAATTGACTCCAAACTGCCATTCTCTTTTGACAACTGTTCTCTTCTCAGCCCGAAGCCCATGTCCATTTGCCAAGATTGAACCCAGGGCAGAAGAAAACATCCCTGATGGATGACCTTAACTTCTTCTCTCCAGGTCATACCTTATGGGGTGTAGAGAGCTTCCTAGGTCCCAAACAGAAGTCTCTGTCTTGCCTCTGGCTTTGCAAGAAGGACATGGAGCCACGTTTTGCATTAGGTATAAAAAGATCTAATAATAATTTATGAGATATAATAATCTGCAACAGTTTGTAATAGAAATATGGGCTTATGTCTGTGATATACTATGAGAAAAGATACATTGGACAGTAATCTTCCAGTAACAAACAGAAGAGCTGGATGTGAATGAAGGGTAGATACTCTGTGATACTCAGGAGACAGAACTAGTGCCGATAGATGGAAGTTTCAAGGTGATGGATTTTGGATCTGCAGACGATCATTTTTAACACTTAGAACGGTCCAGTAATGGATGTGGCAGCCTAGAGGGGTAATGAGCTGCACGTTCAAGAAGAGGCTGCATCACCGTTTGTCAGGAAAGCCACAGACCAGTGCTGTCCAAGGGAAATATAATGTGAGCTGCATATGTGATCTTAAATTGTCTAGCGGCCACATAAAAAAAAAAAAAGTAGGTTAAATTAATTTTGGTAATATATTCCATTTAACCCAAAAATCCAAAATATTTTTATTTCCACACTTAATCAATATAGAAAAATTATCAAGGGGATACTTCACATTGTTTATGTACTAAGTCTTCGAAATGCAGGGTGTATATTCCACTTACAGCACAGCTCAGTTTGGACCTGCCACACCTCATCTGCCTCATGTCTGCCCGCCACATTGCATGGCACAGCCATAGACCATGAGGAAGCCTGGCCTAGACTACCTCAAGGATCCCTTTCAATTAAAAATTCTGAGGGTGCCTGGGTAGCTCACTCAGTTGAGGGTCCCACTCTTGATTTTGGCTCGGGTCATGATCCCAGGGTCATGGGATTGGGCCCTGTGTCAGGCTCCATGCTCAGCATGGAGCTTGCTTAGGATTATCTCTCTTCCCCTCTCCCCCTCTCTTTTTGCACTCCCTCTCTTTCTCTAAAAAAAAAAAAAATTAAAATTAAAAAAATAAAAATTCTGAGGTCTTAAGTCAGTACACTTTCAGAAATTAAGATACTCTTCAAGCACTAAAAAATGTTATGAAAAAGTGGTTTAGGTAGGAGAAACTCTTCTGGAAATAACTTCAGCAAAAAAGGAGAATGTATTGACTCATGTATTGAAAAGTCCATGAGTAGGGCTGGTTTGGGCATGACTCACTCCAGAACTACTACATCTGTCTGTATATCTTTTTTTATAATTTCCTTTACAGGTCTGTTTTTCTCTTGGATAGGCCCTATCCACACAATGGCTGCCTGCATCTGCAAACTTAAGCCCTCCTAATTCAGCAGGCTTGGAAGGAAAAATTTGTAAAAGTTGAGAGTTGTACAACTAAGTCTCAGGAATAAGCTTACATGACTATCTGTGAACCAATCACTGGGTCTAGAGGAAGGCATATGCTGACTGAAAATTCTGGGGACTCCTGTTTTACTCTGGAGCTGGGAGGTAGTGGAGTCAGCCCTGCCCTAACCCACCTGCACCGTGCAGAGGGAAAGAGTGGATGTGCGGCTGTTTAACTACAAGGCAGCATCTGGTTCAGGGAAACTAGAACATTGCTCACCTATGAATTTCAAAGAGGATTTGAAATGTCTGTTATATCTAATCGGAAGCCAATTCTAAAGGCAATCTCTATTAGAAGATCAAAATACAGAGGCTTTTTAACAGTAGATCTCATGGAGCCAGAGTACCTGGGGCACCTGGGTGGCTCAGTCGGTTAAGCGCCCGACTTTGGCTCAGGTCATGATCTCATGATTTGTGAGTTGAGGCCCCATGTCAGGGCACAGAAAGGTCTTCCAAAGCCCCACCTTGAAAGAATTACCTAGTAGTTTAGGTTTTGTTCTGATGATTTACCCCATTAACAAGCATAATTGGATAATAATAATGATTGGAATAGAATTTGTTTCTTCTGTCCAGTGCATGGACACAAAAATCTCACAATTTGAAGGTTTGGATGGACTTACGCAAAATTGTGAAATAAATGAACAAAATTTGCAAACTGATACTTTAGAACTCTAATATCTTTCCAAAGCGTACATTAAAGGATATATTTAGGTCTATATTACCTTTGGTTTTATGTACTAATGAAGTACCCTCCATAAGCACAGCAGTTTTGGGATACGTAGGAACCAAATTTGGTGTCTCCTCCCCAATCACTGGCCACAGGACCTTGGACAAGGTATTAATTTTATGTCACAGTTTCTGCATATATAATTAGAGATAATAAAGCCTACCTTTCATTATTTTTGAGAATACGACAGAAGATAACACCTCAAAGGAAGATGCCAGGCACATAATACAGACCCAGTAATGATACCCGTGATTCTTTTTATTATTAACAGTGGCTTTAAAATCTTTCTAGCCAAGCACTGTAACAGGGTTTTCTATTTGTTTGGATTAGTTTAGCTTATTAATTAAAAGATTGTGTGTATCCTAAAGATTTTAATTGTTCATGTTTCATTGTCCACAGGACTTCCTGATTATCTTTGCTACTGAGTAATAATTATGCACTGCAAATATTTGCTTGAATTTTATATGAGTCACTTTTAAATGAAAGAGCTATTTACATTGATCAATTTAAATACAGAGCACCACTTCCCCATAGCTTTTTTTGCTATCAATTTTACTTTTAGTAAAATGTGAGTGGCTGATACTGCACTAATTGCTTTAAGCCATTATGAAATGACAATTGTGAATCATTAGCATGGCAGGATTTTTCAGTCTGAGAAGGCATACCTGCTACTTCTAGATGATGATGATGCTTCTTTTAGGCTGACTGTATTTAAGTTTCATGATAAATCTGGAAATGGTCCTCTAATTATTATTTAAAAAAATTTTTTAATGTTTATTTTTTTTTTTTGACAGAGGGAGAGAAACAGAGCGTGAGCAGGGAGGGGCAGAGAGAGAGGGAGACACAGAATCCGAAAAGCAGGCTCCAGGCTCTGAGCCGTCAGCACAGAACCTGTTGCAGGGCTCGAACACACAGACTGTGAGATCATGACCTGAGCCGAAGCTGTACGTTAACCACTGAGCCACCCTGCACCCCTATTCCTCTGATTATTAACACTATTTCTAAAAATAAAGTGTTTGGTTGCTACTGACATTGTTTTACACAATGAGAAGACAAAAAAGCTACCAGTGGAACAAGATTCCCAAACTCAGTTCAGTAACTAGCAACATTATCTACTCTATCAGCTCTAAACCCTAAGCTCCATCTTCTCTCTTCCTTTTCCTCACATGCCACTTGCGCTTGTCTTGCAAGAACTCCTGCAGAGGCATTTCTACTTCCATGGCCACTACTCAAGTAGTTCAAGTCACCATCTTCTCTCAGATGGTCTATTGGAATAGCTAACAAATTGGTTTATTTTCTTCCATTTTTATTCTCCAATCCATTCTCCAAACAGCTCTGGAGTTGCTTTCTTTTTTCTTCTTCTTTTTTTTTAATGTTTATTTATTTTTGAGACAGAGAGAGACAGAGTATGAGTGGGGGAGGGGCAGAGAGAGAGCGAGACACAGAATCCGAAGCAGGCTCCAGGCTCTGAGCCGTCAGCACAGAGCCTGATGCGGGGTTCAAACTCATAGACCGCGAGATCATGACCTGAGCCGAAGTCGGACGCTCAACCGACTGAGCCACCCAGGCGCCCCTGGAGTTGCTTTCTTAAATGAAAAGCCTATCATTCTTCCAGTTGAAACACAGTAGTATCTTGCCAGGGTCTTATAATCCAATTCTGTACCATGCCTTCTCTAACTCCTGCCTACTTCTCTCATTTCATTTGTCACCACTCGCTCACTTGCTCTCTAGACCCTGGCCATGTACATCTTTCTGTTTCTTCTGGAATATTTCTAGCCCTACTCTAATTGAGTTCATTTGTATCTCAGCTCAAATGCCATTTCCTACGAGACATCTTCTCTAGTTACTCTGCTATATATTGACTAAACCAATTAGATCACTCATAATCATTAAGTCCTTTGGGGGTAGATATTTAGAGAAAGTCAAGGTCCAAAGTTTTTCTCTCCCACAACCTTGTTATCAGAAAGCAAGCAAGTCTCAGTTTAAACTCTGCCACACACATGACAATACTTATTAGCAAATAACACAAAACCAGTCACAAAACCTGTCCTGCAAGTTCGTTGAAGTCCCAGCTCACTATCCCTTTGGGCATCTGAAAAGTTGACACTTTGCTTGCCTGCCCAATCTTCCCTAGTAGACTGAATATTACCACTGGGAGGATCATGTCAAATCCCACTTGGGTTTATCTCCACCCTCTCATCCGCACAGCTCTTAGTACAGTGCTTTGTATCGAAGCGAGATTATGGAGTATGTTTTTCTGAATGAATGATATACTGCCCGTTTTCATTTAGAAAGAATACAAAAAATGACAAATGATGTTCTTTATGGAATTTGTACAAACTTTGATCTTCTAAAAGGAGAGTGGAAATGTTTTTGAATTCATTCCTATTATTATGTAAGCTACTTTTTCTTTTACATAATAATTAATCCTACCTAGGGCTAAAGATGAAATGTCTGCCCACATCTGAATGACATTAAATTACCCTAAGTAAAGCATCAATAAAATTAGCTTTCTTGCTTTTAATATCTCCAGAAGCCCAAGTCACAATGTTTGTTTCGATCCATTATTAAACATATCTCAGATGTTCTATATAATGGTTTTTGTGCGAGATACGATTTCTAATTAAGCTTTCCATTTCTCTGATAAAATTGTATTTAAGTCTACCAAATGTCATAACTCGCTTTTGCATTTAATAATAAATGTTTAACAGATTATTTGAAACCAGGAGGCCAGTAATAATTTATGAAAACGTGCAAACATGTCTGAGATATCATGAATATCTGGGCCTTGTGAGACCTGATTCTGTTGCTCGGAAATGGTATGGAATTTGTGGTTTGAGACACAAATGTCTGTGATGACTGATTAACATACAGAATAAAATCCAATCATACACATACTATGAAGGAGAATGCTATGGTATAAGAAGAATATGAACTTTAAATGATTACATATTTTAGGTTGTTAAAACCCACAGATGCTATGTACGAGTGACAGATATTAGTATTAGATTTATGTAAGACCAAACATCGATAAGAACTGAGAACTACTATCTCTAGTCTGGATGTTTCCAAAACACGGATACATATGTAGACAAAATATATGGTAGACTGCCTAAATTTCACTTAGGGTTTTATCAGTGAGCAGGTGAGAGCTTTATATATTTAAATTGCGTTTCTATTTTTATTTTTTATTTATTTACTTTTAAATTATATTCTGAAATTTTTGCTAGATGCCACACATGTGTTATAACAGATCAAAGAATTGAAAGTAAATATAAGATAGAATATTATTTAGCCATAAAAAGGAATACAGTTCTGCTATATGCTACATGAGTGAATCTCGAAAACTTCTAAGTGACAGAAGCCAGACATACAAAAAACGCACATATTATATGGGATTTCATTTATATGGAATGACCAGAATAGGCAAATCTATAAAGACAGAGGTAGATTACCTATTGCTTAGGTTTGGGGAGAAGGAAAGGATCGGTGGTGATAGCTAAAGAGTCAAGATTTCTTTCCGAGGTGACGAAAATGTTCTGAAATTGACTTTGGTGATGATGGTTGCCCTATCTTTGAATATATTGAAAACCATTGAACCGTATACTTCAAATGGATGGATTGTATGAGATGTGAGTTATATTTCAGTAAAGCCTTTAAAAAAATGCATGCACATTTCAAAGACGGAGAGTACACTGTGAAGACATGAATAACAAGAAAGACCATTACTGGAAATTATAGTTCACCAGACAAGCACTTTCATACCTAAGCAGTTTTACTGACCAGGTATGCTTTGGCTCCCAAACACAAATGTCTCTGCCAAAATCTTTTTCGTATCGTTGACATGGCAATTCTTCCCCCACAACCACAAACCTTTCTCAATATTTCAATGGTCCAATAAATGATTCTTTTATGGAACTTTGGATGAACTGTTGATTCAGCTTTCCGAGGAAGGAATTAAATATAGAGATCAAAGATGGTGTATAGGGAGTAACTAATCTAAATACTAATATTTCTAGATAGCACTTAGAGATTGCTCAAATTTTCACACAGACAGAAACTATCTATTTCATATAAAAATGGACTCGCTGGGAAAGAATGATGCTGGGAAGAATTTAGGGCAGGAGAGATGGCCTATGATTTCTTTCCTCTTACTACTACCTAGAAAGCCCCAGCAAGCAAGCAACAAAAAAGGAGTCAGACATACTTAGCATTTTTAAGTGTTGAAATCTTTTTTTTTAAACAACAAAAAGGTGGTTAAGAGATGTTTTCAAGGGTGAAAGAAACATCTTGAGCTATTCATCCTAAAATCTTTTAACTATTGGATAATTATTAATTGCTCTCTTTTACTTTCAAACACTGGAACTGTCGGTAAGCCCCATCAACACAAAGGAGATTCGCAGGCTTAGAGCTCTGAGAGTTTACCACTGACCTTCAGCCGAAGGGCTGTAAGGAAATCAGAGGCTTTCTTCCAAAGTCATAGGAAGTGCAAAAACTATTTAAGACCATGAACTGTGGATTCTATCTGCCTGGGTTTGAGGTCAGCTTCGCTCATTACAAGCTGTGTGACCTTGGGAAAAGTACTTAATTTCTCTGTATGTCTCAGTTTTCACATTTGTAAAACAAATAAAATAAGACCTTCTTGGGTCATTTTAAAGATTAAATGAGTTCCTATTTGCAAAGCACTCAGAGGAGCTCCAAACTAGGAGCTTGTTAAATAAAAGCAAATGTTAACACACGAATAAAACAACAACAACAAAAAAACCCTCTTTTATCTATATTTACATTTTTGGAGGAATATAATTGAGAGCAATTGGAACTTATTTCAAGGTTTATCTTTTGACTTGCATTCTTATACTGTGTGAGCATATGTTATGAATTAGCAACAGTATTATCTGCTCTTGTCACTGGGTCATTTACTTTAAGCAGATGAAGCTGAGATCTACACAGCCTTTTGAGGATAAAGATTCTACGGGACACCTTGTAATGTTACTTTTCACCCTATTGAGTTCTAATTTATCCTTAGGCTGAATGTGTCTGATATGAAGGGCAGAGAACAGTGATGAATGCTGACACAACTGGATGGATGCAAGGCAAACACCATGGGGATGATGGAAAAGCCCTTCTCAGAGTGCTCCGGTCCGCGGCTCCTCCCCATGGTGACAGCCTCCAGAGACGTTAAAGAATGAGGCTCATCACCTATCAGATATGAAAGAGGATATCTTGATAGCAAGGATTCAAGACGATATGTATGTAAAATTATCACTGCCGAGAGATAGAGAAGGTGAGTTTTAAAGATCTCTTCCAGGTTCAGAGATTTAGAATCTGTCTACTAGTTATTAAAATAAGCTACTTAAAAAAATCTATCTATCTATCTATCTATCTATCTATCTATCTATCTATCTGTGTGTGTGTGTGTGTGTGTGTGTGTGTGTGTGTGTGTATGTTGTTTAATAGTTAACATGAGTATACGGATCCGTTTACCAGCAAATAACTAATGCTTAGAATAGAAAAGGGGCCTTAAGTTGCATATGCATTATTATTGACCTCAGAACTGAGCAGTCTGCTAAAACGGAATAACATGTAATAACTCTAGATTTAAGAGTGCCTCCAGGCGCACCTGGGTGACGCAGTCGGTTAAGCATCTATCTGCCTCTTGATTTCAGCTCAGGTCATGATCCCACAGTTCATGGTTTCAGGCCCCATGTCAGGCTCTATACTGACAGCTGGAGCCTGCTTGGGATTCTCTATCCTTACCTCTCTGCCTCTCCCCTCTCTCATTTTTTCTCTTGCGCTGTCTCCGGCTCTCTCTCAAAATAAATAAAAAACATTAAAAAAAAAGAGAGCCTCCAACTGATCACGTAAATATTGTGTGATTTAGGAATACGTAACGATCTAAGAAAAACAACCATCACGTCTCTTCCACTGTTCTATACAAATCACTTGATGATTAAACACTATGTTAAAAATACTTAACAGTATTTAAAAACATTTTGGGAGAAAACACACATACTTCCACATTTGTTTTTTGCATCTTACTTCTTTTCCTTGACTGCTTATTTAAACCACAAATTCCTTTCCATGTTTTACATACAAAATTGTATACAAAATTATCATAGTTATTGCTATCTAATAATCATGTTGATGTATTGTAAATTGCTATACTGTCTTCAACAAGATATGTTTAGACATACTCAGGTTTGCTATTATAACTAACACTGGCAAGAACATCATGCAGGTAGCTCTTTGTTGCTGTTCAACTATCTTCTTAGGAGAAATTCCACTGAGTGGGCTTACCGGGTCAAAAGGTACAGACATTTTAATGAGCGTTGCAAGAAAGAATGCCTTTACTAACAAGTAAGTAGCAATTTATCTCTATGCTGTGTGTTCTTGTTTCTAAAAGTTGTTAAATTAGTGCAAATTTAATTTGCACATATCAGGTTACTGTTGAAATAATCCTATTTCACACCTTTGTTTACAATTCTGCGATTACATTTGTTTATACTCTCCATTGATTTAAGGATTAAATTTCATTGTTTTTATTATTCATTTAAATGACGTCATCATGTGTTATTGA
This sequence comes from Paguma larvata, assembly GCA_030068075.1. Classification (NCBI taxonomy): domain Eukaryota; kingdom Metazoa; phylum Chordata; class Mammalia; order Carnivora; family Viverridae; genus Paguma; species Paguma larvata. The sequence continues at coordinate 13,421,763 of CM057838.1, read as the reverse complement.
TAATGACCAAGTGCCCATCACACGAATGACTTGTAGTTACTTGCTTCATTTGGTTTTGTAAGATTTCGTGTTCAAAGTTTGGTAATTAAATGAGTAAAATATAATGCCGTAGAATGAGATAAAATGGTTCTAAAGATTCTTTCAACCAGAAATATTTTATCCACATTCTCTAGAGGAAAAAGGAAATGCCGTATTTGGATTGTAGTACTTTATTTGATATATATGTTTCTTCCTTAAATCTGTGGTGTTAAGTTTCCAGAATGGAAGTCTGTTCTGAAAATACATCTAGTACCTAGAATTTACTGGACTTAATTTTCCATTTTCACCAGAAACCGTTTTGATGTTCTCTTTAATGGGAGCAAAGCACTTAACCTGGCCAGACTAGCGAAGTCCCTCTCAAAATAAAGAACACGCGGACATGGAAGAACAAATTCAAAGGGAGAGTTATGGTCTCGGAGTGGAATGACTTTCCTTTTCCCTCACCAATGCAAACAAATAGCACCTGAATCAAAGAGTTTGGAAACATATTCTTCAGATATGTTTTCTTTAGCAAGTGGTACGAAACAAAATCAAGGCATAGCCTCAGTAAATTACATCCAGTGTTTAAAAATTATGCACTTTGTGTTTTGTAATATCGGGAAAATATATCCAATTTACTCAACAGCTCTGAATGAGTGGCTGCTGAGTCAGGCACAGTCCCAGGCATTGGAGACATGGGGTAAATACGGAGGCAAAGTTACAGCCTTTGAGAACTTGCCACTTCAATCATTGTTTCGCTATAGGAGTTCTGAAAGTTTTCATAAAAATATGAAACTGATTCAGTCATCCAAATGCTCTTGAGAGGCATAGGTAGGAAAGAACTCTAATAAACCAGAATGAGGAAAATAAATATATAGTAATTAAATGTTCACTCCTCTGCGTAAAAATTTATGAGGAAGCATCCAATGAAGATCATACGAGTGACATTTTTCCTGCAGGGAATGGATGTCAGGTGCGGAATAAAAGAACGGAGAGCTCAATAGTTACAGCACACCAGCATGGAGCCCGTGGTCTTTGAAGAAGGGCCAGCCCAGACAGGAGAGGGACAGGCTGGCACAACTGTAGCACACACATCAGTGAAGGCAATGCAGAAATGAACGAGTGAAAAAAGGGCACAACCCCAGCCTTTACGGGGCTTTCATTCTGGTAGACAGACAGACAGACAGACCAGAGACTCAATGATTATACAACCGTCACAGCAAGCCCATCTCATACAGCCCGGGGCGGGGATGTGTTCAGTGAGCGGGGCAGGTCTAGAAAGTGTTCTCAGTGACACAGGCACACAGTTATTTACTATAACACTGTGCATAATAGTTATATAATAAATAATTATGAGACATAATTGATGTATTATGTATTATATATTATGTTAGCCGTATTATCCCTATGTTCTATACATCCAACAACATTATATTTGGATGAGGTAAATAGTTCAAATAGGGGAGCATTAAATAAACAAAGAACCACTGATGTACTGATATGGAAATAGCTCCAAAATATATAATAAGTCGAAAACAGGAAGACCTCAGAGGAGTGGATGTCATAGGCTGTCTTTTGTCGGGGGCAGATAAAAATAAAAAGTCACAGTTTCTCGAATTTCACATAGACACTTGGGCATAGCACTAAAAATCAACAAAACTGGTTGCCTGTAGGGGAGCAGAGACAGGGAAACCAGGCAGAGGGGCTCCCGGGGTGGGAGGGAGTATTTCCACTGTACACACTTTTATGCTTTTGGACTAAGTGAATGTATTACCTATTTAAAAAATTGACATATCCTGAAGCTTTTGGGGGAGAGGTATCTCCTAGTGGACTGTGGCCAGGTGGCTGGAGAGCTGAGAGTAGAGGGAGAGAGAGAGAGAGAGAGAGGGAGAGGGAGAGGGAGAGGGGTGGGGAGGAGAGCCGTTCCAAGCACAGTGTTGCACACGGGGAGGCATGCTGTGCTTGCGAACCTTGTCATGTTTTGTGAAGATGACTCCTCCTTAAGGGAAGCTGGGAATCTTTGATTAGAAGGAAAATGAGTGATGAGAATGGCACTTTGTAACCATCTCCCGGGAGCAAGTACACGTGTGATAGTGGGCGGGGCAGGGCTGGGGCCGGGAAGATTGTCTTGGAGGCTACTGGCCATTCTTCTGGTAGAAGCAATGAGCACAGGAACTGAGGGCAGGGGCAGTGCTCATGGACAAGATGGACTAATATCATCCCACAGCTTGATCCTGGCCACCGCCCTTGATTTTTCATCTCCTCCATGGATTAGATTTTGCTCCTCTTCTCATACCATCCACAGTCATTCTTTGGATTCCACCCTGAAGCTTAACTTGGTGTCGCTGGGAATTTGCAGAAGCCCTGCCATATAGGCTTCGGTAAGATCAGGGCGACGGGAACCTCCTCTCTGCCTTCCACTCTCCCTCACCCCTTCAGCCTGGGTGCCGGTGAGGGAAGCCCGAGGCAGTTCACTGCTACGCAGAGACAGTGGCCCTGGCAAGGGCAGAGACCAGAGCTCCCGTGCTGGGGCCAGTGGGAAGGAGACACATGGGCCCAGAGGGGACACCAGGCCAATGCCTTCTTTCTGAATTCTATTTTTTGTTTGTTTCTGTCAAGCTTGTACATAGCTCCTGCAGGTATTTGACTGGGATTTCACTTTTTCCAGGTCCAAGCTCTCCTCTTCTGGGGGACAACTAACTGTATAGGCAGCACCCATCAGCAGAGCAGAGCTGCGTCCGTGAGTAAATCATTCACGTATTTCGCTCTCACTTGCCAGAGAGAGGCTGCCTTCAAACCCCAACACGCCCCCTCCATCATCCTGCCCACCTTCACTGGCCTCTCCCTGCATCCTTCTAGATCTTTCTGTGCCGCTAGCAATGACAGGGGTACCCCCTGGTGCAGCAGGCCCCCCAGGACATTGTCCCATCTCAAAGTCCTTTGTCTAATTTGCCAAGCAGTCGCCCATGCAGCTCAGGCTGTTCAATATTGTGACCGTCATCCCCTTTTTTTCAGGAATAAGGCCGACATCTCAGCACGATGCTAGGCAACTACTACAGGAAGTATTCCCATACCTTCATATTAAAAAATTGTAATTCTAATAATTATAAACATATTTATAGGAAATACACGGAAAACATAAAACACCCATCTAACCACACAACAACACCCAATTTGACAGTCATGAAACGATTTCAGGGTATATTCTATTTTAATATGAGAAGATAAAATACTGGCACTCTTGTCTCATGGGTGTATTACACAAGAAAAGTCAGAGATCAGCACCTAATCCTTTTATTGCTGGAATGCTGAATAGTAGAGTCAGGACTACACACGCAGGCGCACGGCTTTGAATGTTCACTAAACAAATATGTCAAGGAATTAATTTATAACTGACAAGGCCTTTTAGGTGGCGACATACATTTTGTTTAGTATTTCTCCTTAGTGTATGTTTTTTGGTGTCAGTTCAGCCCCTTACCAAATAAATACTTTCACCTTGCTATTCATTTGAACTGGGGTAGCCATGGAGAAATGGCTTTTTGATTCCACAGCATTCTGCTGAATTATAAAAATGTGAACTTCATGCTATCATTCTGCAAAATGGTGTAGCATTTACTCTGAATAATTTTTTAAAAGGAGGTAGATCTGTCCAGAGATGAAAGATTCTAGAAAAATGTTTCAAAATTAAAAAAAAAATGAATAAGAACCTTTAAAATTTAGCATATAATAATAGAGTCTTCTTTTACCTTAACAAACACTGAAAATTCTAAGAGAAAATTTGCCTCTCTATATGTATTTTTTTAAAAACAAAGATTTAAACGTATATTTTGGCACAGTTTCATATGTAACTGCTAGGAGATTAAAGAAAGATCAGAAAATAGGAAACAACTGATAAACATCTATTGACTAATGGCAATATCTAGAAACCAAGAATAATCAGATTCCCTGGTACATCTCTGAGAGAAAATTCCTTTGTGTTGAGGCACAACCTCTTTCTTTTTTTTAAAATTCAGTGCAGAATTTGCTTTCATTGGACTAGAACATTAAGCAATCTTTGATTTTTTTATTCTAACCTTTAGTCTTTCTAGAAAATTATATTTCGAATGTGCTCTAAAATGCTATTTTAAAACTTGACATTGGTGGGTTAAAGAATAATAATTCATAGATTATACACATGAGGTAAGACCACTACATTGGTGGTCCCCAATGAGCTATGGGTCCTGCATGCTCACTTTTTTATAGACACCCTCCTACATTTGGCTTGGGCTTGGCCGTATGACTTGCTGTGGTCAATGGAGTAATAGTAAGATTATTCCAGTAGAGGCTGGATAAAAGATTACGTCTTGGGCTTCTCTTGGAACCTAGCTACCTTGCTATAGGAAAGCCTGTTAAGTGTCTGCAAAGAGACAAGCCATATGGAGGAGAACGTGGTCCAACAGCCAGCACCAGACATGTGAATGATTCTTCTTGGATATTCTAGCCTCAGCAGAAGCCTGGTTGAAAGGTTCATATGAGTGGCCCTGGCCAATACCATGTAGAGCAGAAGAACCAGCCAGCTGGACCCTGCTCCAATTCCTGAACCACAGAACTCTAAGCAATAAATGTATATTGCTGTAAGTAATTCCATGTTGGAGTGGTTTGTTACACAGCAGTAGATAACAGATACACTAAATGATAGCAAGGATTTCTCAACCTTCCTTCTAGAAATAATTCCAAGATGCATTTTTCACTGACATAAATCTCTTATATTTCTATTGTCTATTTATTTACTGTTGAGCCTTTACTATTTATTCTGATTCTAATTCAACCAGTTGGACAGAAGGACCGAGATGGATAGTTGGTTTCTATGAAAAGTGTGGCTGAAAATGACTTTAGTGTATATTGACTCAAACAACATGTCATGTCCTTGTTGGATCTCAAAGGAACAGCATTCTTCATAATGGTATATATATCTGAAGTTAGTTCCACTCCACACTGTAATCAAATTGTGGGTGGGACAATCTGGTAGAAAAAAGTAACTTTAAGAGTTTCCCAGCACATAAACATCCTGTGGTCCAATCAAGGCATGTCTTCTCTCTGCTCCTCTATACGGAATTATATCCTGACACCACATTTTAGGCACTAAAATGTGGAAGACTCTTTGGAGGGATTTGTTTTCTTAAGGAATTATAATAATAATAATAATGCTTATTATTAATTATAATTATATAATCATATACAATTAATTATTATTAAAAATAATTTTTACATTATAATAATAGAATATGTATTAATAATATATTTGTTGTATGTTATATATAATTAATATAAATTATATTAATATATAATAATTATTATTAATATTATATGATATAGAATAATATTATTAATATATTAATATATGATATCTAATATGTAAAATATAATATTAATATATTATAGAATAATATTAATATATTAATATATACTATATATTAATATGATATATAAAATATATAAATTATTAATAATTATATAAAATTAATAATAATAATAATTATCATTATTTTTAACATTTATTTTTGAGACAGAGCACAAACCAGGGCAGGAGTGGGGGGAGGGGCAGAGAGCGAGTGAGACACAGAATCCAAAGCAGGCTGCCGATTCCAAGCTGTCAGCACAGAGCCCAATGTGGGGTTTGAACCCACGGACCATGATATCATGACCTGAGCCGAAGTTGGACGTTCAACTGACTGAGCCACCCAGGCACCCCAAGGAATAATTATTTGAAATATGAAGTTTACTAGATTGAGCAAGCCATTGGGTGTTTGCATCCTCCTTTCTCTGAAACTAATGCACATTAGTTAAAGAATGCTCTAGAGGAAGAAGTAGCAGCAGAAGTGTAAGCAGAAGAACCTGAAGTAGGGAAGGGACGAGGCATCACAAGGGACGGTGGTGCTGTTTCACTGAATGGTGTATACTGGATCTCAAGTTAGAAACTATAGCAACTAACTGTGTCTAAAACACAGTGTCCGAATACCAAGAGGAGAAGACGTAGTCTCCTGAAGTATAGCTAACGTTAGCACAATTGCTGCTACTTCCATGTTTAAAGAATGTTCTCGCGTGCTTATTTGAGGCAGTATCTACCAGACGGGTGTGGACAGAAGGTTTAGATACAAAATGCCAATACAGGAGAGTCTTGATCAGACAGCAGTTCAATTGTGCTACTTACAGAGAGTAGGATCTGGACAGCGCTGTGGATGACCTCTAGGTACTGGAAGTCGACGATGCAGCCTGTGACAGACACGTACGTGTAGTCGTCCATCATGCCATGGGCTGACGGAGGCAGCACTCTTCGGACACATCCAGGCCCGTGTTCCCGCCACCAGGACCGGTGTACGGAAATGTTGAATGTCATCAGATCTGTATCCTAGGTGGGCGGGAGACAAGAGAGCAAAAGGAGACAATCCTATCATAACACGTCTTTGATTTGCACCTTAGGAAGAATTCAGGATGAAGAAATTGTTGAGATGACTTAAATTCCAAGTGAAAAACAACACAAGACAGAACCACAAGTGGCTACATACACCATACACCTAAACCACTGGATTATAATTTGTTTAACACAGACACAATCCTTCGAAAAATACCATTTTAAAAGGTTAGCACACCTCAAAAACTGAGAGGCAAGATCTTCTACATTTGTTCAAAACAAATTCTTTTATTCATTTTGTAACTTTTTGTCTGCGTATTCTTGTTTATCATTATCGACATCACCTTTATGGGCTAACGTATGAGTGGTTTTTACCATGCTAGCCATTGTTCTAAGCACTTTTCATATATTAGATCCTTTAAGGTTCATGTAGGTACTATTAGTAACCCAATTTATACTAAGCTGAATAGTAATCCCACTCGCTGGTACCTGTGAGTTTTACCTTCTTTGGATTAACTGAGTGGGCCCTAAATGCAATCTCATTTATCCTTATGAGGAGGAGGCAGAGGGAGATCAGACACAAGGCAGAAGAGGAGAAGGCAACGTGACCATGGAGTGATGTGGCCACAAGCCCGGGATTGCTGGCAGCCACTAGAAGCTGGAAGAGACAAGGGACTATTCTTTTCAAAAGATCCAGAGGGAGCATGGTCTTGTTAACAGCTTGATTTCAGCCCAAGGAAACTGATTTCAGACTTGTGGCCTCCAGAACTGTGAGATGAAGTTCCTGTTGTTTAAGACATCAGGTTTGTAGTAACTTGTTATATAGCAGCCATAAGAAACTAACACGGGTAAGGAAAGGAAGTCACAGAGAGGTTAAAATAAATTGCCCAATTTAATGAATAAATTAAATAAATTGCCTATTTAACGATAGACCCACAACTTGACCCTCTGCAGTCTGTACTTTCAGCTCCGATGTGGTTCTACCCCTTGCCTACTGTGTTCTCCTTCCCAAACCTTTACAATTCCTCATACCCTAATGGGAACTGGGTCCTTCCTCCTCAATTGTTTCCAGAAAACACCGCTGAGAGCCAGAGTAAAAGAACCAAGAAGGCAATCCTTGAAATTTAGATATCAAAATAAGCTTTTGGAGCACTTGGCAGAGACAATGGCCCAGGTGTTTATCCTCAAAAGATGCCTTGAACAACTAAAATCAGACTGCTCTTGCCATAAATGATAGGTTGGAAAGAATAGGTGAGGTGCCAGGATCTTGATTCCCAAAACACTGACCTTCAAGTCCTAGCCTCTCCCTTTTTGCCAACCAAATCCTATCTTTCCCCATCATACTGTCTCCCCTGAGCTGGAGCACAGCCCAAGGACTGTGGTTAGTAACAAAAGTACTATTATAAGTATGTCAGATTGTATCACTATTAAAACATTTTACATTTCTTTTTTCTTTTTGGGGTTGTTGGTTTGTTACATGTATCATTCAGTTACCTTCACAGTTACAGCACTTTATTGATAATAAAACATTTTACATCTTTTTTTTTTTTTTTTGGTTCTTGGTTTGCTACATGTATCATTTCATTTGCAGTGCCCTCTGAAGGGAGAATATTATAGAAAAATAATTGCTTTAGCCAGTGAATTCAGCTTAACACAAGGCAATTTACCTGCAGGCAAACAGCACGCTGGCTGCTCCCTTTCCTGGCCATCAGATTTAATCTCTTACAGTTAGTCCTGACCAGGACCAAAAAACTATTATTTCCTGTTTTAATAGAATTCATTAGGTTCAGGATGAACTGGCGTGATCTCAAAGTCATAGCAATTTCTGCTCTTTAAGTATTCTTACCCGGTGGCCTTTTCTATTGCTGGACTCTAAGTTCCTCTCAATATGATTTTGACTAAAATTTATATTACACAAATAAAGCAAAAGTGAGTTTATGAACTCACGATACCGATTTGTTACACTCACAAAATCCCTCTGTGTAGTTCGCACTTAATTTGTTGGCACTATAAATATTTATAAACTACTGTTTTTTTTTTTTGCAATGACTACATTAAAATGTGAATGAGAACATCAATAGCATCAAATTATACTTAAGGCTTAAACTTTTTTTTAACTTTTTAAAGTTTATTTATTTTTGAGAGAGAGAAGGAAACAGAATGTGAGCAGGGGAAGGACAGAGAGAGAGGAAGACGCAGAATCTGAAGAAGGCTCCAGGCTCTGAGCTGTCAACACAGAGCCCGACGCAGGGCTTGAACCCACCAACCATGAAATCATGACCTGAGCCAAAGTCGGACACTTACTGACTGAGCCACCCAGGTGTCCCTTAAAGCTTAAACTTCTAACTTAAATTTGGTATAAAATTTTATTGCAAGTTTGTGTCTGATTTCAATCCTCTCCAGTAGCTGGATTTCAAACATTGCAAAAAAACCTTAACACACGATAACTCAATTTCCTATATGAAGCACATCAGAGGAAATGCAGAACAGAAAACTATAACAAAGTTTTTTTTTATAAAAAAATAAATTCAGAAGATCATTGACTTTGTTTAAGCTGTTTGTTACCACATCGAAGCCTGTAGTTTTGAAATACATGTGTTAATGCTAACCCTGGATCAACAAAGTGATGCTTACAAATAATTTCAAGGAGCTCAAATGTCATTTCTCTTTCACTGCTCGAGTTAGAATAGTATGTGATGATTTAAGCACACCACGATTAAGAAAACTGGTGACTGATATCCTTGGTATTTTCTTTAGAATTTAAAAGATTTCAACAATGATAGTTGTATTTATGCAAGCGTGTGTGATTACCAAGGGATGGTTTGTAGAACAGAGAAGAAGAAAGCAAGGAGGAAGAAGGAGAAGAAAAACATGAAATCAAAGCAGAAGGGCTTGGGAAGCCTAAGGACTGCCTGGAAGAGGGGGAGAGAGCACGTCAAGGTTAACAGAGGCTAACAGAAGAGAGCATTTCAGAGAAGGTGGTAATGCCATAGCCTTGAAGCCTGGTTAAAAAGAACCACTGAATTTGATGGCTGGATTGGCAGGGGGGTGTCTTATAAACTGCAATGCCAGGAGAGCACTGGGAGTGAAAAACTGGGTTACAAGGAATAGAGGAGACTAACAAAAGAGAATCTGGTGTGTTTTTTCATGAAGTTTGGGAGTAAACGTAGTTAGAACGCAGGATGGTGGCCCCATGGGTAGGCAAGGAGAACAAGAGTCAATGCATGGAGACCACATGGTAGCTATATCTGCTATGATCACAAAGTTATTACTTAAAAGATAACTATTCCAGAATACCTGTTTCTTCCTAATATCTATTTAAGCAAATATAAATGTTTAAAAGTACTTTCATCTCTCCAGCGTGAATTCCAAACTTGTTTCCATTTTCTTCAAATACTTGAGAGAGACACAGAATCCAAAGCAGTCTCCAAGCTCTAAGCTGTCAGCACAAACCCCAATGCGGGGCTGGAACCCACGAACTGTGAGATCATGACCTGAACCAAGGTTGGACGGAGCCACCCAGGCGCCCCTGTATAGTAAAACTTTAAATAAATATACAAACATAACAAATAAATGGAGAATACAGAGTGAAAAAAGGGATCAGGGAATAATAAACAAGAAGGATTTAACTGTGTGGAAAAAGTTTTATCTTTATTTCATTGATGATAACATGAGTATTTGTTGACTATTTCATTACTCTTTGTTAAGTATTACATGTTGCTTGAAGATAAAAATTTAAAAAATATCCTTCCGTTTCTCTCCATTCCAGTTGCCACTATCCTGGATTGGTCAACCATTGTTTCTCTCTGAGACAATTGCAAGGAACCCTAGATGTAATCCCTGGCATCTCCTGTTCTCAAATTTATTCTCTTTATTACAGTCAGAATAATATTTAAGCCCAAATGCACTGATGTCACTAAGTGCTTAAAAACACTTCAAGGGTTTCCCACTGTCCAAAGATAAAAGGTTATCCTTGAGAAAGCCTGAGAGGTCTTCAATCACTTTTGCAGACTCCTTGTTGTCCTTCCCTTCACAATCCATGCTCTAGCCATACCGATCCCATTCCCCAGAGGAACTGTTCTGTCTGACCTGTTGGCCTTCACACATCCTGTTCCCTTTTCATAGAATATTGTCTTTCCCTCTCACCTTCCATCTGCGTTCCTGCCCCTACAACCAGCCCTTCCCTCTCCTGGTTACCTGGCCGACTCCAATTTCTTTTTAGGGTTCAGCCGAGATGGCACTCACTTTGGAAAGTCATCCTTGGCCCCTGGAAAGTCTGGGCAATATAACTCTTCTGTGTGCTCCCAAGTGCCCAATGCTTCCGTCTAATTTTATATCTTTATTTGGGTAGAGATGACACAGTCTCTTTTGTAATCGGTTTTCTGACTCACCTACAAGATTATAAACCAACGATAATAGGCGCTTCTTTCCCATGCCAAGCTCACAAAAATAGCTCAATATATTTTTTTAATCAAAAGAAGGAACTAACCTAATTGCTAGTTTTCTGAGGCACAATTTCAGTTGAGAATTGAGGAAAATTTAAAAAACCAGAAAGCAGCAGCACATCCCTCAAAGTGCCTCTTCGTGTTGCTAGCAGGAGTGTGAATTTGGGCAGCCACTTTGGAAAGAGTTTTGTATTTCCACTGAAGCTAGATAAGTGTGTGCCTTAGTATACCTAATGTACCTACTCCTGAGTATGTAGCCAGGAGAGATGAATCATACACCTGCCAAAGACCTGTACAAGCATGTTCTTAGCATATTTATAGCCAAAATCTGAAATGTAGATAAGCAGTAGAATAGATTAAAACAAAATAAACAAACGTGGTATGTTCGTACAATGGAAGCCACACAACAACAAAAGAGAATGAACTGCTGCTATCACAAGGACATGGCTGACTCTTACGGAGATGACATTGAGTGAAGAGGTCAGACTCAATAGAGATGTATCATATGATTCCATTTCTATGTCCTAAGAAAGGCAGGACTGGGCTATGGCGATGAAGGCTGAAATCGTGAGCACGGGTAAGACAGCAGGGATGGCGATGGTCTCCAAAGCTGGAGATGACATGGTATTGGAAAACCATACGACTTCTAAAGCTTCACAAACTTTTTTTACATATGAAAAAAGTTGGAGTTGCAGGGTTTTTCTTTTCTTTATTTAATTTTTTAATGTTTTTATTTATTTTTGAGAGAGAGAGATAGAGAGAGAGAGAGAGTGACAGAGCATAAGTGGGGGAGGAGCAGAGAGGAGAGAGGGAGACACAGAATCTGAAGCAGGCTCCAGGCTCCGAGCTGTCAGCACAGAGCCCAGCCATGAACCATGAGATCGTGACCTGAGCCAAAGTCAGACGCTCAACTGACTGAGCCACCCAGGTGCCCTGCACAGTTTTTCAAATTTATACTTCCCTATTTCATTCATCTGGAAATTGACATGAGTGTTATCAAATACATTTCTTAAGGTAAGTGTGCAGAGAATCAGCGTCTTTCTCCTCTGTAAGGAAAATAATTGAGGCACTGTGCTTAGGGAGGAGGAAAGAACCTTCTAATTTCCTTCCTTAAATCAGTTGGTCTGTGTCATTTGATATTATTGGAAGGAATCAAACAAAAACTTTCCTAATAATGACTGAAGAAACCCTTAGTTCCTTCAGAAGAAACGATGTAAATGAAGCCACTTTTACTACAGGGCCACCTGGATTAGGAGTGGGGGAAATACAGTGAGAAATTAACAAAAACCTGTGATTTGCAAGAGAACTTATATATTTTTTTAAATGTCTAGCTTCCCATCTCTTATGTGTGTTTAATTTTGGCCATCTGGGTTGTCTACTTCTGATGCACATCAGGTCCACTGCGCAGACCCAGGCATGTCCCTGTGAAAGCAGCCTTCCAAAAACTTCGAAGGACTTAAGCCCTGAACCCATTTCAAATATTAATTATTTGAAGGATAATGTGCATTCCCAGATATTGACATTTGCGGTATGTAATTGCCGCACCTGCCTACATTAAGATTTGCCTACAGATGATTTTTTAAAAATAAGTATACCTTTCATTTGTGATCTATGAATTTTAAACACCTGTAGTTTACTTAGTTAATTACCAAGCTCATTCAACACATCTGGCTTCTCTGTCTTTGTGTTAATCAATAATTATTTGATTACAATGTTATGCCTTCTATGCTAATCAGGATTTGGAGACCATAAAATCGAGCTACCTTTGTGCTGCAAGCTGGCACTGATGCGTTGTATTTATAGTATGGTGTATTCATAATTCATGCATGCATATGCACATATTTTATTTAATTTGCACAACAGAAAAATTTTTTGATTTTTTTTTTTTTTTTTGCTAAGGTTACCACTTGAAAAGCATACCCTTACTTATTTTTCAATTTTGGTGGGAAAAAATCCCTCACTTGCGGAAAAAAATAGATATTTGTTGTGATGTGATAGAATTCTTTTTAAAAAATAAAAGGAAAAGTCACGTAGTCCTTTCGGTTTTTCCCTTTTTGAAAAGCATCTGGGTAAAGAGAACAATATTGGGGTTTCTGACCTATGCATGTGGCGGCTGGTGTGGTTGAAAATCCTCTACAAAAGAAGACTATTTTCTTAATTGCTTCCTTTGCTGAAATAATTGTGAAGGCTGGAAAGAGGTCTGATTAATTACAAACTTGGATGTGGTAAAAACCTCTCTGGCAGGTTCTTATCTATCACCATCAATCCCAAGTTGCACAGTAACCGTCTTAGACGGCTTGTGAGAGGCCGCCCCTTGGGATGAGGACGTTTCAGAGAGAGTGACTTAAATGCAACTCTGGGTGGATATTCACTGTAGCAGAGGGATGTGTGTGAACCCATTATTGCTTGACTCCTCATTAGGGTCCTTAGGGTTGCAGACGAATCTTGGTGTGTCCATGAGGGCGGCGGTGTTATTCACTGTGCTGTGGGGAGGAGCTGAGCTGAGAATAAAAACCCAACTCTGCCCACTTGTAGCTATTTTCATTTTGAAATACTGTTTCCCTTCATGTCTCCCTAGATCCTTTGGTATGAAGACAGGTCCTCATACCAAGTTTGGATACACCTCACGCCAACAACACTGCTATGCACTTCATCCAAATAGAATTAAGATATCGCCAGCTGGATATTCCACAAGTGTATAAAGTGCAGTGGCCACAAAGGAGTCACCTAAATAATGGACATTGTTTTATTTTACTACTATTTGATTCTTTTGGGAATAATGCTATTTAAGGTTATTTCCTTTTTTTTTTTTTTTTACTACCATGGCTGAGTTATGGTGGTATCTATCTTACGGTTCTAAGGAGCTCAGGGTGCTTCTCAAACATGAATTAGTTCATATTAGGAAGTCAGTTCTTACTAGCAGTGATTAATTTTGATAATTTAAGTTTCCCCAAATGAAATGAAGATCACTTTTAGCTCTCCTTAAAGTTGAATTTGAAGTTTTCCAAAGAATATTTATTTTCTTTTTTTAATTTTTAAACATTTATTCATTTTTGAGAGACAGAGAGACAGAGCATGAGTTGGGGAGGGGCAGAGAGAACGGGAGACACAGAATCCAAAGCAGGCTCCAGGCTCTGAGCTGTCAGCACAGAGCCCGATGTGGGGCTCGAACTCATGGACTGTGAGATCATGACCTGAGCCAAAGTCGGAGGCTTAACCAACTGAGCCACCTAGGCACTCCAAGTTTTCTGAAGAATATTTAAATCCTTTTCAATTTGCTGATCACGGGGAGAAATATAAATTTCCGTTTTTCTTTACAAATAGCAGCTACTCTTTAATCAAAGCATCCAACTTGTCCAAAGGCATACTTAGCTACGTTTTTTTGGAGGAATCTGGATGAATATATGTACTATCATCCAACCTCTTTCCCTTCACAGTTCTACCTGCACCCAGCAAACCATCCTCCTCCCGTGGGCTGGAATTATTTCCAGGGATTCTGGGTAGTTCCTGTGGCTACATCTTTTGCAATGACTGAAACAGCAACAGTATGAAGCCACCAGTATCTGTCTATGTTTGCCCTACTTCCTCTCTGTCTAAACACAACAAGCTGTGTAGATCTCCTCCTACAAATACAATAATTCCACTATACATACGGATCCTTAGAAATTTAAAAATCTTATTAGGTCACAAGATTTTCTCTGAGAATGAATGCATACACATCTCCCTGCTCAACTCTGTAATAGAAAGCCTGTTTATAATCATTGTTCTCCGTCTATCATACAGCAAAAAGTACTGTATTTTCTTAATTAGTACTTTATAATCTAAAAATATCTAGCCTATATTAATTATATTATCTTGCATGCCAAAGTTACTTAGAACTATTTCAATTCAGAGCCATTTACACAGCTGTTATGTGACTCACACAGTCTGATGCATTTTTCCTATAAGAACGATGCTTCGAGGATCTTGTCAACCAATGATAAGTCCTGACAGCATCCTGTTTGTTATTTGTTTATTATAAGTATTGTGCATCAGGAGCTCTGTGCACACTGAAAGGCCAAGGTTCAGAGAAGTGGAGGCTGGTTCAATTGGCAATCAGAATATGCCCACACCATCCCTGAGGCTGGAAAAAAAAATCACCCACTAAAGGGTCCAACGCTTTTTTCTCCAAGTCTGAGAATGAGATACATGGTTTTTGAGGAAGTCTAGCACTTTAAAAGTTAGTTTTTGGAGACTTTCCAAAAGAAGATCAAACAGGAGAAGATTCTTTTTACTGTCACAGCTGTCATTCCTTTAAAAGTCTGTTTCCTTAGTGAAGGGCACTGTTTCTACAGGGCACGTTTGGCGGAGGAAGAAGAGCCGGTAGCATTCAAAGGCAGCAGTCGCACCAAAGACCGAGTAAGTGAGGCTGAAAAGGCACAGTTCGCCTGGCATTCTAATCATAGTCTCTCCAGTAAGAAAAAGAAAAAGAAAAATCTCAATTTGGGCAGCAAGCTATTGGCTGACTTTATTTTTAAATCTTTAATCAGAGGAAAACTGAAATAGAATGGCACCTGCATTCTCCTTATATTCTTAACAAGTTTAATTTTCATTTAGGTGTTTAACATTCTCTAATTTCAGGCCACGTGCTGAATAGCCTGTAATACTTTAGGCAAGTTATGTAAAATCTCAATTTCAACTTAAAAGTCCAGGTAGTTCCGTTATATTTCCTTTTGTTTAAAGTTTGTTTGTTTATTTACTTATTTAGAGCATGCACAAGAGGGGGAAGCGAAGAGAGAAAGAGAAGCAGAATCCCAAGTAGACTCTGTGCCAGTACCATCAGCGAGAGCCCGATGTGGGGCTTGAACCCATGACCTGTGGGATCACGACCTGAGCCAAGATCAAGAATAGATTATTAATCAACTGATCCACCCAGGTGCCCTGCCTTGTATTTTAAAATTGAGGCAATCTTCAGTAGAGAGTTATGTTTCTGGTACATCTGCCTGTATTTGGGGAATAATATACATTTAAATTTCCAGCTTCTAGATGTGACTCTGATAAAGTATACATGACCCCAGGCCAGACCTGCCCATGAAGAAAGTTCTGAAAGGGCAGAAACCTTCCCAACTATGCACTCTCCATGATCTCACATCATATGAGAGACCAGCAAGTACGACTATGTGGTCCTCAGTAAAGATCCATGAAGGGAAGGGGCAGATGCGTAATACATACCAGACGCGTTTTAGGGAAGGATGGACCAACCATACAGAACTCAGACTAAGTGAAGTTAAAGAAAAGGGTGCTGAAAAGAGAGCAGACACCTCTTCTGTCGGGCACAGTAAGAGGGAAGACCACCTTCCCTCATCTTCTCCACTTTGTCCAGAATTTAAATAGCAGTTTCTCTTTGAGTCATCAACAGATGGGCCCGATTTGCAGTAGGAAGCCCAAAAACTTGATGGCTTGGACCATGTTGCCTTTGGGGAGTGGCGCCTAGAAAGAAGGGCTAGAATGAAAAGAGGAGAGGAAAGAAATGCTGCCATCCTCAGAAAAAGATCCACTGATTGGCTCAGGAGAAAAGATAATTTATGTTTTTAATTAAAAAAAAATTTTTTTAACATTTATTTATTTTTGAAAGACAGAGAAAGACAGAGCCTCAGCAGGGGAGAGGCAGAGAGAGAGGGAGACACCGAATCTGAAACAGGCTCCATGCCCTGAGCTATCAGCACAGAGCCCAATGCAAGCCTCAAACTCTCCTACCATGAGATCATGACCTGAGCCAAAGTCGGATGCTTAACCGACTGAGACACCTAGGTTCCCCGAAAAGGGAATTTTGTGGGGACCTTCAGTAGACCGGGAATCCACAGGTTGAAGCCATGCATTATATAAAATTGACAAAAGACAGAATTTGAATTACAAGATAATAAATAATTCCATTGAGAATTTTTGCAGCTATTTAATGATTCATAGTATTCTTTGGTTATTTATTTTACTCATGACCAAGAATACTACTCTCAAATTCAGATAGCTTATATTAGAAGACACTACACAATGCATATTTATTTATGGACATTTAGAAATAAAGATGTTCCTATCATTTGTTGTGAATGTATAAATGTGTTAAGGCCATCAGCTCATCGTGAAATACCAGGAATTGTTATTGAAAACATTCTGGGCCATTTATATAATGATTCTCAGTACAGCATAAAGAAGGTTCCACTTTGGGGATATATATATATATATATATATATATATATATATATATATATATATATTAGCTTCTTAGTTTGATAAATACTTAATTTGGTCATAACTACACATAACATGAGGCTTCAGTTTAGTGTTCATGTGTGAATTGTAATAAGTTTTTGCTAGGTCAATTCTTGCGACTGATAAAAATGTACGCAAGGGATTAGAGAGAGTGTCAACAATCACAGCACCAGTCCTGGTGCTGGGCAAAGTTTACTTGTTGGGCAAAGCGTAAGACAAACAGATTATTTGTGAACACTTTGCTAAGACTGAAAACAAAGGCAGATGCTCAGAGTAAACAAACAAACAAACAAATGAGATCTCAGCTGACTGTAAGACAATGATGTATAACACCAGCTCATCCCAGAACCCTTCAAAGCTTCTTGTTGTGGACTAGAGTCTCAAAGGCCTCATTCCCAAGAAAATCTAAACAGGCTCCTAATCAATGCAGAGTTGCCTGTGAACAGAACTAGAATACTTTCTTTTAGGCTAGTTGCTTCTAATAATTGCCAGATTTTTAATGGAGTGATGTCAGATTCTCCTTGCCTTTCTTTCTCACCCATGCTCCCAGCTCTACTTCCTATAACACACACCTCTTGTCTCACAAGTAGGAAAGGCAGAAAGACATGGAGGAGACTCAGGGAGCTCAAGTTAGATGGGGAAGAAAGAAAAAGATATTCCAAACAAGCCTCTGTCATCTAAGTTTCCATATCGCACACAGGTTAAATGTAGCGTTGCATCCTATGCCTCACGTTCACCTGAAAACAATCATAACGTCGTGGTCTTTTTGGACTTCTGAGATGGGAGTGGCAGCAACAGTGCCTACCCAATGACATTCGTCTGTTGTTTTTGTCCAGCCCTGGACGTAGGCAGTCCATAGCCAACGGTACACTCACTCTTTTCTGCTAATGTAAGTTCGGCTTCGTAATGAGAGTACCCCGTGAACTCAGCATTCTAGCTACGCCAAGAAGCAGAACCACGGTCAATGGAAAAACCACCACCATTGGCTTATATATATATGTCTGCATCTGCTCTTTGGCCCTTTTCACACTGTAGTATAATTTCTCTTTTTAGGATTGTCTTGCCCATTGATTTTATGTTTCTCAAGGGCTGGCATGGATTCGTTTCTATATACACAGTACCTAAAACAGAGCTCAACATCTAGTGGATAGGTAATAAATGTTCACTGATGAATTGTTGGTTCTTAAATAAGATAAATAAAATGCATCCTTTAGAATCAAAGGGTCAATTTCTTACCTTGAAGAGTTAAACATAAAATATAAACTATAAAAGCCTTAGAGAAAACAAACATAAATATTTATCTTAGGGTGAGGAAGGACTATACAAACAAAAATAGCAAGAAAGAAAATGATGAAGAATAGATATGAAAAATTTGCCTTCAAGGATAGCTAATGAGAAGAATTGACACTGGAACGGAGTTGACTAATTCCACCTGTGTTATGCTAAGCTACTTTGAAAAGTGTTTTTGCCACAATTGAGTCTTTTCAACCACATGTTAAAAGGAACAATATTCCTGTAAGCACCACTATGTTTACCCAGATAAATTGGCTTAATGCATTAAGGAAAAATGCTACATGAATTAAACAAGATGCATTAAAATGTCTTCTAAAACCTTACCAACAAATAATTGGTTTGACCATACTTTTTAGACTTTAGTCAATTAATCTGGTGTCCCTTAGGTGTGATCCCAGGATTAGAGTAGTAGGGAATTACTTAGTTGTAAAATATGTATGGTTTTACAGCTCCACAAGGATGTAACAAGAAATGATCCTTCTTTTTTTTTTTTTTAAATATAATTTATTGTCAAGTCCGCTAACACACAGTGTATATAGTGTACTCTTGGCTTTGGGAGTAGATTCCCGTGATTCATCATTTACATAGAACACCCGGGGCTCATTCCAACAAGTGCCCCCCCATCACCCATTTTCCCCATGCCCCCCAACTCCCCACCCCCATCAACCCTCAGTTTGTTCTCTGTATTTAAGAGTCTCTTATACTTTACCTCCCTCTCTGCTTGTAACAGTTTTTTCCCCTTCCATTTACCACAGACTTTTTTGCTGAGATTCTTTTACAAGTACTATGCCATACTAAGCAAGAAAATCCACAATTACATGTTTAAGGATCCTAAGCGATAATTGAGAAAAAGTCAAGTTCTGGAAAAGTTACAAACTTCAGTGTTATACCTTTCATTTTTGCCAGCAGATTCGCCATCACAAAGATTTTTGGGGGTAAATTATTGTTTGTCTAGTAAAATTAAAAGGCTTGAAATTCTACATACAAGATCTATCTATTTTCTGTATTCCTACAAAAACATATATTTATAAGAAAGAAACAAAACTGTATACTTAATAAGAATCCTAATCATGTATATAAATACTGGACACTTTAAAAATTAACTTGACTAATTATGAATTCAAAATTAGCACTTGAACAAATTAGCTGGATAATGATTATCATTATTTGCTATCTTAAAGATACAACTTTAATTATAATAAAGCATACAGTATACATATATAGTATACTGTATAGTATAGTATACATATAACATACAGTAAAACACAGAGCTTTGGGTATTTTTTTTAAAGACTCTTATTTTAATGCCAATCTTATTAGGCAAAAATCACTAATCGAAGAAGCAAAGAGTAAATACAGGCATGCAAAAAATTGCTTTTCAAATTTGAGAGGTTAATGTGTTATATATTGGGAGTATTCTTTTTTTTAATGTTTATTCATTTATTTTGATAGAGACAGCACTCAAGCAGGGGAGGGGCTGAGAGAGAGGAAGAGAGAGAATCCCAAGTAGGTTCCATGCCATCAGTGCAGAGTCTGACATGGGGTTTCAACTCATGACCATGAGATCATGACCTGAGCCGAAATCTGGAGTTGGATGCTTAACAGACTGAGCCACCCAGCTGCCCCTATAAAGGGAATATTCTAATACTTTCGAGAAAATTACTCAGTAAAGTATGTTGAAAATATAATAAAATATGGTGGCTAGAAAATGAATATTCTTTCTATAGATAAGTGTGACTATTTGGCAATGGTCACAGGATGACTGAATTGTGGTCTCTTCACATTTCATATTCTGGGTATGGAGCTATTTTTAGCAGATGTCAAACCTCCATTTGTAGTAAAATTCAGGGCTATGTCCTGATCAAATGTTCCTTTGCTATAGCAATTAAAACAAATTTTTTTAAATCTTTATTTATTTTTGAGAGAGAGAGACAGAGTGCAAGATGGGGAGGAACAGAGATAGAGGGAAACACAGAATCTGAAGCAGGCTCCAGGCTCTGAGCCATCAGCACAGAGCCCGATGCAGGGCTCGAACTCATGAACCATGAAATCATGACCTACGCCAAAGTGAGACACTTGACTGACTGAGCCACCCAGGTGCCCCTGCTATAGCAATTTTTAAAGTAGAATCAAAGCTATGATAATTTAAATGTGGATAGAGCCTCCTGACTAATTTTGGGTATTAGATACAGCTTCCGCAGCAGGTTAATTTCTAGGTAAGTTTTGGTCTGGCTTCTTGAAAGACGATTACTATTAGCTACTATTCTCTAATTTTTTTTTCCTCAGATAATTCCAGTTTCCAGGCCAAAGGGAAGCAGCTCCCCATGCATCTATTAGTGTTCCGATGCTAGCTCTTTAGAATGATATTAATCTCTATGCCACAGATTCATGTATTTTTTAATCCGCTTCGAGAACAAAAAGGATATAATGGCCCATTAGGAAACATTAAATCCTGATCATTTTGTTAATGTTCTCGCTAATATGTGTTCTATAAAGTTGCTCACTTTTATAACTAAGATTCTAGTGTCATGGGTTAATGAGCCACATAGCTTCTAATGTTGTACATCTGCCATTAATCCATTATCAGAAAAGGACTCATCTATCGCCCTAGCAGATAGATCAGAAGTCCTGGAGGGGTAAATTAACCCCCATCCTCTACTTCTGGGTCTTATAGCTTTACAGAGCATTTTCACATCCCATCACATTTGCTTCTTAAAACCATTCTCTGAAGTCAAGAGGATAGTGTGTTATTTTTCTCATTTGTTTGAAGGGCTTACTGGGGAAGCACAGCCTCTTGTACATCCTTGACCAAAAAAAGGACTGTGGGAAAGGTCTTTCACTGGGGAGGTCATTGGCTGACTGCAGCTTCCCGAGGGTCATGGTGAGGGAGAAAGAGGATGTACAAGGTCAGTCAAAACAACCCTCTGTGACCTAGTCTTTGAATTAGGAGTTGGTGTTCCAACCAGTCGGCACTTACATGACAGAGGAGGGAGGCACACTTGGGTGCTGACATGCTACATACTTTTTCCATTATGCCTGACGTCAAGGTGGCTGGTGGGCCACTGCTAACAGCTCCATATCATATTCACAGGAGATGAGGAAGGTTGCTGAGGTCTGTTCCTTCGTGCCTGTCCTTGCCCGGTTCTGTGCCTCAGGGAGGGGATGCTACCCTCTGCTCTGGGGTGCCCTGGTTGTTGGGCTAAGGGTGAACCTGTTATCCTATCCAGTGACTCTTTCAGGAAAAGGCTTGAAACCCAGCTCTCACTTGCAGAGATGGGAGGAAATAAGTTACAAGGACTAAAAATTTTCATCATATCTAAGAGAGTACCATTGTTTCTTTTTCTGGACATTGTCCTAACAGCATAACAACAACAAAATATAACAATAACAGCTGACATATATGGAGCACTTACAATGTACCAGCCACAGATCTTAGCACTGGGTGTATTTTAACTAACTTAATCCTTACAATAGTCCCTGGAGTAGTTGTCCAGTGGAGTCCCTGCCACTGACCTCATAGAGGAGGAAACAGGTACAGGATTGTGAAGCCTGGACTGCTTCTAGTTTTCCATCAACATGGCAATGTCATTTGCTCACATTTGAATATACTTGAGTTTATTTTCAGATCATTTACATAACTTGTGTTAACTGATTGCCTTTAAGGAGCAGACCTGATTTTGGAAGATGGACTGATGTGGCAAAACGGAGGGAGACAAGATAATAACCTGAGTTCTTAACGACATTACCGACTCAACCGACCTTACAACCTGCTCTACTTCTGGGCTTTGGCATGCAAGATGCTAACTGCCCTTCGCATCTATAGTATGTGAGTCAGAGTTTCTGTTATTCCAGCATAAACTTTCCTGAGGGATCTAAGAGTCATACTTGAGTACCAAGTATGGATGCAGCTACTTGTGTTTGAGTTTTGGCCTCGTGATTTTGGGTGGGTTTTTGTTGTTTTCCTCTGAGGGATAGCATCATTTCCCTGTTTCATTTCTGAAAAGGGAATGATAGCGGCGCCTACTTTACATGTATGGTGAGGATCAGATGATATAATATACATATAGCACTTAAAACAGTGCCCTGAATGGAGTTTATATTCACTAATATTTGGTGATTTTAAATATTATTATATTATTATTACTTTTTCTATTTTAGAGAGAGGGGGAGCATGAGCTGGTGACAGGGCAGAAGGAGAGGGAGAGAGAGAGAATTTTAAACAGCTGATCTGACCTTCGTGCTCGGCATGAAGCCTGACGCAGGGCTCGAACCCATGACCCTGGGATCATGACCAGAGCTCAAACCAAGAGTGGGTCCCTCAACCAACTAAGCCACCCAGGCGCCCTACTCTATTACATTTTATTATTAAGCCTTGACATTTTTCTAATCTGTAAAATGTGAGTAACAATAAATTTATAGGGTTGTTATGAGATACAATGAAACAACCCATGTAAAGTGTTTAGCAGAATATCTGACATACAGAAAATGTTCAACAGACTTTCAGTATTTTTCTTTTCAATTAATTTTTTTATTTTAATTAAAATAGTGTACATACGATGTAAGAGATAAAACGAATGTTATAAAAGTTATAATTAAAAAAGCAGTCCTTTCTATTTTGTGAGTTAAAGCTATGATAACATTTTTCTTAAAAACATCACATACATTAAAAATAATACTGTCATGTTTTGTGTAAAGATTTATTCCTTCAATAAACCAGTCTGAATATACAGACTTCATACCTTTTATTTTATAAATGAAAACCAATTATGGTCTGTGCAAGCTATTACATAAGAAATGCCATGCTATTGTATAAGCAATTGGTCTCTTTCTAAAATGAAAAATGGAGACATGTCTGGAAAATTATATTGCTTGCTGATCCATAAACTCATATAGATCAAATATCCAAGTGCAAAAATTAAAAAGCTAATACTATACCCCTAAGGAAATATTATACTATCTGGATAAACTGAAAACCTGATCTATCAAAATCTAGTGGTTTCGGTATAATTCTGGTTGCAAGATATATTAGTAATAGCAACTTGATTCTAAAGAGATTCCAAATATATTACAATTAGCTTTCTAGCCCTCTCAGAAACTGATGAAGCTTTATACAAAGGCAATAAACTAAAACTCCATTTGCATTATTAAATTTAGTAACAGAATGAGGGATTCTATATATCAAAATCCTATTTAGTGACACATATAAATCATAGAACTGTTCACTTCACTCTGTTCTTGATTTGGGAGCTAACAAATCTTAACCTATAAAATTCATTTGGGGGACATTCCCAGTAATTGAGTGATGCCCAATTTATAAGAGACGTGCTGCGTAACAAAATGCAAACATTAATCTCCGTGACTATTAGTGACATTGTGTTTTCTCAATAAATATTTGTTGGATACAGGAGCTCAGGTCATGATCTTGGGGTTCTTGAGTTCGAGCCCCACAATGGGCTGTCAGTGCAGAGTCCACTTTGGATCTTCCATAACCTCCCCTTTCTCTGCCCCTCCCCCGCTTATGCCGTGTCTCTCAAAAATAAACATTAAAAAAAAGGGTGCTGAAAACACACAAAAAACAATAGTAAAGACATATATTTTAAAGACACAAGGATGGGGAGAACACAGAGGATGGGGAAAACATAAGAGGAAGCAAGGGCACACAATTGTGAAAGGTGGAAGCTAATGGATGAGCTGGAACTGATGGCAGTAGGAAAGATAGGGAACGACTCAAATTAAACTTGTGGAACCATAAAAAGCATCAGTTTCTTCAGGAAAGGAGGTGAAGAGCATGTTTCTGAAGCCAGGCAGCCTGGGTTCAATCTGTTTGAGAACTAGTTAGACCTTTGATGGTCTTCTGCTCCTTACTGCTATGTGTCCCTCCTTCCCCCCTCCCACCAAGTCTGGAGATGTACTCATTAGAGAGAGCACACGGAAGCTCATGAGCAGGCAAATGTTACACACAGTCGAGGGTGTATGTGTCATGCCGGCGACATGGAAATTAAGGATCAGAGGGATACCAAATGAATGCAAAGACCCCTGGCCTCCACCCCTATTTGGTTCTCAAGCTGGCTCCCAAATCTCCCCCCCTCTAGATACAAATTGGAAGATTCTTCCCTGAAGAGTTTATCTATTCCAAAGCAGAAAAGACAAAGACACTGACCCCTGTAATTCCCCAACAAATGGTCCACAAAGGTCAGTTTGCAGTGTGGCTCAGAGCTGAGGAGCCCTGTTGGAGACCAGAAGACATTGGCCCTGGTGACATCACCTAAGGAGAAGACTCAGGCCCATAAAGTGGTGCCCTAGACCGGGACCCTAATCGGTGGATGGGGGTACCTTGAAGCAAATGCCAGGTTGTAATACAACAAGAACAGAATTATGGCTGGTTTGACTCTGAAGGAGGGCTGGTTAGCCAGAGACGGGTAAGATTCCTCAGGGGAGGAACAACCTAAGACAGGCACAGCCGCAGTAAGAGTCACCACGACACCTGGCTATAGGGTCACTGGGCCTGTGTTGATTTGTGATTCATCCTAATTTCCTCCTGAAGAAGATGGGCCATAGAAAAATAGGAGCGGCTCCAGGGCTTCCTCTCCTATTAAACCAGCATATGCTGCCATACTTTATTAATAGTAAAATAATGTTGAGAATCATGGAAATAAAATCTCTAAGAAATCATTAGAGTTTAGAATGCATTTTGATCTATTTAGACTGATGCCAGACACTCAGGAATGTGATTATTGCTGTGAGTCTCGAGACAAAATTGTAGTAGGAAATAGAAGTTAGAATAATGTTTTAATAAAATTATGATGTTTATCATGTAATCTTTCAACTGTAACCAGCAATCTATGATTAAAACCTTTGTACTTTGTACCTCCTCTTTCAACCTATACCACTTATTAGAATGTGCCCATTTGTTATACCTTGCTTATGTGTGAACTGTTTTTAACCTTTCAGCCGAAATTGTCTTTGAACATTTCTATTGTAAATCATGGGAACAATCAAGGGAGGCTGAGATCATTTTGTTAATCATGATGAAATATACATCTGTACTGCTTCTAAAACTACATAAAAACCCAGAAAGAAAAATAAACTTTGAGCAGTCTGAAAAAGAGGCTGTCTCCATGCCGTTTGTGAGTCTTTGTCTTGTCTTGTCTTTGTTTCAGCCCTTACATAGGGAGCCCTGGACCAGTCCTGATACGGGGCTGACTCCAAGAGACTGACTTCGTGTCATCTCTCATGCCTAGACCAACCTTCACGCAGGTGAAACCCTGGACCAGCCGGAAGCCCTGAAGTAGGAGCTGCCCTCCTCTCAGGATGAACCCTGGCAGAGCCCCAAAATGTGCTCAGCCTGGCCAGTTAGGTTTTAAAGCCCTCATTCAATCATACACAGAAAGCCAAGGATAAGAAAAATTTGAGGCTTTCAAAGGTAAAGACTCAAACTAACAAATGGGGGGGAAAAACTAAAACCCCCAATAGAAAAATGACTTTGAAGAAAGAGATTATGCAGGGAGAAAAAAAATACTTAAAAACAAAAAAAACTATTAGGAACCCAAACAAACCCAAAATACGATGCTACTAATGAGGAACATTCACATTTAAAAGGAGCATTGGCTATCAGAAACATAACAGCACAGGAGAAGATTCAGTGGAAGGACTGGAAGATACAATTTTAAGAACTCTCCCAGAAAGCAGAGTGATAGGACAAAAGGATGGAAAATAGAGAAAATCAAGAAACTTGGCAGGCTAGCATAGAATACCCAATGTCTGAGGGGTCTAAACTCCCATGAGAAATTCAGGACACAGATGCGGAGGGGAGAAACTTATCGACAAATGATTTGAGAATACTTCTGTAAAATACAGGTCATACGTTTCCAGAAAGAGAAGGTTCTGCTAAACGGTCAGCAGGAGATGCCTTGTTTGTACAGACCTTCTTGTTTCCCGGAACTCAACCATTACTAGGTCTGGTGATGCCCTAAAGGGCTTTCAGAATTCTGCAGGCCAGACCATTAACTCTGTGCCTTGAAATATGAAAGACTAAATTCTGGAACTCTGGATGATAATTTAATTAAAAAATAATAAAGCACTGGAAGAAAAATTCCTGGATGGAACTTCATGTTATCTAAGCATGTTAACAAATAAACGGTGGGAGGGATTTGCCTATCATGTCATATTTATGCAACTTTCTAGAACATTCGTTACCCACATAAAACTGTGAGGTACCTTCTGGGTGTTAACTTCTATTAAAAAAAAGGTATTTCATGGCTCTGAATTGTGCCAGTTGTTGTCAATGAAAAATGGATGATTCTTAAAGTCATTCCATTTGACCAAATCATTGCTCTCAGCAGCAAATGAGCCATACAACGTTCTTCAGAACTTTCAGACCCTTTAACTTTGAATTCAAAATAAAACTTTTCCTAAATGAAGCATCAAAACACGAGTAGCGAGGATATCCACTGTTGAACTTCTTAGAATTCTTCCATTCAACATCTATTCACTCGATTACTTAATTCATCCCTGCTTTTGCAAGTTATGTTCTAGCTGTTAAAACTATACAGAAATAAATGAGAATTTATGGTCAAGGTGGTGATTCGAATGGATATATATACTTTACTTTCCTCTTCAAACCACCTTAAAATATCAGTAAGAGTTTTAAGAAAAGTGTGTAGGCATACAAGGATGAAATCAAGCTGTTCCTTCCAGGTGGGCTACAAGACTCTCCTCTGGACCAGCTGGAGAGCCAAACTAAATCTATTACCCTAATATGAAGGAGACAGGCAAGAAGACTCACAACGTGTAGTGAGAGTTTTTGAGCAATCCCTCTCCCAACTTTTATTTGATTTTATTTTATTCTCTAAAGTTTATTTATTGATTTTTTTGAGAGAGCGATAGCACAAGCAGGGGAGGGGCAGAAACAGAGGGACACAGAGGATCCAAAGCAGCCTTCGCACTGACCAGCAGAGAGCCGGATGGAGGGCTGGAACTCATGAACCGAACCGTGGGATCATGACCTGAGCAGAAGTCAGACACTGAGCTGACTGAGCCACTCAGGCGCCCCTCCCCCTACTTTTAAAAATGAGCCTACAATTAAGGATCATCAGACAGTTGAATAAAGCCCCTTAAATGGGGAACAGCAAATAGGGGGGAAACAAGTGAAGTAGATGGAGGAAATTAACACCCTAAAGGCAAAGACAGCTCTCTTTCATATCCACAGAAAGGAGAAAGGAAATACTGAAAATACAAAGTAAAATGAAGATTTGGTAGAAAAGGGAAAATTTACGGGGGAAATGATTTTTTGGGTATGTAAAATACTACGGTGGAAACAAAAAGCTCATTTAGAAATGCCACAAAATAAAATCAAAGAAATCCTCTAGAAACTCCAAAGTTTAGAAAGTTCAGGAAATTCAAAGTATCCATACTTTCCCACAAGTCTCATCTCTGAATATCATTTTTATAGTCATAATAAAATAAACATTGAGTAAGAAATAAAATAAGATAAACCAAAATGTAACAGAATTCACTTTGTTCATTTATTATAAGAGTAGATGGAGAAGGTTGTATTGAGTGATTATCTTGCTGAAATAGTCTGTTGGTCTTAAAATCCCAAATGAGAGAATGACATTGTTAAAAGGAAAGTGAGAATTTGCTTCAGAGCACAATGACCAAAATGGTGGATATTAGGACATTAAGCAACTTAGTTGACTGTGGTTTTTGGTAATATATTTTTAATAAATTAAAGTAATGAATGTTTGTACTACTTGCAAGGTAGAAGCAATTAAATTTAGTAGCTCTGTCATGGAACAATACCCCTGTCCCCTAAGCTCCTAAAATAATGAGCACTTTTGGAATATATTATCCTAATGGTGCTCATTCTCATGATGGTACAGAATGAAAGGATGAGATATCAGTGAGAGTGGAGGCAATCGATGCTGATGATTTGATTCAGTGTAGCATAATTCCCTGTGGTTTTGTTCTTAATTCTTCTGTTATTATGTGGCTTCATCGAAGTTTACACTGATATGTGGTAGTGTCTTAACAGTTGTTAAATTTGACTCAGAAATAAAAAATGAAACAACCAGCCAAAATTTCTCAGAACAAAATTCTGGACACAAAACTTTAAGTGTTGTTAACTGCGTTCTACAACCACAGAACCGGTTGCAAGACAAATAGAAAAATCTAATCATCTCAAATTTTCAAAAATGGATCTGTGGATAATGATGGACATGGGTGATAATTTACAGGAGTCATTAAAATGAAGTGCTGGTCTAGACCTCTAAACTGCAAACTGTAAACCATCTAGAAAACTCCAAAAACCATGAATGATCCAGTCATCAGTGTTCATCCTTGGTATTAGAAATAAAGTAATTATTGGGGCACCTGGGTGGTTTAGTTGGTTAAGCATCCAACTTCTGCTCAGGTCATGATCTCACAGTTCTGAGTTCAAGCCCCACATCAGGCTCTGTGCTGACAGTGCAGAGCCCACTTTGGATCCTCTGTCTCCTTTCCTCTCTGCCTCTACCTCTCTCTCTTACTCTCTCTCTCTCTCAAAAATAAACAAACATTAAAAAAAGAAGTAAAATAATTATTAGTTTGATCAGGAAATAAATTTTCCACCGGGTCTTGTCTTCCTATATACACTATCTATAAAAATCTAACTTTCAAGGTCATAATAACTAAAGATTTGCTTCTAAAATGTCCACAATTTCCAATTTACAATATTTTCTGGATGCATTTGACATCCACCCTTTTTTAAACATTGTAATTGTAGGCTCTCCTGTCTTAAACAGAATCATTTCTGAGTAGAATGATGCCAATAATACAGTTTAGAAACTGCCCTTTTATATCAAATATAATCCATAGCTGATACACTCAAATCCTAAAATGAGCATATGCAACCATGGCAGAACGGAAAATTGCTTAGTTTATTTCCTATTCTACATTCACTCAACTTCTAGCAAGGCTTTCACGTGCAAGGACTTGTGTGGATTATCCAAGGGAGTGAAGCAGGGCCACTGACCTAAAGATGTTTATAATCTAGACATGGAGAGAAGCATGTAAAGAACCAGATCATCAAACAAAAAGCAGAAAACGTGGGGTAAGTCACACAAGCAAGCATGGCTGCCGTTAGCCCCCTGGGAGCACGAGTGGAATTTGAAGAAAGAGATGCACCGTGCATGGCTGCAGCTCTGTGCTCGTGGGGGCAAGGGGAGAGCCTGGCCTTCAGCTCTGCAAGCTAGCGCTTTGGAACTGCCATGGAAATGGACACGCATCGACAGGCTTCCGGGAAGAGGCAGCACTTGGATTTGGAGAGATGTGCAGCATCTCAGTTAACAGAGAAGCCTCGGAAGGACAGTCTGTTTCTCACTCTGGCCCGTCTCCAGATGATGGAAACAGGTACCAGAGACTCACTTTGAAGAAAGCTGATTTGAATAGCGGAGATGATGAGGCCCTTCACACGAGTTTGCCACAAAGGCTCCTGCTGCATATGCCTCTGCAACTGTAGCATCCCTCAGTTATTCGATGCTGAAAACAGGATTTGACTTTTGTTTCAACATAGACTGAGCATAGGCTCGAAAGCAAATCGCCGATCTGATCTGGGGCGGGGGGGAGTCTCACCTGATTCGCATTTCACCGGCTGCCAGATCTTTCAGCTGTCCGTCCATCCGAGGGACCCCCGTGCTTCCACAACCCATAAAACATGTAATGACTACATCTGAGATTTTTCTAATTGAGAGTTAGAAAGCATGACTGAAGGATATGTGGCCACAGTAAACTGTGGGACACAGACTGTGCATTTGGGGCAAATGGTTAGTTATGTGCAGTGAAGAGGTGAACATCAGACATGCACCAAACTGAGATGCCATTGGTCTGATGCCATGTTTTGAAAGGCCCAGATGGCCAGCTCCTAACGTCTACTGCATTAGGGCAGGATTATGAATCAAAATGAGAGAAAAGATTCTGGGGCCAAAAAGTGGTTATCGTACGGTGATAAAAAGCTTAGAACCTAAGCAACACACAGGGATTAATAAAAGGTAAATCTGGCTGAATTTAATGCTGACCTTCAACAAAATAATTTACTCGTTAGCAACCACAGATGGGTTTAGAGGAGAAAGGGCTAGCTATGGATCATTTTACAGCTAAGACAAAGAATCAAAATGCAAACATAATGTTTAGAAATAATTTGTTTCTGGCCAGGAGCGCCATGAAGCAGTTAAGGTCCATAAAATAAACAGATGGAAGACAATTGTATAAAAATATAATATTTTTCAGCCTGGAAATTATGGTACGATGAGGATTTATTTGATTTTGCCTGTAACAGAGAAAGTCTAGCATCTTCAAACTATGTGTGTTGAAGACTCAATCAACACCACAGAAAACAACAAAACAGTTAATTGATTACTGTTTAAAAATGTGCTAAGATAAATTTCTTTTTTTAAAAAGAAACTTGGCAAACACATCATGCACTTCGGATCATGTATTGGAGCTTTTTAATACAGACCCTGTTATTTTTGCGTCTCCATTTTCTTTGCCAGAGGTGATGATTAATAGGTGATTCAAGGTTTAAATAATACTTCAAGGTTTAAATAATACATGTCTACCAAATTGACCATTCTGATTGAATTAGGAGATGAATGCGAAAAGAGATTATATTTCTGGGAGTCTGCACAGTATTTTATAGTTCATAAAACACTTCCACATTTGAGTGAAATTATCCTGAGGCAATTCTGGAAAATACTGTCCCTCCATATTTTAGCTAAGGAAACTGCAGAGTCTAACAACCTGGCCCAAAGTACCTGTGTTTAAGCTGCAGACACGGGAGGTCTTCGGGTTCCTTGTTTCGTGCTCTTTCTTTTACTCTGTGCATTATCTGAATTATCTTCTCTGAATTATCGGCAAACTCAAACTGAAAAAAACCTGCTCCCGAGATTCCGTCTCCGCTTTCCCCACACAAGCATTTCCTCCAGTTGACTGTTTCCGCGTAGCATAGAAGCTGCCGAACCCACTTAGCATTCTGAATTTCAAAGTCACCATCAAGCGATTAAATAACCGAGTCAGAAAATATATTGCTCTCAAAGCATCAAGATTCGAAGTCCTAATTCATAGTCTCCCTGTTTTCCCACTGTGCATAGTGGATAGCTTCGAGTAACATAAAGTACCGTGAATTTACCTTTTCCTGGTATTCTACCACAGAGACCACAGATCCTGACTAAGTAAATCATAATTTCAGGAATGTTAAGAACAGCCGCACCAATGTAAAGATCTCCCTTTAACAACACCAAATGATGGGACAGGATGAATAAACCATGGAAGAGGGAGGTCAGGCTTTCAAAGATCCTAGTTCAGCTGAGGAGACCTGACCTTCTCTCCCCCACCCCACAAAGGTAGGGAAGTAGGTGGAAAAGAAGCCAATATTTACAATCATTTGATAGGCAGGGGCTCCCAATTACTTATCGCAGCAATCATTTAATCACAGGTTCTATGGCAGCAAAAGCAGTTGATTTCATTAGCATTAATTCCATTTTGAAGGGCACGGCCAATTAAAGATGTTTTTAATTGATCACCATTCATGGTTTAATATAGATTCTTAATGTAATTGATTTAGGATGAAAAGTATAATTATAGAAAAGTCTAGCAATGTGCTTTATAATAATGCAGCGTATCATACTAATTTTCTCGAACTTGTCTGACCTTTTTTGAACAGCTTTTGTGGGGCTGTATCAAATTAATGTTTTTCTTTTCAAGAAGCCGGGAGCAAAATTATGCAAATTATTGATGTGCATCTTGAAAACGATTTTAGGATAAATCATTAAGAAATGGTGTGTAAATATCCTGAGGAAGGCCACAGGGAATCTAGTATGTGCCTAATGACAATAACGCATCAGGATTTATTTCTATGATAGGGATAGCAGATGCAAATGCAAAGAAACAGACTTGTTCTTAAGTTGATGAAATCTTAGGCAATATTCTTATTCTTAAGGGAGACAGAAATTTGAACCACAGATAAGTGGCTTAGAAACTCCTTACATCAGACTACCATAATGACCATTGGTGTCAATCACAAAGGAGGTTTCCGGGGGAGTGTTGCAGGGTTCTACCTCTTCTTCCGTCCTCTTCAGTATTTTTCCAATGAGCTATATTTATTACATAAAAAAAAATAGAGGGCATACTACCCTGAAGCTGTCGTTGAAGTTAATTTTATGGTTAGTAAATATACTGAGTCAAAATTGTCTTGCCATGACGTAGCCATAAGCCGAAATCTACCAAATTTCTATTTACTTGGAAAAATATAAGGTTCTAGCCTTGGCTGTACACAGTGGGAAATATGTAGCCTAAAGTCTTAGGGATTAAATATAATAGGAACTCCACAGGAGTCATTAACATAGCCTCACAAAGAAGCAAACATGATCCGAAGTTGAATTAATAACAGCCAAACATCTAAGATGGAGAGGATGGTTGTGGTGTCCCCCGTGAGCTGGGAGCACCTAATTTTGGGTGTCATTCTTCAAAGGGAGATAGGAGAAGGGACTCAGAAGGTGGACAAACTTGAATTTAAGTCTGTTGTGAAACAGTTCAATAATTACCCTGCTTCGGAATAGACTAAGTACTTGAGGGGAGCATGAAAACTCTCCAAATATTTGAAGATCTGTTATTTAGAAGCAAAGTTTAAGAAAAGTACTTAAACTTCTTTCCTTTAATGGTCATAATCACACTAAAACCATACCTATTCTGTTGACTCCCTCTGTGAAAAATGGAAAACTTTTTTCACAATTTTAATTCATCCTTTCTACTTTCTTTCCACTTCCTAGTTTATATTGATTAAGTGTTTTATATTAGAGCTAACTGATGATTATTTTATTACATTTTTTGCGTGTTTCAGATAAATCAGTGAACAAAACAAAGATCCCTGCCCTTAAAAACCACATATCCCAGCATAGGTGAGGTACTAGAGGTTGGGACAAATAACAAAAAATAAAATACGTAAGCAAATTACTAAGTACGTCAGAAAGTGATAAAAAGATAAAAGATGGAGTTCACTGGGAGTGGAGGAAGTCTGTATAAAGGAGTGATGAGGGTAGTCTCATTGAGAAAAGTGACACCTGACAAAGAATTCAAGAAGGGGAGGCAGAGAGTCATGAGAACAACTCATGAAAGAGAACACCTAGCAAAGGAAACAGCATAGACCAAGTCGCTGAGGCAAGCATCTTTCCAGCGGGACCACAAGGAGGGGAGTGTGGCCGGAGGAGAGGGCAAGAAATAGGGCAGAGGATAGGATCGAGAGGGAATGGGGAGGTTGGGGGGGGCGTCACTATAGATCATGCAAGACCTTGTAGGCTTAGGTAAGGACTTGCCTCTTACTCCAAGTGGAATAAGAGGCCATGAGGAGTACCGAGCAGCAGGCTGCCATGGTCTGACCTATGTTTTAAAAGGATCACTCTGGCTACAGTGTGGAAAATAGGCTGCAGAGGGGACGGCATGAACAGACGCAGGGCAAGTCTCTTCCATTTATTCCCTAGTCGAGTAAAAAAGGAAGCAATTTAGAAATGTCATTTTGCATTTATTACACACTTTTTTTGAGTTTTACTAGGAAAAAACGTAATAGAGCATATCACAGAAAAATCATTGAATTATATGACTGGAAGAAACCTTGAGAAATAATCTATTCCACCTTGCCTCAATCAGATAGCGTTCCTATAAATGATTTCAGACACACATGAATCTGCTTTATGTTAAAACACTTCTAGTAAAAGAAATTTCACAGCTCCTTGTAATCTACACTCCAAAGCTTCAGAGACATCTCTTTCAAAAGTTTCTTCCTTATGTCGAATTAGAATTCGTCATTCTGCAAATTATAATTTTCTTTCTTTCCTTCCTTCCTTCCTTCCTTCCTTCCTTCCTTCCTTCCTTCCTTCCTTCCTTCCTTCCTTCCTTCTTTCCTTCCTTCCTTTCTTCCTTCCTTCTCCTTCCTTCTCCTTCCTTCCTTCCTCCCTCCCTCCCTCCCTCCCTCTCTGCCTTCCTCCCTCCCTTCATACATGGAATTTAAAACAAAGAGTACTAAGTGTCAAATCAAAAATCCGGACTTCTAGGGGTGCCCGGGTGGCTCAGTCAGTTAAACGTCAGACTCCTGAGTTCAGCTCAGGTCATGATCTCACGGTTCATGAGATCAAGCCCAAGGTTCAAGAGATCGAGCCCTGAGCCTTGAGTCGGGTTCCATGATGATAGCACCACGCTGACAGCTTGGAATTCTCTCTCTCTCAAAATAAATAACTTAAAAAATCCAGATTTCTAATCACACAGGGTTCTAATCACACTGGCATACAGTATAACCTTTGTCAGATCACTTTGTCTCTATGTATAAATTAACAGATGTAGGCCTTCCTTTGGCTCCTAGGAAGAAATGAGCTCTGTAAATCCAAGATATAATTAGAATTATTGTTGGTATTATTCTTTTCTCATCAGAAATGGAGAATTATTCCAATCCCTTACTAGGATTTTAACCCAGCAAGATGGTGTATGTTGCCTGTAGATAGGAAATCTTCAGGGAGCATTAAGTCATTAATTCTGAGTCGGGGCGGTGGAGGGGAGGAGACACTCTGAATTCACCAAAAGCTTTTAATCCAGACTTAGATCCCTTCTTAATCTATTACAATGAGTGACCTTTAAGGAAAAAATTCTGACAGTAATTTAAAAGAAGTTTAACAGAGCAGTTCAAAATAGCTAACATAGATTCCCTTGAAAAATATACTTTTGGTGTTCAATCACAGGATGAAATATTTGACTGAGTGAAAATTCACTAGCAAACTTTTTTTTTAATTTTAAATAGCAAACTATTAAAAATTAAAAATGATGCTATATACTGAAAGGAATGTAACACTGCATGTCGACTGTACTCAAATAAAAAAAATTAAAAACAACAGTGACAAAACAAAAAATGAAATAAAAATTATAACTCAATAACTCAAGTTTTTGATTTAAACCCTTTATACGTGTTTGTGTATATGTGCACACACACATATGTATGTACAAATATATACACCAAAAATATATATATGTACATAGTATTTACTATTCCCTTCATTTGGAACCATTCTTCTAAAATTCCAGGAAACAACATGCTTGGTTTTTAAAAATTCAAGGATCCTGGGATCTCCAATGTCAGAGAAGAACAACAGCAGAAACTGCGGCACGCATGAACCATGATTATTCCGTGTTCTTAGAAAGGGCCGTGTGGTCAGCAATTCCTGAGTCCCCACGGTCCCCTGAGTTCCACCTTCAAATCTAAGGAGAGAACGAAGAAGCCCCATGCCAGCAACAGCCAACTGTGCACAGCATAGAGTCCATGCCGACCATATCTGATACAGCGTTCTTCAGCTTCTCTCCTGCTTTCCCAAGGGTTATTATTAACCCCATTCATTCTCAGCTCCAGGCTCAATTTTGGATTTATTGTCAATTACTCTTTCTGCCCTTTCAAGCCTCACTGAGTACCGTGGATTCCATTTTCAGCAATGCCCAATATTCTTCTTTGCTCTATGTCCATTGGCAATTTCCTGTTTTCACCTCGTTATTGTTATCATCGGCCTGGATTATCTCAATACCCTCCTAGCTGGTCCCTTCCATATGGCGTCCTCTCTAATTCATTCTCCATGTTGTTCCTGTACTTAGTTTCCTAAAGCTTTGCTCTAATTATTTGTTCATCACGTATCACTGAACCATTGCCAGGTGCCATTTACTGTATTAAGTGCTGGTGATGTGAAGGTAAATAAGACTTGGTCCTTTCACTTTAGGAAACTGCAATTAAGTTTGGCAGGGAGACACGAAATTAAGTAATTTTAATACAGTATGATTAATGAAACATTATGAGCATGTACAAAGTGCTATATAAATAAGATGAAGACATCAAGTCTGCCTCAGGGGAGAGGGATTAGGAAAGCCTTCATACAGGAGAAGATGATATGAAATCTATGTATTGAGGGAGGGGTGGGTTTTCACCAGCCAGACACTAGGGAAAAGCTAATTAGAGGCAGAGAGAACAATATTTGCAGGGACAGGATGATAAGAAATATGGCAAGTTTGAAAACCTCTAAGTCTTCCAGTCCTGCAAGAACATAGTATGTGTGTTAAGAAAGGCAGGATAATTGGCAACAGAGTTTGGGCAGAAACCTCTCTGGGTTTTATGCAGCAAGTGTGGAATTTAGACTTTTTTCATATTTTATAGATAATGGAGGGGGAGGGAGTAATATTTTGTTTTAGGCTCTGGAAAGTGTTCTACTCATTTACTAGATGGAGCAGGAACTGGAAGCGAGGAGACTGTTAGTTTCTTGCAGGAGTCCAGGGAAAAGAATATTAGGGCAGTTCAGGTCAAGGAAGTTATGGCAGGGGGTTGGAAAGAAAAGGCCCCATTCTAGACAGGTAGGATTTTTACTGGACCTATTCTGTCTCTTAATTTGTCTGGTCAAGATTCTGAATCCAATCTTTTTGTTTTCTAGAGTTGGTCAGATATAGCCCAGGTCATTGTGTTTTTCCATACAAATGACATTTGCTCTCTTCCTAGAGTATACTGGTTTCCTGTTTCCCCTAGGCCCATGATTTTTAAATTGGGTTCTTCAGAGCTTCAGGATGAGTTAGAGTTGCTCCAGAAGTGCTCAGAAGAGATGGGTGGGAGACCGAGGGCCACAGTGCTCAGGCCTCTACCCCTCAGTTCAACAAAGCCAGCTCTGCTTTTATTTTATGTGTGAGTTTCCCCATAAGATTTTGTTTGAAGAAAGCTACTTGAACAAGTTTAGCTCAAAGTAGTGGAAAGAACTTATGTAATCTTAGTCTTCACTTCATATTGACATTAGACTTGGAGGAATAACCCAATCCATTTTGTGCCAAGATATAGAGAAAGGCTGAACTGGGTTTTTGCTGAAACTATGGAGAAATGCTATATACGATACGGCTGTAAGTCCCATGAAGATTACAGTTCTGGGGCCAAGTGTATATGAAGGTCAAAAGTCACACTGGAAAGTTTGCTCTTTCCAATATTTCAAGATAACACTTGCCTCTTGTAATGAGGTGCAAATTCTTAATTATAGGGGGATGATTATGGAATGCTTCAGGGAGATGTTTAACTTAAATATCACCTGGTCAAGATGCATTACGACATCAATGAAATCATCTTCCAAGCAAAATGAGGCCAGCTGAATTATCTATGTCCTTTCTATATGACTCGGAGAACCGAAGGAATGTAACTGCCAGGACCTAAGACTAAATGTGCGAGGGGAGAGAGACAGAGAGGGAGAGAGGGAGACAGAGACAATGTTCGAGTCTTTCCTGAGCTTGGGCTCATGCATCGGAATGGATAATAGCAGCCCGTAAGTAAAAGAATGCACTAGAAAATGAGACCCATAAAAGGGAAGACTGTAAGATTCCCTTTGAAACAAGCTGAGCTGGAAATGCGAGAGGAGTAACCAGGATGCAGTTAAATAAATGAGTCCAGAGCTCGGGAGGGAGTGTGAGAGGGGTATAGATCTGTGAATCAGTAATATGGCATTAGCGAAAAGTAACAAAGGGATGAGTTTGCTGAGGGGCAGTTTTTTAAAGTTTATTTTTATTTATTTAAAGAGAGAGAGAGCAAGTGGGGAAGGAGCAGAGAAAGGGAGACAGAATCCCAAGCAGGCTCCGTTTTGCGAGCATAGAGCCCAATGATGGGCTTGAATTCACAAACCATGAGATTGTTGTGACCTGAGCCGAAATCAAGAGTCAGACACTAAACCAACTGAGCCACCCAGGTGCCCCACTGAGGGGCCACT
Source organism: Paguma larvata (assembly GCA_030068075.1). Lineage (NCBI taxonomy): Eukaryota > Metazoa > Chordata > Mammalia > Carnivora > Viverridae > Paguma > Paguma larvata. Next base: position 13,383,586 of record CM057838.1, on the reverse strand, counting down.
TTTGAATGAGAAGAAAAGGCTGAGGATGGAATGTTAGGTGTCCCAAAATTAGGAGATAACAGGGAGAGAGAGCTACTAAATGAAATGGAGCCTTAAACATCAGATGAATATTAAGAAAACCAGGAAGAGTAGCTCTCATTAAACACACAGGAGGAGTTTTAAGAATAAGGAAACGGCGATCAGTGTTAAGCTGCAAACAAGTAATCCTCTTCTGTAATTAATTCTTTGTGCCTTTAACTGTTCATAGAACATAGCTTCTTAGTGTGGAATGGAAATCCCTCCCAAACCTCATTTCTAGTCTTCTTTCCCACAAAACCCCAGGGTTCTTTTGCTTGCCAACACAAAATCTTTGTTCTAATAACAATTCTTTTCACCCTTTATGAAATATGCTTTGTGCTTTTTTACTATTATTCCTTACACGTGGGCGCATTCTTACATGTTACCAGTGCCACTTGGGCTCCTACTTATCCTTGCGGTTTGTGGTGGTTTGATCGAAGAACTGGCCGCTGTCTCTGTACCCCTTGTAATAAGACGTATGACTTTGTAGGCCCTGCTATCAAGAGGTGGAGTTGATTTCTCCAGCTCTTGAATCCGGACTGGCTTCTAGACTTGCTCTGGCCAACAGAGTGAGCAATGTGAAGCATGCCAGTTCTGACCTTAGGGTTTCGAGTGGCCTTGAGAGCTTTCATTCTCTCTCTTGGAGCCCTGCTATGACTCGGGAAGAAGCCCGGGATGGTCTTTAGGACAGTGTCAGATCATGTGGAGAACAGTCAGGTCCATTACAGAGCTGCCCCTGCAGTACGTCCCTGGGACACGTAAGGGAACTCAGCTAGGCTGAGTGGAGCCGCCTGCCTGACTCAGAGCCGATCTCATGTGTGTGTATTTCTAACCGTGCCAGGAGACCTAAAAAGTGACCTTAGACTCATGAGCAATAACAAATTTTTATTAGTTTGGGCCGCTGCGTTTTAATATGGGTGTTATGCAGCAATAGCTAACTGAGAAAGGGGTCTAGCTCATATCTCAACAATTCCATGAACCCAGACTTGATTAATTTTGCTAGTAAAACAACATAAAAAATAAAAGCAGAACAGTCTCTTTCCATTCATAAAGGCAAGTGGCCCGAGACGAGGCCATAGAGGAAGATAGAACCCACAAAAGACAGGGCCAGATGGACCTTATTAAGGATTTTAGAATTTAATGCTTTCAAATATACGAAATGATTTTTTCTTCTCCCTTTGATTAAAAGCGAAAAATTCACCACCACCAACACAATCTTAAAATTATGTTTAAGGTTAAAAAAATTGGGGGCTCCTGGGTGGTTCAGTTGGTTAAGCATCCGACTCTCGTTTCTGCTCAGGTTATGATCTCATGATTTGAAAGATTAAGCCCCGCATTGGGATCTGCATTGACAGCATGGAGCCTGCCTGGGATTCTTTCTCTTCTGTTCTCTCTTCCCCTCCCCTACTTGTGCTCATTCCCTTTCTCTCTCTCTCTCTCTCTTTCTCAAAATAAATAAACATAAAAAAAAGTTTTGAAATCTTGGGACAATTGGAAATCTTTGTGAAACCATGCAAGAGCCCTCTGTTTCCTTTAATTCGGGCCAGCATGCCGTGACAGCACCCGCCATTGTGCTGAGCCTCAACTGCCCCCACGATGCTTGCCGTCTAAGCCACAAATTTGCAACAGCACTTAGAGCCAGAGACAATGGAAGGAGCACATCTCACCCTCTTTCTCAGGTTATATTCCAGATCGGAGGCACTTAAGATCCTCCAAGGTTCATTTGAGTCAGCCTCTCTACAATAACACCTGCTTCAGTGCTGAGAGCACTTTCACAGAGGAAGAGATAATGGGTAATGCGTGACGAAGAGGCACGGGTTGGTACTTAGCCTCAAGCACTTATAAAGACATTGAACTGCACACTCGAAACTGTGCATCTCTCTACGATATGTGAATGTTTTTAAAGGCCTCTGAAAGTTGGACAACTTGAGCCTATATTAGAGATGGCAAGGATTGTGACTCTGATACCCTCTTGCATTATAGCATAGGGAACAAATCATTATCTTCATAATTCAGTCCATGGCTTCTAGTTAGGGTCCCAAGTATCAGAGAACACAATGGAAACTGCAGAAGCAGTTAACGAACATAGTGTCACCCTCCACCTGTGCCGAAGCAGTAACAACGGCTCTTCTTCTTGCATCTTCCCGCGTAGACACTGCACAGTGAAGCTTATGACTTCACACTTTCCCAGAGTGTACCTTATTCAGACAAACTCAAGCTTCAAAGGTGGAATGCTCTGCTTGTGTGAAATGTGTGCAGCTGTCAGGGAAAACCTTATAGGCTCTGCAAACTGACAAACTGGCTGAGAGTTCCTCTGTCGCAATGCTTGGGTTCCTACCTAGCCAGCTTCTGGACAACTGTCTACTGGTTAGTGCTGCCAGCCAGGCGGACTGAGACAGAGACGGAAACTTCCATGGAGGCGCCGATGCTGACTACCTTGTGCTTTTCAGTGACGAATTTGGAAAACTTCCCAGATTGTACATCTGCCTTGGCAGAGTATCTTGTACTTCAGAGAATGAGGCTTTCAAGGGAGACAGTGAGAACAACCGTATCTGTTCACAGGGGGCGGATGACATTTCTTCCCTCTTTCAGGGACAAGTGCCTGCCTTGTTATGCTCTGGCCCCATTGTTACAGCTGCTGGTGAATGTGTGTAATCAGGAAGTGCCCACTTGGCACCCAAGCCTCACTGGGGTAAGCCCTATGATTGGTGCACAGCCCGGCCAGCTTATCCAAAGGAAGCTACTTGGGATGGGTGGGGTGGGCCAAGAAGGAGGCCGAAGTATGCAAGCGGCAAGGCCTGCCTCTCTTCTCCTTCTCATCAACTTACACTATCTGTTTCTTGTTTTTTGTTTTTCTTTCCGTGTTTGGTTTTCACTGTGCTAGCCAAGTAGCCAGATGCCAATGAGCCTCTTTTGCTAATACCTGAGGAAACAGATTCAATGTTTCATGGTTTTCCTCAGAGAGTGTACAGGCCCAAACTGGTACCTTATAAATCTCTTGCCTGGAATAGTCATCCTACTCCATAACCAAATCTCATATTTTTGTTCAAATTTATATAATTTCAGGGATGAAGAGACAAAGATATAGCAGAGGAAACTCTGATACAGCCATAGGAATTCTGGGTGGGATTAGTAAGAATATCTGAACATTATTTAAAATGTGTTCTGATGGGATGCCTGGGTGGCTCAGTTGGTTGAGTGTCTGACTTCAGCTCAGGTCATGATCTCATGGTTCGTGGGTTCAAGCCCCACAGCTTTGCGCTGACTGGGTGGAGCCTGCTTCGGATTCTTTCTCTCCCTCTCTCTCTGCTCCTCCCCTGCTCGTTCTCTCCCTCTCTTCACTCTCTGTCTCTCAAAAATAAATAACCTTTAAAAAAATTAAAAAGAATAAAATGTGTTCCAATGTAGGGATGCCTGGGTGGTTCACTTAGGCGTCTGACTCTTGATTTTGGCTCAGGTCATGATCCCGGAGTCATGGGATTGAGCCCGGAGTCAGGCTCCACATTGAGCATGGAGCCTGCTTAAGATTCTCTCTCTTTCTCTCCTTCTGCCCCTCTCTTCCACTCAACCTCTCTCTCTCTAAAATAAGTAAGTAAAAATAAACACATATTTTAAAAATGTATTCTAACGTGAAAGTGTAGTAAGTTCCAATGACGTCCATTTAATAAAGAAAGAGAAAAAAATCTTTTAAGAATAAGCACAAAATCTACTGAGGTTTGAAAACCAGGTTTATCAGGATGACATTGTGAAACATACATTAATGGGATAAATAGTCTAAATTAAATGTTTGGGAACTTCTGATGGGGTCAAATCCATGCCTGCCTAAAAGGCAAAATGTACAGGCAATGCCCAAGTATAAATTCTCAAAACCAGAAGGAAATGAAGTATTTGAGAAATCAAGCTGATGACTTAAATACTAGGATGTGCAGGAGACTGGAGGGAAGGGACTTGGTCTACGGGTGCCATGTTCCATAAAAGCACATATCCAGGTAGACAGGAAATGCACGAGCCTAGAAGCATTTGTTTCGGGCGTCTACTTAGAAGGGATGATACACAAGCACTTTTAGTCACTTCACAACAGCGGTGGGTCTAGTGATGAGGAGACATTTAGAAACTCTGTCTAGATTATCTTACAATTTTAAAACTTACTTTCCCCTCTCAACATTATAGAAACAAATAGGACAGCAAATGAAAGTTGGTATATGGAATATACAAATACAAAAGAAATGCACACATTTGCCATTGCTATTTTATATGTGGGAAGAGACTTAAAAACTTTATTAGCCTCAAGGTTAATTTAAGAAATGACCTTTCAATGTTCTAGATTTTAACAGAAAATATTAGCCACCTCATAACCATGCCACCGGAAGAATGGGTGAAAACATTGGAATGTTTATTCTTAAGATAAAAAGACTTTGTAGAGGGAGATAATACATTATGCTTGTGTGTGTGTGTCTGTGTGTGTGTGTGTCTGTGTGTGTGTGTGTGTGTGTGTGTGTGTGTGTGTGTGTGTTGTGCATGCGTGCATGGGCACATAGGTGTCTAACAGAAGGCGAACTTGTTCTTTATGCTTCCTTTGTATGAGCTCTCTTAGTACCCTGATGTTTTCTTTCACAGCACTTCTAACATTTGTAATTCAGTGTTTACTTTGGATATGCTATATCTCCTTTAGACAAATTATAAGTTTGTTTTATTCTCTGATATAGCATCAGGGTCTATTCTAGGATTTGCAACAAGAAAATGTTAAACCAATATTTTATGAGTGATTGAATGAATGATTCTGGACCATTGCTACACAGAAGTAATATTTAGCAAGCATCTACCATAACAAAACAAACCCTATACCAGGATATATGTATGTATGTACAGGATATATGTATGTATGTTTATATATATATATGGTTTTATATATATATATATATATATATATATATAAACAAATATGACAGCAATTTTATATATATATATAAAATTTAATCTTCCCTAGGATTCCAAATGATGAGTATTATCAACTCTATTTTGTAGACGAAAAAACTGAAGCTTGCAGAGATTATCTGAGCCATCTCTGTCTGTTTAGGTCCAAGACCGATGTTTCTTGAACCATGATGGACATCCTCTGCAGCCCCTAATGGAAACAGATGCCAGCTCAATATAAGGATGGACTTTCTATGAAGTCTAACAATTCTGGAATGCACTCTCTTATGAGGAACTGAATTATCTATCAGTGGAATTATGGAATCTGTTTGACCATCTGTCAGGAACGTATAATAGAGAAGATGCAAAAGGAGACAGCATTAGAAAACCTGTAGTGTTCTTCTCAATGCTACAACTTTAATTTACTGTGTGGCCATATGCTGAAGTGGCAGAATAATATGGTTGTTCCTCTCTCCTGGTATTTCCCCCTTTTTCTTTTCCTTTTAAAGCAGATGGTTGCTATTGTGCTTGTTGCCCCAGGAGAAGCATATACAGAACAACAGTCAGAAGGTCTGCTATCTTTTGGCTTTTCTGTCACTGAAGCCTATGCCTTCAGGGGAAGCTGGAGGCTCGGGGGCGCAGACAAAAGTTTTAAGAGAAAGATCAACACAGAAAGCAGGGCTTCTCCACCAGTTCAAAAAAGATAATCTGGCTGGTGAATGTGAACTGGATGAACAAAGCATAGAAGAGTTAATGGTAAGCAAGGGCAAGGTCCTTGATGCCTCACAGAGAGAGATGCCCTTTAGCAGCCTTCTTGGGTAGAGCCATGTGGGTGTAGAACTACCCCAGATAGGGTTTGAGGGGCCTGAGAACACAAGAAGCCATACCTGTTTTCAGGTAAAACTCTGTGGACCCAGCGAAATGTTGTCTGGAATGAGTATCTGGGGAAAGAACTAGGGAGAGTACCGGGTGACCCCTGGATCAAAGGGACATGTCCTGACCCAGAGCCGTGGCCCTCAAAAGCCTCTCCAAGCTCAGACATAAATCTAGGGAAGGTAGGAAACAAGGGCAGTGGAATAGGGGCTTTGAGAATTTGTTCCGAAGAGTAACCAGACGAAAGATTGAAGATTTTTTAAAATCTTTTACTTGCTACTCCTTTGTTTTTCTATTTCTTTTATATAGTTGAAATGACAACACACATACTCCTCCAATGAGAATAGTTTAATGTGTGTATTCTTAATAATCCAAATGTGATCTGGTGATGAAAGTCTGGGGTTGACTTGTTTATTTTGAGAGATCGTCTTTATCCACCTTGCATTACTTCTAGTCTTAAAAAAGAAAGAAAGAAAAAAAAAAGCTTCTTTAAGTTTGGAGCCTTAAAAAACATCACACCCTTCTGTTTCCCCAAGAGAAAATGGTTTCATGAGGTGGGAGAAGTGGTGGATATTATCTTTCTGTTCCTTTCTCTAATAACATGATTTTCTGTAGGTTGTACAGAGTTTGCCGTGTCCATCAGGGTCCTTTGTGGAACAGACACCAGAAGTTTTAAGAGATTTAATGAGGGGAAATGCCTGTGAAGGATAAGGTGCAGAGAGAGCAGAAATCAGCAGGGGAACTTTCAGTCCACCATGCCAGGCTCACACCTTGGAAGGGAGAGAGGAAAAGAAGGTTGGATGGGGAGGTCTTTGGACTGCACTGCAGCTCTGATGGAAGCTGACAGGAAGCACCCTCGTGGAGTGAATTATTGACAAAGAGCAGAGGTTTATGCCCCAACATATCATTTCTCAATAATCCACTTACTCATGGTTGTTATCTACCCTTTATCTGATTAATAATACCTATTCTCCTGCTGCATGAGAATTTCACCTTGGGCAAGTCTCTAGCTCTGTTCTACTGATAACTTGGTAAAGATGGTACGTGCCAACTACATTATGGAGCCATATTCAATATCGTAAAAATTGACCCATGACTGACAAATTACATCTGGACATCTATTATAGATGCTGGTGCAAAGCCATAATTTTTGGCCTCCTGGAGTAAGTGCCATATCCCTAAAGGAGACTCTAGATAATCATAGTATGGGATACTACAAAAGATGTGGGCTCTCCAGGGGTGCCTGGGTGGCTCAGTCAGCTAAGCGTCCAACTTCAGCTCAGGTCATGATCTCACAGTCTGTGAGTTCAAGCCCCGCATCAGGCTCTGTGGTGACAGCTCGGAGCCTGGGGCCTGCTTTGGATTCTGTGTCTCCCTCTCTCTCTGCCTGTCACTTGCTCATGCTCTGGCTCTGTCTCTCAAAAAATAAATAAACATTAAAAAAAAAAAAAAAAAGATGTGGGCTCTCCTGATGTTAGAAGCTTTTAAGCTAGTGTGGCTCCTGGGCCTGTTTGATGTTTCAACGAGTCTCAGGGAGGAATACCTGACAAGCTGTGGTTCCTGCCTAGATCTTTCTGTGGTTCCTGCCTAGATCCTTCTGAGTGTGGGAGCCAAGTATGGTCTGTGATGGTCTGGAGTCTCAATGTTTAGTTGAATCTAAGAAGATTCTCCATGGATGTTGCTTACATATAAAAGTGGTTGAAAAAAAATTGTGTCCACGATGAAATGACTGGGAGAATATTTGTAAGTGCCACCACCGATGTCTTGAGTATCCTTGAGGAATTAAACTACTGCTTAGTGGTTTCCCATCATTCCCAATGGGCCAGAAATTCTCTTTTCTTCTCCCCAATCTCCCCTTTACACCTCAATATTTTCTTATATGGATTCCTAATCTTCATTTGCTTTTTTTTCACCCTCCATGTTAATTGCCATTTTTAATAAAAAAATTGCTAATATTTTTTTGGGAGCTGACTACATTCTAGATACTTTTAATAAGCACTTTATCTATATCATTTCATTGCATTTAATTCTCACAGCAAACTACGAGGTGGTTTGATAATCCCCATATAAAGACCAAGATACGTTTAAATAACTTCTCAAGATTATGCAATTATTAAGGCATATTGCTTAATTTATAATACAAGCACGTCATCTGGGAGATGATTTAAAGTCATAGTCCAATGATAAGAATTTTTTAACTTTCCCTTCAGTATCTTATAGGATTAAGCTTGTTTATAAAACAAATATGTAAAGATACACATTCTAATATTACATTTTTGAAAGTCTATCTTCCCTAACTTCAACTCCCCTATCAATTCAAGTGGAAAAGAAATGCCCATATGATGTGTTTTTCTACTGTATTCCAAAATAGTTTTAATGGCAAGCTACTATTGGAAAGGTAGGAGAAATTAAAATTGAAAGTACATGGTTGTGACAATAAAAGATAAATCAATGGAGTATCAACTCTATGTCTAGAACACTCTTGAAGGACCTTGAAGGAAGATCAACTACATGACAGTGAATCCTTTTCCTTAGGAAGAGAAGGTGAATGTGGAAGTTTTATGTTCTAGAATCTCTCATTAAAAAATCTCAGAGTTCTTCTTAAAACAAAGCTGATCCATTTAAGGCATCATTTAGTAATCCTACAATTACACATGCAAGTTTGAAAGTAGAAGCATTTTATCACTTTTCAAGTGGCCATTCAGAGCAAGACTGGCTCACTGGGAAAGGATCTGCACTGAGTATTGTAAATGGTTGTTCTTACCAAGTACAGCAATTCGGGTAAGATACGCCATGTTTCAAGACCAAGGGGCTAAATAGTCATCAAAAAAGCTTTTCTCCTTTGCTGAAATCATTCTAATTCTAGCTTCATATTCGATAAGTTTGTATTCAGTTGCTACTGTTTCAAAAAAGTTTGGGAGATCTCTACAATATATATGATGTTATTCAACTCATTAAAAATATTTACTCGTGTTTCTAACTTTCCTTTAAAGTCCTAATTACTACAATCTGAAACAAGATTGGTTATAATTGAATAAAATGTAGTAAGGTAAACTTATATAATTAAATGGATAATTATTTATCTGGAGTAATTTAATATAAATATATAGTGAAGCATTTTTATAAAGAGGCAGTAAGACATATAAAACACTCAGCCATCAAAAGTTTTAGTTCAAATCACACATTATGTGTTACTGACTGAATTTCAAGGTTCAAGAAAAAGAAAGGGAAATAGCCAAAATCCTTTCTGAGCCATTCATGCCTCTTGACAATTACAGGGTGTCTTTTGATTTCTGAATCAGTTTCCTATGCCTGCCATAACAAATGACCACAATCTGAGTGCCTTAAAACAACACAAATCTATCATCTTACAGTTCTGTAGTCCAGAAGACCAGAGGGCTGGGCTGAGAACTGCTGAGAGACTCACAAGGCTGACATCAACGTATCAGCAGGGGTGTGCTCCTTACCGGAGGCTCTGAAAAAAAAATCCACTTCCAAACTCATTCAGGTTGGTGGCAGAATTCAGTTCCATGCAGCTGTAGGACTGAGGTCCAGTTTCCCTTGTGGGATGCTGGCTGGGAATGATTCTCAGCTTCTAAACACTCCCACATTTCCTAGCTTGTGATCTCCTTCATCTTCAAAGCCAGCAATGGTAGGTCAAGTCCCTCTCATGTTCTGAAGCTCTCTCACCTCTCCTTCTGCATCATCTCACTGATCTCTCCTTCTAGCTGAAGACAGGTCCCTGCTTCCAAAGGCTCATGTAATTACCTGGGGCCCACCAAGAAAATCTGCCTATTTTAAAGTCCCTAACCTTCATTACATCTGCAAAGTCCCCTTTGCCACGTAAGGTAGCTTATTCACAGGCTCCAGGGATTAGGCCATGTCCACCTTTGGGGCTATTCTGCTTCCTAGGCTGTAAGAGTTGATCACATGTCTGTCCTATTAGGTCTCACCCCTACCAGATGCATCTAACCTCTACCTGCGGATTCTGGATGTGTCTTCTAGCCTTTGCTCATTTCCGCATGGGAAGCATACAAAGGTTTCTCAGGAATGGCCTGTTTCCAAGATCCCCTTTCTTAGCGAATTCCCAAATCTGCTTTTCTGTCAGCTTTATGTTGCCCCTTCAATTTTGACAGAGGATTTCTTCCCAGCCGCTTGCCCGGATATTGGAATATCTGATTTTCTCTGTCCTCTGCCGTATCCTGGTTGGTCAGCATGGTTTCCAAACTTGTTAATCCCAACCAGGGATCTCTGTATGTCTTTTTGGAGTGTCTTAAGTCTTTCCATTCTTGGTCTGGTTCAGGCTCAAATAACTCATCCTTCAGTACCACGAGGCACTGATCTCATTTTTTATGGTTATTAAAAGCTATCACTAGGTCTGGAATGTTACTAAAATGTCCTTTCTGTGTGCTAGCATTTATTCACTAGAAATATGACAAATGTATTAGTTATGGCTTAAGCTAGCATCTACATGTTATGTAGATGTTATGTTACAAACTCAAAATTATTTTTCAACAACCTATATGACTAGGTTAATAGGAAAAAGTTTATACAGCCTGGATCAACTATTCATTAGACATTTTTGATGAATTATTGAATTATGATATAATTACACTGATATTATTGGTAATATGCCTAAAATGAGTGAGCTGTAAAATATTCACCTTGGTAATTTGAGTCATTTTAATCAATGAACTGTATTAATATTGTAGTAAACTAATAAGGTTCTTGGTAATTGCTTCTTAGGTGACCAGGGGCAACTGTGGGTATTGAGTGGAATAAAGTAGTTACTATCAAAACTCTTACTGGGCTACTTCAAATATTATGTGACTTCATAAGCTCAAATTACAAATATTTATTTTATGTCTATTGAGTGCACTGCACTGAAATACAAATGAGACAGACATGAGTTTTTCCCCCGAAGACACTCACAGCCTATTAGAAGAGGTAGCAGGTACCTCAATATCTGGAATTCAAGGTAAAAAAGCATTGAATGTCCTATCCAAAGCACAGATGAAGCATTACAGAAACTATGAAGAGAGGAAAAAATGCCTCTGCTATCAAGAAACATATCTGGCACCTAGTCTAGGAGAGACATTTAATAAGTATTGAGTGTATCAAGCCTCTCATGTGATTTGAATTTGGATATATTTAGACTCAGAAAGAGGCTGAAACCAGTAGTCTATCAAATGAAGAAATACAAACCAAAGCACAGAGAGAGTGGAAGTTCTCATGCCTTTACCTCTGGCATTTAGATATCAGTCAGTTAGGTCATTCCCATCTGCGTTTTTCTCATCCTGGTTTCTATTACGCAGCTTCGTCTGCTTTCTCCTCAACCTTCCTGACTGACGCACATGGACACACAAAATCTTATCTATTCTGCAGCAGAAAACACACTGTTGGCCACTCTCTTCTCTTCATTCCCCTTCTCGCCCTCCCAGATAAGCACCCATCCCTTACACTTGGTCTGTTGGAGTAATCTGCCAAAGGGTGTCCTTGTCTTGAGTGTTTTATCTCTCCAAAACTCCTCACCATTAGTTAAACTCCTCATGGTATAACTCTGAACATGTCGTTTTCTGCATCAAAACTAATATTTCCTGAATACAGTCAGATCCTTACTCTGGCTGTCAAAGGCTCTGTGATCTGATTAAATCTGTGGTCCTCTTGTATTTCACCCTCGCTGTCTACACAATCCCTCTCCTCCAGCCTAGCTAGACTGCTGGCTATTCATGGCTTTCCTGTTCTGCTCACACGCCTCCCTATTTTGAAGATGCTTTTCCTCCTCGACATTCCCTACCACTTCCTGTATGTTGAACCTCACCCACCCTTAAAAATTTACCTTGTCAGCTACCATGAAGCTCCTTACCTTGTTCTCCTATCTGGAAGTGAGTTTTGTCCACTTGTTTGAACCCATCCCAACTTCTCACATATCACACTGTCTCACAGGAGCATTGATACTGGCTTTAAGCTCTTTTGGAGAAGAATATGCATTTTTTTTTATTGTATATCCTCACAATGGTTACTTAACAATCAATAAAGGTTTGATGAATGGATTATTGTCACTTAGTCCCTCCCTGTTTTATTTCTCCGCAGAATATTTATTTACTATTGGATATTTTCTACTAGCATGACTGATTAAATGAATTTCCAAACCTCAGAAAGTAGGCTTTATATGAGAGACTTTAAATCGTTTTCATCAATGAAAGCTCTTTGCCTAGGAGAATGTCCAGCATGTCTTAGGCACTCACCCAATAAGCGTTGAATAAATAAATGAATGAATAAAATTTAAAAAATTAAGAAATAATGTTACTGTCTTCATACACAAGACAGCTTGATTTAGTGACTCATAATCACTTTTATTACCAGAAAGACATTTTCAAAGTATTGGTGGGCTTAGTATTCTTATATTTCTAGGAATCTTGTCATACTTATCATTGAAATGTAGGAAGTATAGAATTCTTTATAATTACTATGGAACACAGACATTTTAAAGGTTTCTCAGTGATGCGGAAGTTAGGGAGATAGGCGAGCTTGGTAATTATCTGCTAGTGTTTCCTAGTGCCTGAAAACTTCTAACAGGTTAATTGCTAACAAGCTCCTTTATTCTCAACAATAAGACATTCCTCTATAGCAGAGAGATTACTTAGAGACCTCCTACATGCTGGAGAGCACACTTAGAATCCTTACTGAAATGATAAAGTCTAATAAATGGTAAAAGTTACTTTCCATTGGCAGGTGTAAGTGAGGAGTTCTTAGGCTGTAATCTCAGATAGACTTGCGCTTGAACGCTGGCTCAGCCAATACTGGCAGTGTGTTCTCAAACAATTCATTCCAACTCCTGTCTATCACAATGAGGTAACAATGGTCCCAGTTTTAGAGGGTCGTGGTGGGGATTAAGTGAGATGTTGCATAGAGGTACAAATGAAATGTGTTTCTTATGTACCCTGCAATGTGCAAAGAGCTCGGTGTGAATTTCTCCCACTTAATTCTCACATTAGCCCTTTAAAGCCACTACTACTATTATCCTTATTTTCCGATCAAAAAACTGAGGCACGAAGAGTTGCCTGAGACATAGTAAATCCTTAATGAATACGTAGCTAACATGTTTATTTGCATTGACCGATATATACCAGTAGCATAACTTTAATCAAACTATTTTAATTAAGAGATATAATTTTGGTATATATAATTTGAGTAAAATATATGTGACTCAAAATAACTAACGCTTTCTGAGCATTACGTTGTACCTGGTGCTTTGTTAATACTTTCTGTGACCGTCTATTATAATCCTCACAGAATGGCTATGTGATGCAACATTCCTCCCCATTTTACACGTAAAGAAACTAGGGTTTAAAACGGTGAAGCCATGTGTCTGAGAGCACAAAGCTAGATATTGGTTGAGTCAATATTTAAACTCAGGCTGTCTGATTTCAGAGGCGGCGTGAGAACCCTGTCATTACCACATCGCCTCCAGCCTAGCTCCTCGTGTCTCTAGAAGTTGCACATAAAAACACAAAAGGAATGGAGTCAGTGAAGAGCAGGGTCTTGGAAGTAGTACTATGGGTGCGCTAACTTTCAATGGCTGGTGTAACCAATCACCACGGGTTAGGTGGCTTGAAACCATTGGAATTTATTCTTTCACATTCCAGAAGCCAGATGTCTGAAATCAAGGCATTGGCAAGACTGTGCTCACTCCCAAGGCCTGGCTGATGATCCCCTTCCTTGCCATTTGCGGTTTCTGGTGGCTGCTGACATTCCATGACTTGCAGCTGCTTCACTCTAGTCTTCAGGACCCATATCTTCACATTTCTTTCTGCTCTGCCATCACACTGGCTTCTCTTCTGCACACGTCTAATCTGCCTCTGCCTGTCTCTCTTATAGACACATGTGATGGTAGTTAGGGCCTGGAAAATCCAGGATAATGTCCCATCTCAGGACCTTTATTAGGTCGCATTGGCAAAGACTTTACCATATAAGGTAACATTCAGAAATTCCAGGCAAGTGTGGGGACACCCAGTAGCATGGGGAATATTTACCAAATCCATGAATCCATTGGTTGTGATGTACTATTAATGGGAAAAAATGCTCCACATGAGCAGTCTACTAGGAGATGCTCTAACATGAAATATAGACAAGTACTATATCCTTGGTGTAGATATCATCCAGAAAAAAAAAAATCTACCACACAGAAAGAGAGGAGCATCTTGCTGCCACAAGCTTGACCACATCTGGGCTCTCTAATGGGTAAGCCCTGGAGGAGAACTATGAGTGATTTCAAATGAACAGTAATTAGTATCTCTTGTGGCCTCAAGACCAGCACAGCCATGGAGGCTGTGGTTTACATGACTAACCTTTCTTTTAAAAATTATCTCAGGAAATGAGACCATCCAGAATCCAAGAGGAGCTGTCCTCATATCAGGTAAACTTATAAGAATCAGTTGGCCCTAAAAACACAGGAGGGGACGGTAGTAGATGTGGCAGTGTGACATCTGGTCCTCCCTCCTCCCCATGACTGGTGCACTCTTGTCTCCCCTGGACCAGACAGCTCTCATCCAGGTCTTTTCCAGGAATTGCCTTTTTGGGAAAAAGTAGCATAGTCTATGCATATAGCTACTATATAGTATAGTATACTATACTACTATAGGCATAGCTATATGCCACCTCCCACACCCAGTGCTCCCTGCGAGGGTACAAGGGCCAAGCCCTGCATGGACTACTGGGAGGGTTAACTCCAGCTTCAGAGTTCACCCTGGAATGGTACAAGACCTCTACTAGAAGTATATCCCTTCTGAGTGTCCCTCTGCTAATCCTGCTTCCCTCCCTTCCTTCCAGGTCTCAAGAGCAGACAATGTCCACCTCAGGGTTCGTTTCCTGGAGAACCATACTTACTGAACATTTGAAAATACAAAAGCCAACCAACCACAAAGCAAATATACAAAAGTCTCAGGATTTGTCCAGGTGGGCACCTTATGTAAAGCCTGTTTTACTGCAAGCTACCTCAAAATTGGGTTACAGATATATTAACTGTGTACAACTCAGCTGTAAAGTAAGAGATATTTCTAGTTTTGAAAACCTTTTGGTAATTTAACTGGATCCACAAGAGTGTGTTCTTTGCAGTACCTGTTCTTTCTGGTATAGACAGAAAAAGAATCACTTCTCACTTTTTACATTGCCACACAGGTTACAAAGGTTTTTGCATATATTAATGTTCATGATAATTGCTTTAAGATAGGTAGGCTACATATTCTTTAAAATTTTTTTTAATGTTTATTTACTTTTGAGAGAGACAGACAGAGCACCAGCGGGGAGGGGCAGAGAGAGAGGCAGAAACAGAATCTGAAGCAGGCTCCAGGCTCTGAGCTGTCAGCACATGAACTCAGGACTGTGAGATCATGACCTGAGCCAAAGTCAGACACCCAAACAACTGAGTCACCCAGGTGCCCCAAGGCTACGTATTCTCAACCTCATTGTGCAGATGAACAAATTGAAACTCAGAAAAATTAACATGAAAAAAAAAAAAAGTACTTCCAGGCAAAAGCTGGGCAAAGACCACACTGCTCCTTGGCACTTCCAGGAAGCCTACATAGAAGGTGCATGTGGAAGCCTGCGTGGTCCACAGTAAGATTTGGGGAGAAGAGTACAGAGTGCAGAACTGGATGCCAGATCCCCTTCCCCCACACCTCCATTTTAATTGTCCTTATCTGGAGATTTATAATTGGCCACACGCTCATGAAAGGCACAACAAGAACCTTTGTTCTACTCTATGAAGTGAAGGATGCTAACCATCCCACTGTCTCTTCCCTTCACATATTCTCTCATTGGGATATCTTCCATGACTGAACTCATTTCTCATTACAGCTGCCTGCTGGGCACCTCTACCTGGATGTCTGGCTGCTGCTCAAAACCGACCATGTCCACATGGAATTAGTTACCAGCCCCATCGAAATCTACCCTTCTTCATGTTAAGCTAATTAATACATGGTACCAGACTAATTGCCATTAAAATGGTTAATTCTTTGCTTTTTTGTCGGCTATTACCTTTTGTGTTTCTGGTGGCAGTGACACCATTGTGTTTCCCCCAACCAAAGCACAATACTTGGAGACATTCATACAATGAATGTAAATTGGGGCAGTGCTAGGCACAAGGAGTTTCATTAAGAGAGATTGACACATGGACAACATTAAGAACAAGATAGATGTCTACAAAAAAAGCAGAAACTATAAAGGAGGGAGCAGCTGTGGTGCCTGGTTGGCTTAGTCGGTTAAGTGTTTGACTTTGGCTCAGGTCATGATCTCATGCCTTGTGAGTTCCAGCCCCATGGCAGGGTCTGGGCTGACAGCTCAGAGCCTGGAGCCTGCTTAACATTCTCTATCTCCCTCTCTCTCTGCCCCTTCTTCACTTGCACTCTGTCTCTCTATCAAAAACAAATGAACATTAAAAATATTTAAAAGAGATAAAGGAGGTAGTAGTTATGTCTGCTTCTGATTAAATTAGCAATGGCTTCTCAAAGGAGGGACAAGTAAGCTGGCTCTTGCCTCTGTGTTCAGTAGGCAGACAGGTAGGGGAGAGAATTCCAGGTGAAGAGAGCATAAGCCAAGGCACAGGCCTGTAAGACACTTGTGGATAGCAGCATATTTAGGGAGTTTTGAGTTCTTTTGCAAGTCTGAAGGAGGCCAGAGAGACAGGTGGGGGTCTGCCTATGTTTGCTAAGTAGGATAGATGTTATCCTGTAGACCAGTGACCCTGCAGACCTGTAGGCCAGCTGCACAACTGCACAACAGAATCACGTGGAGGCCCTTTCATAAATAAGCCTCCTCCCTGCACTGAATCCCTTAATAATCCCCAAATAAGAGATTGATTTAATTCCACCATGGAAGGCTTGGAATTAATTATTTTTTATAGTGCCAGAGGTGACTCACAGGTGATTGCTAGGTTTTAAGCAAGAGAATGACACACTCAGATAACAGGCTCCCTTGTTGCTATGGAGGCTATTTGAGGAGGGCAAGGCCCTAGGTAAACATTCTGAGTAGATTTACTTCAGCTCTTCCAATTTCGTGTCCCTCCTTTTTTATACTTGGCAAGTCATTAAAATTGGGCCTCTAGGTTTCTTGAATGAATCCTCTATTTATTTTCTGTTTTCATTATTGTCCCCTGGTTCAGCATTTCATTATTTTTTACTTGATATATTTCAGTATACTTAGCGGGTGAGTCCCTATACTTTCTCTTTACTCAAGTTGAATCCATTCTAGACACCCTTGTTAATCTTCTCAAACTTGTAAATTTGAACATACCATTTCTCTGCTCAGAAACCTTCGATAGATCCCTATTGCTTCTTGAATTTTGTAAACTTCTCAGTCTGACAGTGGAAATCTTTACCTTGGTTCAACAATAGTGTTTTCTATTCCTTAAATATATTCTACTTTCTGGCTTTGTTCATATTCTTTTTTTCTGTAGTAGAAAGTATTTCCCTAATCTCTGTTTACAAAAATCTCTCCCAGTTTTCTTCCAAGTTTGGCTCATAGGGTACCTCTTCGATGAAGCCTCTCTTGGTTGTCCAACCTCCTTGTAGATTTAATAGTATTCTTTGAACAAACATATATAACTTTCTATTTTTTAGAACATATGTAACTTTCTAACATCTTCTCTATAACTGTCATCGAACATCTAACATGCTCTCAGATCAGTTACTAATACTGGTGCATAATTTGCTTCATCACAAATAAATGCGGGTCTCCATCATCATTATATGCTACTATATATTCTTCTCTATAGGGATTTGCCCACATCAGGCACAGAATAAATAAAATAAAATAATAATTTATAAATAATCTATAAATTAATAATTTGCCATAGAACTTGAAATAATGAATTAAGAATTTTCATTGTTTCTAGGTGTGAAGAATTTTACTTCTTAACAATTCTAATAATGAAGCTCAAAATGAACTGGGGAAGGGGTGCCCGGGTGGCTCAGTTGGTTAGGCAACCGATTTTGGCTCAGGTCATGATCTCACCATTCGTGAGTTTGAGCCCCACATCGGGTTGTGTGCCTGGAACTTGCTTCAGATTCTGTATTTCCCTCTCTCTCTGCCCCTCCCTGCTTGTGCGTGCTCTCTCTCTCAAATATAAGTAAACATTAAAAAACATTAAAAAAATGGACTGGGGAAAATACAAGACCCATCTTAATATTCTCCCATAGCAGTTATATGTGGAAAGACCACAGATATTGGAATCAGGCAAATAGGGAGCTGAATTCCATTTCATTATTTACTAGTTGTTTGACCCCAGGAATATTGCTAGACCTCTTTGAAATTTGGTGTCTTTTTCTACAAAATTAGACTGGTCACACCTGGATCACATGAGTATACAATATATAAATAATATAACATGGGGCATGGGTGATAGCCAATGTATGATAGATACTCAAGCATTCCCTCCATCTGTATCTATTAAAGTAATAAATTCTATAAAACACTAGTAAAGAGTCATTTACTTGGTATATAGGAGCAAAAATCAAATTTTTACTAATAAGATTGGCCTTATACAATTAAAATTTTAAATTGACACATAATGATCTAAGCTATATAAATATATTTTAAAGAAACACAGAGTGGTTCCTGAATTTAAAAGACTTAACTGAAGAAGGTACATGCTCATCTAAATAAATAATAAGTCACTCAGAAAAGGTATTGGTAGCCATTTTGGCATAGAAAAAGGGAAGAGCATGAGACAAATCTGGTTAGTGTCTGTCTAAGCCCTAATGCATGGCCAAGGATGCACCTACTCCTACCTGGTCTAGGAGACGTGGGCATCCAAACAGGAGGTACGGGTATGGCTAGATGTCACTAAATACCTGAATTACAAAACTAATCATGCCTTTTCTGGTTCAATTTATATAGACATCTTCCTGACAATAATTTAGCTTTTCCTGTAGCTTGCTTTAGACAAGTATCTGGTCATTTTGAAGAAAAAAATGTTTTGTTTTGTTTTGTTTTCATCTTTTTGGATACAGTGGCTCTTTGAGTTTGGAATATTATGAATTGTACCACTGTGGATTACTGTTTCTTAGTCCAATATCTCTAAGACACACATAAAGTCAACATCTTATGCCACTTTGAGGAGTCCACCCCATTATGAAGCTCCTTTGTGTTGCTTCACACCTCAGAGCCTCGGGACACAGTAAGGAATGGTGTGGATGAGCCTTGTACCACACATACATGTAGTTCTGGTTCGTAATTTACTTTGGCCATAAAAGGGAGAATGATTGGACACTTGTGGATTGCCTCTACTGTGTCTTTTTCCTCCCTTTCCTTCTTTCCAATAGCTTATTTATACGGTTCTGGAGAAGCTGAGCCCACCATTGCTCTTAGAAGGAACGCATGACCCAAACAGGGAGATCAGAACATTCCATGGCTCTAGCAATGATGACTGGTTTGTGGTGGGCATGTGAGATAATCTGGTTGAGTCAGACTGAATCTCAGGTCTTCTCAGAATTCTGAGACAAAAGTATGTGACCTCCCTTTCACCTAGAAGGTATGCAGGATATGGCTGTCAGCCCGGGGACTACAACAACCATTCTTTTTCTATAGGGATGGAAGCTGTCCTGAAGAGAACACCATAGGAGGAGGGAAACACTAAGAAAAATTTAAAGAATCAGACGCAGAACTTCAGCAATATCATAATCCCAAGAATCAATCTTTGCCTAGAGCCTGACCCACGTGTGACATCTCAGTTATATAAGCCAATGAATTCTTTCTTCTTATTTAGGTCAGTGGAGTTGTGTTTTATGTTACTTGCGAAACAAAGGGCCCTAACATAGAAAAGTACACTAGTGTATCATCGTAAATAATTTTTATTTTCTCAATTTTTAAAATAACCCTGAAAAGAATACGTAAAACTACAAAACAAATAGCTTCTTGCCATTAATATTTTACAGAACAATTCATATTTTCATTTCTTCAAAATGATTTTACCACACTTAACCAACTTTCTGATGTCACGAGGAAAAGATGTTTATAGTGCTTATTCTCTATTCTCAAGTCAATAAAATCTTGGCACTAAATTTTCTGTTTTAAGCAGCTAAATCTTAAACTGTTGTCAAGAGCACCTGAAGGATATAACAGAGTGTTCTTGGGCATGAATAGATTTTTTTTTTAAAGTATTTTTTTGTGAGGCAGACTCTCAAAAAAAGCTCAGCTCATCAAAAGATGTAGGATGTGTTCACATCTGTTCTCATCCTGGGTGACCCTTCTCCCACATAAACTTAAAAGTTTCAAGCGTATGAGAATGGAGGCAGCATACTGAAACATTCTAAAAGAGATGAGGATGTAGAAGAAAACAACGGAAATTTATTGAAAGTCACTAGCTATGGCTTCCATTTCACATGGCGACATCTATCACGCCACTCTCCCTTCACACAAGTAATTGTAAATGCTCAGCATGTGAGGGCTAAAACAAATACACACCCCACTAGGTGTCTGCTTATCTCCTGTTAAAAATGTAATATTCAGAATCATGGCATCAGTGTAATTAAGATGCTTGGTTGTAAGCAAGAGAAAGCAATCCTAACTTCTTGAGTAAAACAGATTTATTTGGAAGAATACTAGATGTGTGCATAAGCAGATGAGGGGTTTCATAGAAGTGGTGGGAGAATAGAGTCTAGAT
The DNA here is from genome assembly GCA_030068075.1 of Paguma larvata. Lineage (NCBI taxonomy): Eukaryota > Metazoa > Chordata > Mammalia > Carnivora > Viverridae > Paguma > Paguma larvata. The sequence continues at coordinate 13,363,080 of CM057838.1, read as the reverse complement.
TTAGAAACAGGTGGAATTGGGTGCCTTGGGTGGCTCAGTTGGTTAAGCCTCCGACTTTGGCTCAGGTCATGATCTTGTGGTCGGTGGGTTCAAACCCTGAGTTGAGCTCTGTGCTGACAGCATGGAGCTTTGAGTCTGCTTCAGAATCGGTGTCTCTGTCTCTCTCTGCCCTTCCCCTGCTCACACTCTGTCTTTTTCTCTCTCTCAAAAATAAATAAACATTAAAAAAAATAAAAAAAAGAAATAGGTGGAAATCAAGGAAGCTACAGAGGAACAAAACCCAGGGAATAGGAACTGTAGTTCTTCTATTTTAACTTGTCCATGCCCCAACCACTGGGATTAAAAATCGTTCCCTCTGTCAAGGTTTCACCTGTTTGTTTTAAAGTCCCAGAAGAGAATTCCTTTGGCCACATGCTTGCCCAGAAAAGGGAGCATCTGGTCTCTTTAGTTTGTCTAGTGGGTAGTTAATCATCTTCCCAACAGGACCATACATAATGGCAGAAGGTCCATTTCCAAAAAAAAAAAAAAAATTGAGGACTAACTCATGGCCAACCAAAGCAGCACACCTTCTCATTACAGTATCTATAGATCCAGGGATCCTGAGGCAAATTCCTGCCTTCTCACATAGACATAGAATGCCACAGGAGTTAACAGCATGGTAACTATTTTGTGGTTTGTGTCAGCAGCCTAAAGCATTAGGTCTAGTAATATATATCTTGAGGATAAAGTGCCAACAGTCTTCAAGACACAAAAATTGAATAGAAGCAATTCCTTAGAGAAAATGTCTATTGGTTAGATGTTCTTTCTATTGCAGATAGAGGAAAATGCCTGTTGTTCTGCCATTTAAAGAGATTGAGTCCCTAAAATCACATACACAAAATACAAAATGACTCTCATAAAAGGAAATGGCTGACTTCTATAATCCTCGAGCAAGAGATGGGGTAGAGTTTTTTTGCAAGTCTTCACGCTCTAGGTCTCTCCTCAGGAAAGATGGTTGGTTTTTTAGTTTACAGTGTAGAACCTGATTTTAATTGTGCTACTTTTGCTGGTTTGAATTATTTAAGGCTAGTTGAAAAAATAGATTTCATTCACAGACTAAAACTTTTGCAGACAAAAGGCATTGGGAGTTAGCTTCCATTATAGTTGAATAGCATAAAACCAGTGGTAAGAAGAGGAGAAAATATGTCATTGTTTTTTATCAAGTGACTCTCCAGTCGCTGATTTCCTTAACACACAGGAGAACATAACAGAAGGAGAGGCAATCACACTTTCCTTGAGTGTAGCTATTTGTAAATGTAATGCACTAATGCAATATCTAAATACTCAAGTGAGTCTCTGACAGTCCTATCCATCACAATACAACTCTCACCATGTCACCTAAGTGCAGCCATTCTAATGAGCCAGAGGGAAGGAAAGGTGAATAGACCTTTAAGCCACTTATGTCACTGGTCCATAACTTTTCAATGTATGCCTTTTGCTCTCCTTTTTCTTTTGTTTAATAGGAATGATTGTACATGCCGGCATGATTATATACTATGTGCAACTTCATCTGATGAAAATAGAAGAAAAAAGGAATTTAGAAAATGTACCATTCTGGTCCTCTTGGAAGCAGATTCTGAGACGTAGCTAAGAGTGGAAGAGGTTTGTTAAAGGTTGATGTCTGAATATAAAAGAGGAAGGAAGCATAACTGAGCAGAGAAAGCCTTCAGAATGAAATGCAACTCTCATAAAATTTGAGCCAATTTAACAAGGGAAATCTAAAGCAAGAATCATCCACTGGAGTTCTCCACTGGGGAGAAATGACCAGAGCTAGTATCCCAATCACGCTCAGTCATTACAGGGGGCTATCCTGGTAGTGAGACCTTCACTCTCCAGATGAAGCAAACCTTGCAGAATACTGTCAACTCACAGTACTCATTGGAGAGAAATAGCAAGTGCTTTCCTGAAGGGAATTCAGAATGTTAGGCCTTCATGATTGTCGCAGAACAGGAAATGGTTCATCTAGAATGAGATATTGGTTTAGTCCCAGAGTAAGTGTCACATACTGACTTTGTCATTTTTTAAAAATGTTTATTCATTTTTGAGAGAGAAGGAGAGAGAGACATGAGCAGGGGAGGGGCAGAGAGAGAGCAAGACACAGAATCCGAAGCAGGTTCCAGGCCCTGAGCTGTCAGCACAGAGCCCGATGTGGGGCTTGAACTCACAACTGTGAGATCATGACCTGAGGCAAAGTCAGACGCTTAACCAACTGAGCCACCCAGGAGCCCATGACTTTGTCATTTTTATGACAGCTACCAAGGAGCACAATCCCACATTTGTAGACAGAGAGAGTGAAAACTTAACTGTTAAGGGAAGCATATGTGATGATTTATTGTAAACCAGTTAAAAATTACAAAAACATTGCCTTAGTTTGGGCTGCTATCAGAGAGTATTATAGACTGGGTGCCTCAAACAACAAACATTCATTTCTCAGGATTCTAGAGGCTGGGGAAATACAAGATCAAGAGACCAGGAGGTCCTGTGTCTGGTGGGGACACCCTTTCTGGTTTGTAGTTGGCCATCTTCTTGTTATATCATCATCCCATGAGCAAGGGTAGAGGGAGATCATGTGTCTCCAGTCTCTTCTTATAAGGGTACTAGTCCCATCATGAAGAATCCACTCATCATGACCTTCTCACCTTCCAAAGCCCCATCTTAAAATACCATCACCCTGTGGATTTAGGCTTCAACATATGAATTGTGGGGACAATACATTAAGCCCAGAGCAAAAATATTTTGAAAATCAAGAAATTATGGATAAATAAAAAATTTAAATATGTAAGTTGACAGTCTCTCCTTTTCTTACCCTCCCTTTCACCAGTCTACTTTTTTTTTTTGTTTGTTTTTTTTGTAAGCAGTTCTCACATCCAGCACATAGCCCAACATGGGATTTGAACTTACAACCCTGAGATCAAGACCCAGACTGAAATCATGAGTCAGATGCTCACCCAAATGAGCCGCCCAGGCACCCCTCGCTGGTCTATTTTTAAGTAAACTGTTTAAGTACATCAATAGTCAGCATTGTCTAGGATGGGCTTAGTAGTTCCGTATGTTATTAAAAGTTATTAGATAAATGTGTGGAATCTTGGATAAACATTACTGCTACCTAACATATTATCTAAAAAGATAGCATGTACAGTGCAATGGAAATAACACTGGCAGGAAGTGAGAAGACTTAGTCTTGAATTCTCCTTTGATAGTAAATATCTATGTTCTAAGTTTCAAAGAATAATTTACATCCTATAGATAATTTCAATGTGGATTTTATCTTGTCTGTATTGGAGCAGACAATACCAAAAGTTCTCAAAAGTCTTTAGAGGTGTCCTTCATTCGACAAGTATTTACTGAGTGTGGAACCCAGGCTAGGCACAGTCCTAGGCATTCGGATACAAAGCAAAGCCCATATTCTCTTGGAGTTTGTGCTCTAGTGGGGGAGACAAACACTGAGAAAATGCAACTACAGTTTGTGACAGATGTAAGTGCCATGAAGAAAGATGAAGCACACTAACAGGAAGAGAATGCCTGTATGATCGTGTATGTGTGTGTGAGGATGGAGGCTTGGATTTTAGGTAGGATGGTCCAGGTCATCCTCTAACAGAGAAGATATTAGGGGAAAATCTAGGACATGTAACAGAAAGCCAGAAGAAACAGCAAGGGCAAAATTCTAGGGCCGCAGCAAGCTGAGCTTCTTGGAGGAACCCCTTAAAGGTAAGTGCGTATGGATTACTGTGAAAGAGGCTGGTTGCAGAAGTGAGGTGGGCAAGGAAGGGCAGATCTTGCAGGAAATAAAATTCAGGCAAAGAGCTTGAGGTTCTTCTAAGCCTGAAGGAAAGTCCTGGGTGTTTTGGGGCAGGATGACCTAATAAATGAGGTATCTTTTAGAAAGATGACTCTGGCTGCTGTGGGGAAAAACATCTGTAGGGTGGAGAGAACGGAAGCCAACAGCTAAGGTACTAATTAGCCTGGGTGAACAATGAAAGTGATTTAGACAGTCAAGGTGGTAACTGGTCTGCTTCACAATACATTTTGAAGGTAGAATTGTCTGGAATTGCTGATGGATTGGATGCAGGGTGTGAGGGTAAGAGAGGGATCAAGAATGACTTCTAATCTGAGCTCTAACCTCAAAGTGGAGCTTAAATGTATTATCAGGTATTTGGCAAAAATTAGGGGTGATTGCCTTCTGTGAGCTAAGCCTAATGTTTGGTTCCATTAATATAAGCAATGAGTGGGAATTTCAGGTTGCAGAAAAGGGTATGCAGGTCTCTATATTTTACTGACTACCTTATTCTCTACTCACTACCAACACAGTAGTTGACTCTTATATAAATGGAATTTTGTATACATCTTGACTGGCCTTCTTCTGGGGAGGTCGAAGAGGGGAATTCAGACCATAATTGGGCATCTGCATCAAAGTCCCCACTTAAGATAGAAATCGTTGGTAGTGACGATACCAAATCAAACTGAATACCTCATTGTGTGGGTTTAATTAGTCCATTTATGCTTTTTTTTGTATAATAAGAAAGCAAAAGCCTGCACAATTTTTAGATAAAGGTTTTCTTGTAGGAATTTGGCAGCATTATAAACTCTATTTGACATAACGTAAAGGCAGACAGAAGTAGTAGCAAGACTTCCTTTAGAACCACAACCTAGACAGGGAGACAATCAGCTTTTTTGTGGCCTGAAGCTTAAAGAACTTAGAAGATCTTCAAGGTAAGAAACAAATAATTACAATATGAAAATTGGAATGAGAAATTATTCATATGAGGAAAAAAATGCCAAAGATAACTATTTAAGGTTGATAAAATCACAGACATCACAGAATACACAGAAATAATATAATATTTTTATAAATTATTGTCTGATCCCACTCTGCAATAATTTTCCCTTCTTTTGGTTGCATATACTTTGACTGCATTAACACCAAACAAAAATTATATCATTTTAAAAAAAAGAGTAAAGATAATTCTGTTTGGCTCTAGTATGGTGATAAAACTTTAAAAACATTTTATAGTTGGGATGCCATAAAAACATGTCTTCTCACATGGATGTATTCACTGATTGGATAATTATGCCCTATAAACACAGAATTCTGATTAATACTTTTTGTATCATTTTTATTAAAAAAATCCTACGCCTTAATGATTGAAACGATTTTTGAAAGACCAGCATTGGACTCTGTATACTTCAAACATTATTCTTCTTCCTCTACACATGGACGTTCAGTGTCATGCACAGACACCTTTGCATTATGACACAGCCCTGACTCTGCCCCTGCCCCTGTGTGTGAGGGAGAAGGTACAGTAGGCCATCTGAGTATGTTCTTGGAAGCCATCCCCATACTGGGAAGGCTACCCTGAGAATTATCTATGAAACTCATAAGTATACTCCATTAAACTAATTTCTCTTTAGCCAAATGACTAAAATGCCCATGCCCACTCCAATGCCATCCTGTCACCAGGAGTGTGACAAAACTGGAAAAAAGACAGTTGTCTCAAACAATATTAACAAATTGCTTTGGCAAATTTTGCTAAAATATTGTGTGAACACAATGCCAGGACCCCTTTCAGCACCTTGGAAGGGGCTCTGCAGTGAGGAGCTCTGGAACTTGAGCTCCATTTTGTCTGTGGCAAATCCTCTTTTAGTCAAGAGTCACAATTTGGGGTGTACTTTGTTGTAATTTGATAAGAGAGAAAATAATAGCTACATAAGTGGTAACCTCAAAAAAAGCTTCAATTTCATAGAATGGAAATTCGTTCAAGAATCTCTTGCGCACACTGAAGAGGAGCAAGGGGAAAATAAATGCTCTGTTTTTCTGGCACGTTGGGTTTGAAATGTTTTACTCCAGTGCCTCTCAAACTTACATGTGAGTGTGAATCTTGAGGATCTTGTTAGAATGCAGACTTTGACCGCACAGTTCTGGGTCAGCAGGTTCTGAGATTCTGCATCTCTAACATGTTCCTTGGTTTCCTAGTGTCAGTCTTAGGATCATGTTTGAGTCACAAGATGTTCGTAATAGTTCAAGTGGTGATTTCAGCTCTGCGAAAATTAAAGGAAGAGTTGGGGTTTAGAAAGAGATTTTGGGTGCCATTGGCATGAGATCATCTAAGTAAGAAAGGTAGTCAGTGACAAGAAAAATGCCTGAGACTGAACTTTAGGGCACAGTGACATTTAGGGCAGTCTTTCTGAACTCGTGTTCCTCTTCTCAACCACAGAACACAGAAAATGATTTCAGTGGCTGTTTTCTCCATCTCAAGGACGGTGCCTAACTAACCCATTCTAGATGTACAAGGGCGATGTAAAGTCAATGGATGCCTTTGGCCATCAAGGCTTTGTCTCTGGGAACTCTGGCTGAGAAAGGTTGAATTAAAGGAAAAGAAGACATGGCCCATCACACTGAACTGAGTTTGAAGTTTGAGTAATATCAGGAGCTTAGGGTTCCATCAAATTCAGTAAGAAAACTATACCAAAGATGAGGGAGTGATTAAATATAGGAGGAGTTATTAAGAGGTCAAATAAAATAAGGATTATTGATTAGCATCCTCTCCTTCTACAAGACAGGTTGTGTTGACTTTGGCAAGAATGGTTTCAAAAGAGAGACAGAAGGTGTGATCTGAGTGGGTTCAGGAGAGAACAGAATGGAAGGAAGGTTAAATGGTGAATATAAGCACTGTTAAAGAGCCCAGCTTCAAACAGGAAGGGATTGGAAAGACTTTTTTTTTGTTAAGAGATGGGAGCTATTATAGCCTTTTCTGTATGCTAATCAAAATGTTCTGGTAGAGAGGAAAATATGAGTATTCTGAAGTGAGAAGTGACAATCTTAACAGTAAGAGTTTCTGCTAGGATAAAAGTGAGAGGATCTACTAGGAGGAGGAGGAATTGACCTCATAGAAGAGCATGGAACATGTAATGGGAGGGGAGACAGGGTATATGGACTCAAAGTTAGGGACCCGATATATGAAGAGATATATTGCAAAGGTCAGCAGACGACAGATATCTTCACCAAGACCTAAATTTTCCACTCCGCAGGATATCTAGGGCCATGTATGCAGCCCCACACAAAGATTGTATTGGTTCAATTCATTCATTCAGCAAATATTCAAGGAGCACTGACTATCTGGGTGTCAAACACCGTTGTCTCCTGTGGTTGGCTGGAGTTTTCTGCAGAGCTTTCCCCCACCTCCTCTATTAATATCTCACCACACTCAGTGAGTCTATTTTGTGAGTTAATCAGAAAAGAGGAGAGGGGCACCTGGGTGGCTCAGTCGGTTGGGTGTCTGACTTTGGCTCCGGTCATGATCTCACGGTTTTTGAGTTTGAGCCCCACGTTGGGCTCTGTGCTGAGAGCTCAGAGCCTGGAGACTGCTTCAGATTCTGTGTCTTCCTCTCTCTGTCCCTCCCCCAATTGGGCTCTCTCCCTTTTTCTCTCCAAAATAAATATACATGAAAAAAATTTAGAGAAAACAATGTTTTAGAAAAGAGTAGGTATTCTACAATATTATGTGGAAAACTTAAGATACTTAAGATTAAGATGCAGGAGCCCAAGTTCTGGTATCATTGTGGGTAGATAACCCTAGAATGATCAGGAGTATATGACATGATAGAAGTGGGATATTTGGAAGTAGTTGTATGTGTCATAATCTCCCCATGTCCCAGCAACTTCTAACTCCCAGACTCTCTGGTAAGTAAAATGTTGGACACACTTGACTCCTTCAGCTGCTTACTCAATTATCTCAACCCATCCCACACTGTCAACTGAAGTTTGCCAATGTCTCTTGTACCTGACCCCTTGTTTTCATTTCTACACCGACCTCTGCATCCAACCCCCTCAGAATTTACTGCCCAATCTCTGTAATACCTAGCTAATTCGTCTCTCAGCTGCTTCAAACAACTCCTTACTCTGTCTCCTAAATTCCAGGCCAGACCCACCATTCCCCTTCTCAGAAACTGCCATTTGAAGAAAGCCTGAACTGAATGAGATATCTGGGGCCTCTGAATCTGACATTTTCAACTTCATTCCTTCTTCCATCCATCAAATCACCCTCTGCTTGAACACACAGGGCTACTTGTCCTTCATAGCTTTCCTTATCCCTTCTTCACATCTTCTATTCTGGTTTTTTGAGTCTGAAATTTAACACTTACCTTGGCCTTCAAGTTATGACAAGGACTCATCAAAAATTCTACATTCTTGGCAAAGTCTTCTTGAATATGTCAAGTTGCAATGCATTGCTCTTTGTTCTACATCTCCATGGAAGCTGACTTGTACAGCCACTGCAATATTTACTTCTGTCTTGTGTCGTAGCTATATATGTTTTTATTATGTTTATTTCCCATACTTGATGATCAATTCCTTTCAGAGAGGGACAGTATTTACTTATCACTGAACTCTCTATCAAATACATTTATACAGCTCTCAAAGTGCTATGTACATAGTAGGTGTTCAAAGAATTGTGCATGAATGTATCAACCAACAAATCTCTTGTATTTCATAAAAAAGTGAACTAAAAAACTTTAGGCCATTCACCAGATTGTAAGTGCTACAAGGGCAGAACATTTTATTAACTTTTTATTCCCAGTACAAAGAACAAACCTCAACTCAATGAAAATTTGTTGTATGAATAATTCAAAAGATTCTAAGGATCAGTGTATATAGCAGGCCCATCTGATGGTTAAGGGTAAAGGATGACTTTGGTGAGAAAAGTAATAAAACAAGAATAACTTCCAAACAAAATGAGAGAAAAATTAGAACTATAGAATCCAGTGTGTTAAATTGTGGCCTGTCAACTTGGAGGTCCAGGGGCTGCAAGAAGAGCAGCTTCAGCCAGAAACCAAGTGGTGGCCTGTGGTTCAAACAGAAAAAGGCATCACGGTCCCCAGCATTCATGATGGCCCAAGGACAGTCATCCCTGACTGGGAAGGGGTGGAGAGACAGAAAACAGCCAAAGGTCCAGACCGTAGCATGAGCTTACTGATCCAGGGAATGCAGTTAATAGGCCTGGACCAGGGTATCTGTGCTCTGAATGTGCTTTTGACTAACAGAAAAATGTAAGTGTGTTTGTGTCAGGATCCTAAATTTTAGAGTGCCAGCTTTCTTAAAATGCCCGTGCTGAGTATCTGGAGATGCACTAGGAGAGTGTTGGAAATACTTCATGCCTGTCAACCCATGTTATTCTCAAGTGTTTAGTGAGGATGCTCCCTTGGTAGAAGGGGGTGGGGAGAGGCTAAATAAACAGGGAGAGGATAGTGTCCTGCTGCCCAGAGGGGTCCAGGGGACAGCTCCCCACCCAGGCTGACTGACCAGGCATCTCTCTCACTCCATAAGTCATCCTTCTTCTTCCTTTGGCTGAGTGACGTGGGCATGGAAGATGTGGAGGAGAACTTCAAGAGATGGTTCTGCACAGCTGTGTTTAAATGATTCTTTACTACTGTCCATGGCATGCCCATATCCAGAATGGGGTTTAGACCCTGTACCTTTAATCTCTAACTATCTCTGATAGATTTCTTTTCTTTGTAAATCAAGAGCAACCGATCATATCTTGCCTTTTGTACTGGGCTATATGGTCTACCTTTAATCATTTCTCTAGAAGCTGTGGTATTATATTTGCCTGATGCATTGAAACTTCCATAATATCATTCAGTGGGGTCTTCCAAGTCATCATCTCTACTAATGTCAGGCTGAGCATACAGGGTCTTCAGTTTTCTTAGAAAGGAATTAAAAAAAAAAAAGCAAGGTCTAATTTTTAAATGTATAATTCACATGTGGCTATTTCCTTACTATCTGTATACTTAATTATAGATTATAAAACTAATTATGTGTTCTGTGGTGTTTCCTTCCGAATCTGATCCCAATATCCTACATTAGTCTTCACTATATCTTTGTGAGGTATGGCCATAAGATCGATTGGCTTCCTTTAATAGAAAGACGAAAAGGAAAGTGGTTTGCCCAAGGTCACTTGCCAAATCAGTGCTGGAACCTGGCATAGAGCTCAGGTCCCACAATTCCTGCTCCTGTGCTCCATCCAGGAAACCATGTTTCCCCTAAACCATGACACCACCACGTCAGGACTGGCTCCAGTTCAGCTAAGCAGGCAGATATCCCCCAAGGTAACTGGCTAGCCAGAGAGGGTGCAGCCCACTGTGTGGCCCAATCTATTCTGACCTTTACATCAGAAATCAGCACAGACTAAATAGATTACAGAATAACGATGAAGCAGTCTGCCATCTTCATCCAGCACGACAAACCATGTTGGAGCACTTTAGTCTCACAAATCCTTTGTCGTCACAATGACAGCAAAAGCAGAGGTGCAATGTACCTGACAGTCACATTTATCTACTAAAAACTTGAGAGTTTAACATATACAGGGCCCTCAGGTATTTCCCATTTCTCATCTATTTAATCTTTCCAAAGCATCGCAAGTTACATATAATTATCCTGATGCACGGCTGGTAAGTGCGAAAGCCAGGATCTTAACTCGAGTCTAATGGTGTCCTCCACTGTCACAGTAAATGCAGAATGAAGGTGGGTCCTTATGGAGCTGGTCAGTGCTGCTCACGGGGACAGGCAAGACAAACCCACGTAAGCCTCTCAGAAACTGACTCAGTAGCTACCAGGAGATGGAGTGGAATGTGTATCCCTTGTCTTACCTCTTGGCTGTGGTACCAATTTAACTTTGTGACCTTGGCATAGTCAAGCCCAGTGTCAAAGTGATTCGTGGAGATTTGAATGATTTCTAAGTAGTATGACACTTGGAAGGTGGAAAATGAAGAATTCCATGTTGAGGAAGGGCTACGAGGATATGCCTTCCAAGTGGGTTGAGCCCCTCACTTTTTAGTCACTTTTTTCTTCTCGTCACTGCTCCATTTCAAGAGCCTTGAATAACCCCTGCATCCCAGATCTACATTCCAGTGTAAATATGCAGACCCTTCTGACACTTAAAAATATGTCCATAGCAAAGTAGGACAGGTTAGAATTACAGTGTAGCCTGTAGGCATAAGGGAGAGAAATGAGTAGGTAATACTTCACTTCCTGAGGTTGCAAGGAATAGTTTAGCAGCCAATTGCTGCAGAGGGGGGATAAAATTACTATCCAGATCAACAAATGCATAGACTAGAAAACAAATAAATTATTTCAACACTATTTCAAAAACCCATGTTTTATCGATGATAAATCACTGAGGGGAAGGGAAGTTATGAATACAGTACTTATTTTAAAGACTCAATATCTTCATGGTGTGAAATATTCATTTATTCAAGAGTGCACCATCAAATTATCTGAATGGGTAAGGCTCATTTACATATAATATGCCAAGCGGTGATAAATTAGAACTTTGAACATCCATTGCCTCAGTTCCCCAATGATAAACTCAACTAATTTCTTCCCACGTAAAGCAAACAAATACACTTTGTTTGCTTTACGTGGGAAAAGCGACTGTTTCCAAAGTTTACTCAAGAAGCTTGTAGTACCTCCTCACTACCAAATTCAATTTTCCCAAATGATGGGATGTTATGTTTATGTTGGTCACCTCACAACTCTTACAGGCTGGGGATCTGATAAGCATCCTTTAATGCACAGGAGATAGAGAGATTGTCACAAGTTGACCCCCAAGCCAATGCCATGGAACAGGATCTTTACAACGTGATTTCATGATTTTGTAAGAAGCCACTCTTGAAATGTACACATAACACATTCAAATTTAATTCCAAAGCCAAACGGAAGTGCTTGGGATTATTCATGCCTTGGCTGCCCTTCATTAATGCAAATAATTAACAGAGAACTGTAAACAAAGAGGCACATGGACTGCTGAGATAAAGCAAGAGATCTGCATTGGCTTCCGTCATCCTGATTTCTTTTGCTCTTTTGGTTATTTGAATGTTTACAGAGCTTTCTCCATTTGTTCCACTGAATGTCTGCTGAAGGACAGGGTAAGATTGCCTAATTCCCATTTCTCAAATGAGGAACCCCAAACTCTGAGATACAGACTTGGCGGAGGTCACCCTACAAGGGGCAGGAAACAGAATTAATTTCAGCACTCCTGTTTCCTCATGCAAGACTCTTCCCGCTGTACCATGGCCATTGGATGCTGTGTAGAATGCACACACAGTTGGCACCATTCACGCATTCAGCAAGTGCATACTGAGAGCTCATTGTGTGGGGGGACTATTTTAGACACTGCAGATAGAATGATGAACCACCTAAAGCTCCTACAACATGGAAACCATGAAGGTTTATTCTTTTCCTTCTTTCAGCTTTCTAAAAGCAGAAATGAACAATTAGGGGATAGGCTTTGAACGCAAAAGAGGAGAAAGAGAGGATTACTTGCTTATGTGTGGGAGTCCTGGTTTCCTGTTTTGACAATTGGCCGTGGGCACAGAGCGGGACCTGCTTTGGTTCTTATATAATGCATATGTAAAATGGACCCAAATGAATATAATTAAATGTAGATATTGACCAACCAGTCTGTTAAAGTGAATATTATTCAATACATGTAACTATATTAATTCAGTTCCTAAAATGGATTCTGACATCTTAAGAGGTTTCCTTGTATACCTATGAAATATTCACACAACTGTTCTGAGCAGCTGATAAATAATAGCAACTTCAGACATGCTTAGATAGCTATTTCGAGAGATAGCATTCCATACATAAGCAGCCCTTTAAAACAGTATGAAAGTTGAAATGGTTTAGATACTGTTTCTAGCCTGAACAAAACAGCCAAAACAAAGAAAGCAATAGCTTCGTCTACTGAATATTGATGTTTCTAATGCTTGAGATTTAGAAACCACTAAGAATACCCTTGTATTTAAAAAAGATTCATTTATACAAACGGATATGTAACAAAATCTTTAGTTATTTTGGCAACATGTTAATTTACTAGTGACTTCCCTGATATTTGCTTACTTGTAGGTTTCTTTATCTGCCCTGAAGAGTCTTAGCTGGAGGCAACCTCAGAAATACAGAACACTGTTACAGGCTTTGCTTTAAAATAAGGGGAAAATTGGTTGGGGCCACGATTACAAAAGAGCTGATAGGAATAATGAGAACTATATTTAGTTTGGGGACTAGGGAGGTGGTTAGAATTAGACATTTTAGAGTAACCATGAAAAATCAAAAAACAGTTATTCCAATTCACAAATTAAAAGCCGAAAATAACTTATGCTTTGAGAAAGTACAACTTTTAAATACAAATGGAAATTACAAAGTGTTTTGTAAACTAATTTATGAGGCTGGTTGCCCTAAGCCACAAAAGAAGCCCCAACATAGGATTCTATAATTCTATCCACCTCACTTATTTCGTTTCTTTAGTTTGCTAAATGTTCCCTGGTGTATAAAATAATGGCTGCTGAAAATCTGTAATCCATAAAAATATTCTCGAGCTTAAAAATCTATGCCAATTTTCAAGGGCTGAGATCTAAGCAAGTTGCCGAAGCAGATATTCTAAATTGAAAAATAGGAACCGTAATGGGGAACCAATGGTAGATGTGGTTCAGAATGGTAGCAAAATGAGCCCCAGACTGGTCTTTCCTGACGTAAGGCTACGGCTCAGGGAACACAGTCTCAGTCACCTCTCCTCTCCGCTGCCATGTGCTTTGTGAAGTCTGCCTCCTTGGAGCCGTCCCTCTGGTCTCTCTGGGAGATAGGGCCATGAGAGCCGGCCAGAGCAGATGATTTTTGCTTAATTTTATTTGCAGAATCGAAGTAAGTGGGGCTTACTTTATTTCCAACACAATTTTTCTAACTTAGCAATTATTTCGTGTTCCTGACTTCCCACGCACCATATCTGCTCGGGATCCAGCACAAGTTTATGTCTCTCTGTTCTAACTTTATGCGTTCTTCACGGGATCGGGGGAATCTCTTTCATACCCATGTTGACAATTCCCTGTTGTTCAGGTCGCTGAAATATACATGCCTATTTCCGTCCTAAACTCATATATCTTGCCGCCTACTACACATGTCTGTCTCGATGCTTCACACTCAAAATGGACATCCTTATCTCTCTCTATGAGCTGCTCTTTCTCCTGTATTTTCTTTGTATTCTGGAAGACAGACTACCATCAACACAGTAGTCTAAGCTAGAAATCTGAGTGTTACTGTCATTCTCTCATACCATGCCTCACCAAGTTCTATCTTGATTCTGCCTATTTTTTAAAAATAAAGATACATTCTGTCCTTTCTTCTTGTCCATCTTTATTGTAACTCTAACTACTTTGCTTGTACCGCTGTAACCTCCAAATGGTCTCCTTTTGGTGTTTCTTCCCTCTCATCTATTCTGTACCCTGAAGCCAAAGCTATATTTCTAAAATTCAAATCTGATTCTATCACCCTCCTGCCTAAAATACTTCAAAGACCACCTATGATTTAGAGTAGAGGGGCGCCTGGGTGGCTCAGTTGGTTAAGCGGCCGACTTCAGCTCAGGTCATGATCTCACGGTCTGTGAGTTCGAGCCCCGCATCGGGCTCTGTGCTGATGGCTCAGAGCCTGGAGCCTGCTTCAGATTCTGTGTCTCCCTCTCTCTCTGCCCTTCCCCTGCTCATACTCTGTCTCTATGTCTCTCAAAAATAAATAAACATTAAAAAAAATTTAGAGTAGAGATTGTCAATATTTTTGCCAGAAAAAGCTCCTTCTTTTATATTTAAATGTGTCCAAGAGACGGAAGTGGACTTGTTCTGGTTGAAGCAGAGGAGGTGAATCCCTGATCCTGGATGGCTCGGACTCACTCCATCCCTCTCCTGACCTCCAGGACTTGTCGTCATAGCTTTATGTCCCTCTGTTTGCCTCCTCATACTGGTTCTTACCATCTCTCCCTACCACCAGCACCTGCATCTCCAGGTTTATTTATGCCATACCTGAACCTTGCAGAAAAGAGTAACTGTGAATATAGTATAGAATTTAGCTGCCCGTGGCCTTGAGCTTTCATTCCTGCTTCCACCTGGACTAAGCCCGAGAGCACCAATCACCCTGGGATCTTTCTTCAAAACTCAGAGAATTCCCATTACTGCTCTTCAGTTTGAAAGATACTATTTCTGATTTCTTATGAGTACCTCCTTTTCATTTTTTTTTTGTTTGTTGTCTTGTCGGGTGGAACAAATCATCCAGTATTTTATGAGGAAAAGTGAGTATGTGTATGTAGGGTGTGTGTGTGTGTGTGTGTGTGTGTGTGTGTGTGTGTTTGCAGATACTGCTTATCCAAAAATGTCCTTATTATATACTCTTGGTTGATTGGTAGTTTGGCTTGGTATATATTTAAAAAAAACTTTTTTAAGTTTTTATTTATTTTGAGAGACAGCGAGAGAGAGCGCGAGCAAGCATGAACTGGGGAAGGGAAGAGAGAGAGAGGGAGAGATAGAATCCCAAGCAGGCACCATGCTGTCAACACAAAGCCTGATGTGGGGCTTGACCTCACAAACTGTGAGATCATGACCTGAGCCAAAATCAAGAGTCAGATGCTTAACCAAGTGAGCCACCCAGGTGCCCTTGACTTGGTGTATATTTTAAATAGGAACAAATTTTCCCTCTAATTTTCCATTTCGGGACCTTTTTTTCTCCACTGTCCTCCAGCCTTCACTGAGCCGGCAAAAATAGAGAGCATCTTAATTTTTGATCTTTTGTAATTGGCATGTGCTTTGTTTTTTCTCTAGAAGCTTATAGCATCTTCTCACTGTACCCAATTGCTCTGAAATTTCAGGGATGTGCCTTATTGTGGATTCATTTTAGGCACTGCTGATTTTCAGGCTGATGACGCATGTGCTACTACTGCCCTAGGATTTATTCTTGAATTGTTTCATCGATTTCTCCTTCCTCTTCTCTCAAATCCCTATTATTTGGATGTTGGCGTGGATTTAAACTATTCTTCTAACTGTATCTTTTCTTTGCCTTCTGTTCTTCTTTATAGGGAAGAAATTTTAACCATTCTTATTGGGTTCTTCATTTACGCTATTAAGTTTTTAATTCCCAAGAGTTCAGTTTTGCTTCCTGCAATATTTTAAGCAAGCTGTTCCTATTTTGGTGTGGCAAAGTCTTTTTTCTTTTTCCTCTTAGAATGCTAATAATGGGGGTTTTCTCCCTTTTGTTCACTTTTTTTTGGTGGGGGGGGCAGAGTTTATGTTCTTCTACGTTTGTTTTATTTTTGCTTTGTTTTGGTCAGTATCCTTCATTTGAAAGACTTTCTTTAGGTATATGTAATCCTTTGGATGTTTGGTCATGATTAAGGGTGAGAGATCAAAACAATGATTAGAACGACTGTGGCCACAGGGCGGGGTTGTCAATTTGGAAATTGCAGGAAGGGTGATTTGGTTTGTGTGTATTCTCAACCTGGGACATGATAATTCTCATAAAAGAACACTGAACTGTATACCTTGATCACAGAGGTAACAGATCAAACTCCATCCTACTCCAGTGGAATAGCAGGGCTGATGGACCACTCTGTAACATTAGCCAACCACATACACTTCCGGATTCAGTTCAGTCTCTTCTTTTATAAAAGTTGCCTTGAAGCCATCCTGCCCCTAAGTCCCAGACAAAATTAATTGCATCTTCCTTGGTGTTTTCAGGACACCTTGCACATTTCTTTATTTTAGAACCTATTAGGTTGTCCTAACTTGCTTATGTATCTCCTTAAATTTTTATTTACTTGAAGTAAATAGCTAGGTCTTTTTCAATTTTTAAGCCCCCAAACATGGATTAGTGATAGTATATTGAGGTGGGGCCCTTGGGAGACTATTAGGGTCAGATGAGGTCATAAGATGGAGGTCTTACGATGAGATTAGTATTCTTCTAAGAATAGACACCACGGAGCTTGCTGTCTCCCTGTCACATGAGGACACAGCATGAAAGCTCTCATCAGAGCCCAATAATGCTGATAGACTTCCGGCCTCCGGAACTGTGAGAAAATACATTTCTGTTGTTTAATATACCCAGTATATGGTATTTTGTTATGGCAGCATGAGCTGACTAATTCAGCACCTAACACATAAAATAATCCCATAACAATCCCAAATAAACCAAAATGGGACTATTGCCCCAGGCACAAATTCATAATGGCAATAGGGAATGTGGTTTAATGTGACAAAAAGAAGATCATATTCTGGTTTTCCTGGGGTCTGTTTCTTTGCATCTCTTTATAGATGAGCAGGCTTTGAGTATCAGAGCCAACTTTTGACCTGACTCTGACACTTACGAGTGGAGGACCAAAAGTAAGTTCTTAAGTTTTCTATAGCTGTTTCCTTCTCAGTAAAAGGGAACAAAAATAAGTTTGTTTACCTAAAAGAGCTGTTTACGTAATTAAACATACAGTGCTTAGAAGAGCTCTGGCAGAAATTATTTTTAAAAAAATGGTAGTTGTAATGTTCAACCACCCACACACCATTATGCTACAGGGATTCTAACCAACATCAAGTGAATTGGCATATCTCATATATACTCCAAATAACCTGCCTCTTTGAAACCTCCTCAGAAACATTTTTGCTAAATGTCTCAGTAAAAAGGAGAGTAGATATTTTTCATGCTTTGATTTTGTTCTAATGTTTTGAGAATAAGAGGCATTTCTTCTTCTAAAAAATGGTAGGTTTCTTCTGAGAACAAATGATTGGTTCCACCTGTCTGGCAGTCCTTCCACCAAGCTGCAGGATGGCTACTTAATATAAGGAGAGCCTGTGGGCACTAAATTGACTGGTCTAAACTCTAACTTCTCTCAAAACATAGTGGGGATGATTTCTTTAATATTGAAGGCCAAAAGGTCTAGCCTGAGATAATTCCACATAAAGTAATGAATGACATTATTGAGTTTCCATAAAAATGGCCAAGTAAGATTTATCCCACACCTTCCACAAGGGAGAAGTCATTTGCTAATGAGACTTAATGAGGTGAATATTAGAGAGTTATGCAAATCACTCCAATAGGAGACTTGAAAATTGTTATTCTTCTTTGATTCCTTGGGTGTCTCTTGTTAGCAATTCAACCATAAAGAAATGCTTTAAAAAAAGATGTGATACCTTTTTTTATCATGCAAATATGAATACAAAGTGTGCAAAAATTAAATTATAAATTATAGGTTGAAGACAGAAAGATGTATCACTGTTATTCTTATAAAAATCCACTTTTCCCAGTAGAGAATAATTTTGCAATGCATTCTCTTTCCCTTTCAAAAAGGATGTTTTGCTTTTTGCAGGTGCTGTGGGAAATCAGGATTATATTCAAAAGAAGTTTCATTTAGAAATACACATCTTTTAGGCATTCTTTGAATCTTTAAAACACTTTGGAAGGTTTAATTAAGAGCCAGTGAAAGATTTAAACAAAGCATTCCTGTTAGGACCAGATGACTTCCTTGGTAAATTTTAAAAATATATAAAAAAAGAATTAATACCAATTCCTTGGAAATTGAAGAGAAAGAATGCTCCCAAACTCACTTTACAAGGCCAGCATTACCACGATACCAAAACCAGACAAAGACACCACAAGAAAAGAAAATAACCGGCCAATACCTTTGATGAACATGGATGCAAAAATCCTTAAAAAAATCTTAGTAAACCAAATTCAACAACACATTAAAAGGATCGTACACTTTGATTAAGTGGGATTTAGTCCAGGGATACAAGGATGGTTCAACATCTGCAAATCAATCATTGTGATACATCACATTAACAAAATGAAGGGTCAGAATCATACGACCATTTCAATAGAGGCAGACAACATTTGATAAAATTAATATCCATTTATGATAAAAACTCTCAACAAAGTAGGTATAGAAGGAATGTAACTCAAAATAATAAAGGCCATATATGACAAGCTCACAGCTAACATCGTACTCAACAGTGAAAAGCTGGAAGCTTTTCCTGAAAAGTTAGGAACAAAACAAGGACATCTACTTTCACCACTTTTATTCATCATAGTATTGGAAGACCTAGCCAGAGCATTAAGGCAAGAAAAATAAATAAAAGTATCCAAATTGAAAAGGAAGAAGTGAAACTGTCACTATTCTGTAGCCAATGTGATATATAGAAAACCCTAATGACTTCACACAAAACTGTTAGAAATAATAACTGAACTCAGTAAAACTGCAAAATACAAAATCAATACGAAAACCTATTGTGTTTCTACACACAACAAGCTGTCAGAATGAGAAATTAAGAAAAAACCCATTTATGATTGCATCAAAATTTATAAAATACTAGGAATAAATTTAACCAAGGAGGTAAAGACCTTATAAAACTATAAGACATTGATGATAGAAAACTGAAGACCACGGAAATAAATGAAGATAGTCCATGCATATGTACTGAAATAATTAATATTGTTTCAATGTGTATACCACTCGAAGCAATCTACAGATTCAATGCAATCTCTATCAAAATTCCAGTGGCATTTGGGGTGCCTGGGTATTCCAGCCGGTTAAGTGTCCAACTCTTGATTTTGGCTCAGGTCATGATCTCATTGTTTGTGATTTCAAGTCCCATGTTGGGCTTTGTGCTGACAGTGCAGAGCCTGATTGGAATTCTATCTCTGTACCCCTCCAAAATGAATAAATAAACTTAAAAAAAAATTCCCAGTGGCATTTTTCACAAAAATAGAATAATAATGCTAAAACTTGTGTGGAACCACAAAAGACCCCAAATAACCAAAGCCATCTTTAGAATAAAGAACCAAGCTGGAAGCATCATGCTCCCTGATTTAAAATTATGACAGAAATCTATACTAATCAAAGCAATATGGTATTGGCATAAAAACAGATCCACAGATCAATGGAACAAAATAGAGGGCCCTTAAATAAACCCATGCATATATAGGCAATTCATCTATGACAAAAGAGGCAAGAATATAAGAAGGGGAAAAAAGACTCTTTAATAAATGGTGTTGGTAAAACTAGACAGCCACATGCAAAAGAATGAATCTAGATTGCTATTTTATACCATACACAAAAATTAACTCAAAATGGACTAAAGCTTTGAATATAAGGTATGAAACCATAAAACTCCTAGAAAAAAACATAGGTTGTCAGCTCCTTGACATCATCAATAATTTTTTTTGGATCTGACTCCAAAGCAAAGGCAAGAAAAGCAAAAATAAACAAGTGGAATTATATCAAACACATAGAAAAGGAAATCATCAATAAAATAAAAAGGCAACCAACTCGACAGGAGAAAATATTTGTAAATCATATATCCAATAAGGATTTAATATCCAAAATATATAAAGAACACATCAAGTGTTCAACAGCAAAACAAAAACAAAAACAAAAAAACAAATACAAAATACATTCTAATTGAAGAATGAGCAGAGGATCTGAATTGATGTTTTTTCCAAAAGCGTCATAAAAATGGCCAACAGACAAGATGCTCAACATCACTAATGGTTATCAAGAAAAATGCAAATCAAAACTCTAATGAGATAGCACCTCACACCTTTTAGAATGGGTATCATGAAAATGACAAGAAATGACAAGTGTTGGTGAAAATGTGGGGAAAAAAAAGAACTTTGGTGTATTGGTGGTGGGAACATGAATTGGTACAGTCGCCATGGGAGAGAGTGTGGAGGTCCTCGAAAAATTTAAAAAGGAACAAGAATATATGATCCAGCAATTCCACTTTGGGGTATTTATCTGAAGAAACTGAAAACACTAATTCAAGTAGATATATGAACCCCATGTTCACTGCAGGATTATTTACAACAGCCAAGGTATGGAAACAACTGAAATGCCCATAGATGGATAAAGCAGATGTAAAATGGAATAATTACTTTGTCATTAAAATAGATTGGAATCTTGCCATTTGTGACAACATGGATGGATCTTGAGAGTATTACGCGGGACGAAATAATTTAGATAGAGAAAGATAAATACTGTATGATTTCACTTGTATGGGAATCTAAAAAAAACAAAACCAAAACCAAAAAACCCACATACAAAAATGGAATCAAATAAAAACAAAACAAACAAAAACCACTAAGCTCATAGATATAGACAACAGATAAGTGGTTGCCAGAGGAAAGGGGTAATGAGGTGGGGGGAAATGGATGAAAGGGGTCAAAATGTACAAACTTTCAGTTATGAAATACATAAGTCACACGGATGTAATGTAAAGCATGGTGACTATAGTTAATAGTACTGTATTGCATATTTGAAAATTGCCGAGAGCAAATCTTAAAAGTTCGTATAACAAAAAATTATAGTAAACCTCAAATTAATATAATTAAACCTCAATTAAAAAAAGAGAATCTGTATTAAAGATGTTAAAAAGAAATAAAAGCATTCCTGTTAGAAAGTCTTGTTGTAACTGGAAGACAATGAAGATTTTTCACATAAAGAAAATATTGCTTCAGCCAATATAAAAATCACAAAATGTCATTTTTCTATAACATCCTCAGTCGTGCTCATACCCATCGTATATTTTCTATATGTCTAGAAATACGTAGAAAACACGTTGCATCGGCACTGACACTGACTTCCATGAAACGAGAAGAATAAGCAAAGGGATGGCCGACATTTGAACATAGCTTGTGGTCAATGCCCACACAAGATACTTTGGTCCTTAATTTGTGATAACCGGAAGCAGAGAACTCAATACTAATATGCTGTACGTAGGTGTGAAATCGGTTATGGAAAATATCCCTTCTTTTAATTTGTCTTACTCGTAAAGCGAGACCCACTGAAACACATCCCAACCTCAAAGAATTCACAATCAAGTCATGAAGAATAAGAAATAAAAAGACAGAAACATATTCAATGAATCGTAATAAATAAAAGCAGACTACGTGCTCTGAAAAAAAAAAAAAAAAAAGCAAGCAAACATTTAAGTGAAATTCCCTGATAGTTAGGAATGTGGTCTTTCACTACATGATTTAAGCACTGCTGGTATATTTAACTTTGGGATTATTCACCTGGTAGTAGGGTATATGGTGATAGATGGAGCAAACCATGATGGCTGGAAGCCCAAAGATCAATTGTAGTGGGGGGGGGAGGTTATTGTATTCTAAGCCAGAGGTAGTGAGCATCGAAATTTTGTAATATATTTTGAATAGGAAAAAAAAAGAGTGGATGTGAGAACCTCTGTGAAGGAAAATTGAGGCCGTGGTTGAGATTGAGATCGTTATGAGTCCCTGGCAATACGAGAGCTGTGATGCAGTGAAGAACTGCACAGAACTGATATAAATATTTCTTCTTCCATAGTCACTAGGATGACCAGATGTCGGAATTAAAAGGTACTTTTCCTGGGCCATCAGAAGGACAGAACGACACTGTTTGTTTGTTTATTTATTTAGAGACTTCAAGCAAGGGAAGGGCAGAGAGAGAGAGAGAGAGAGAGGGAGAATCCCAAGCAGGCTCCATGCTCAGCACAGAGTCTGACACAGGGCTCAATCCCACCACCCTAGGATCATGACCTGGACGGAAATCAAGAGTCAGATGCTCAACCAACTGAGCCCCCAGGCGCCCTAGGACACTGTTTTCTGTCAGACTCCAGGTTGAGAGACTCCTGTGAACTTCCCCTTGTTCAAGTGTATTGAGCATCTTGAATGGACCTATATTTACAAAAACCCACTACGCACCTGGAACAACGTTAAGTACTTGAGGAAAATAAAGATCAAATCTAATCTATGTATTGTCATGTCGACTTTATAATTGTTTAAAACGAATGGGGCTCTATCTGGGCTCTGACGACACCGAAAAGCCCCTCATCCCCACCCTGGGTGATGTAGCATACCTATTTCCTAGGTGAAGTCCAGAATAACATGGTGCCAAGATGCCAAGATTGCTTGCAGATGCCAATTCTGCTTTTGCCATCCATTCTCTAAACATTTAGTTTGACTTCCTCCATCTTTTCACACATAGGTGAAATTGTGTTTTAAGCGTAAAGAGGGTGAATGGAGAGGCAGTAAGAATTCTATCAGGGCTGGTACACGGAAACCAGCCTCTCTGAAGTTATCAATAACTTTTGTCATTACAGCAACATGCAGAAGAATGAAACTGGACCACTTTTTTTTACACCATACACAAAAATAAACTCAAAATGGATGAAAGACCTAAGTGAGACAGGAAACCACTGAAACCCTAGAGGAGAAAACAGGCAACAACCTCTTTGACCTCAGCTGCAGCAATTTCTTGCTCAATGTGTCTCCGAAGGCAAGGGAAATAAAAGCAAAATGAACTATTGGGACCTCATCAAGATAAAAAGCTTCTGCACTGCAAAGGAAACAATCAACAAAACTAAAAGGCAATCTACAGAATGAGAAAAGATATTTGCAAATGACATATTGGACAAAAGGTTAGTATCCAAAATCTATAAAGAACTTACCAAACTCAACACCCCAAAAAACAAATAATCCAGTGAAGAAATGGGCAGAAGACATGAATAGACACTTTTCCAAAGAAGACATCCAGATGGCCAACAGACACATGAAAAGATGCTCAATGTCACTCATCATCAGGGAAATACAAATCGAAACCACACTGAGATACCACCTCACGCTGGTCAGAGTGGCTAAAATGAACAATTCAGGAAACAGCAAATGCTGGCAAGGATGTGGAGAAACGGGAACCCTCTTGCACTGTTGGTGGGAATGCAAACTGGTGCATGCAGCTGCTCTTGAAAACAGTGTGGAGGTTCCTCACAAAATTAAAAATAGAACTACTCTATGTCCCAGCAATAGCGCTAGTAGGAATCTACCCAAGGGATACAGGAGTGCTGATTCATATAGGCACATATACCCCAATGTTTATAGCAGCGCTTTCAACAATAGCCAAATTATGGAAAGAGCCCAAATGTCCATCAACTGATGAATGGATAAAGATGTGGTTTTTATGTACATATAATGGAATACTACTTGGCAATGAGAAAGAACACAGTCCTGTCATTTGCAACAATGTGGATGTAACTGGGGAATATTATGCTAGGTGAAATAAGTCAGTCAGAGAAACATAAATATATGTTTTCACTCATATGTGGAACTTGAGAAACTTAACAGACGACCATGGGGGAAGGGAAGGGGGAAAAATAGTTTCAAACAGAGGGAGAGGCAATCCATAAGAGACTCTTAAGTACAGAGAACAAACTGAGGGTTGACACAGAGGAGGGTGTGGGTGGCAGGGAGAGGCACTTTTTGGGATGAGCATTGGGTGTTGTATGTAAGTGACGAATCACGGGAATCCACCCTCAAAACCAAGAGCACATTGTATACATTATATGTCAGCTAACTTGACAATAAATTATATTGAAAAAATGACTTTTGTCATTAAAGCTACTGGATATTCTTCTGTTCCTATAGTAATCAGGTGTATTTTGTTTACAAATGACAGAAAGGCAACTCAAACTGACTTAAGAAAAGAAAAAAAGATTTTATTGCTCACAACATGTAAAAGCCCAGGCTTCCAGCTCTTTACCGGTAATTCCAGTGAAACTCCTGACATGGAGTCCCATTGGCCTGTTTTCCTCACAGGCCATCCCTGTGCTCAAGGAGGTCACCCACTCATTGTTTACATCTGGGGATCACTGAGTCGGGTTCACTCAACCCACACCAAGTAAATCAGGAGTAGAGAAGGCATGGTTCCCGCAGGAAAACTGAAGTATCAGAAGCACAAGGAATCCATGCATTTACACTTCAGCATTTATTTTATTTGACTTGACAGAAACTTTTGACACTGATGACTCATTCTTGAAATACGGCCTTTTCTTGCTATTTTTGGCATTATTTGTTTTCTCCCACTTCTCCTGTTCCTCCTTCTCAGGTTTCTCCATAGGATATACCTGACCCAGTTTATGTACTCCTCCAAATTGTTTCAGGCCATCGGTCGCTTGCTCTGATTCGTAGCTGAAGAAAATCCATTGAGACTCACATCATTCTATCACTTAAAAAATTCCGGCTACTAATGACATCGTTTCATCTCTTAGCAGCACTTCCTGTCTCAGTGTTTCCCACAGGTACTGATGGATTCAGCTGTGGCCAAACCTACATCATGTCCATTACTAAGGGCACTAGAAGCTCTAGCGCTGAGACTGGACCAGACTGAACCTATGGAGACTCTTAATTTCCCCAGGTGCTATCTGGAAGGGCTGAGGGAGTTAACACCCTAAAAGGCACATTTTGATCAGTGAGAAGGAAGAGTGGAAGGACCTGGAAGATCAATCGCTTACTCTTTCCCAGCCTTAGAGACTCATAGTTCCACACGGTCTCTCTGGGGATGTCTCCCATGACTAAGCATCAGTGTTTCATGTAGGTAACGTACCACCATGAGTTACATGGTCTCTCTGGGGATGTCTCCCATGACTAAGCATCAGTGTTTCATGTAGGAAATGTACCACCATGAGTTTGCTTTCCTGCCATTCCCACCTCACTACTATTTTTTTTTTTTTTATTCTTACTGTCCTGCTCTGGTGCCCTCTCCCCCAATTAAGGGTAGCATGCGGCTTTACTTTTGGCTTTGCTTCTTAGGAAACAAAACCTGGGCTAAGACACTGATCTTCTCTGATCAGTGCCCATTTCTGGTTCCTTAGGGTTCTTCCTACATCATTTCTCTTCTCATAGCACACATTCTTCAGGGGAGACATCACCCACCCCCACGATTTCAATCGCCAACTGCAATCTGATAACTCCCAGACCTCCATCCCTCTCTGGACTCCTCTTCTGAGCTCCAGGTCCACAGCCCCAGCTCTTTCTGGACCTCCCCCTCCTTGGGGGGCTCACAGGAAGCTCCAACTCAACATGCCCAAAACTCCTCCATGTGCCAAACTCAAACTGCTCTTCCCTCGCCATTTCCTCTCTTGGCGAAAGGTACCACCACGCACCCAGGTGTCTAAAGCAGACACCTGGCAGCACTGATCCCTCACTCTCCTTTATGCCTTGTTATCCACACCAGGTCTCTCCCGAGGGTTTGACAATTCTATCTTTTAAATATCCTTAGCCACATCAACTTCATTCCATCTTCCTTCCACCTCTCGAAATCATTTTCCTACTTGCCTGCGTTCCTCCAGTCCACTTTCCATAAAGAAGTCCCTTTATTTATTTCTATTTTTCCCAGATTTATTGAGATATAACTGGCATGTAACATTGTGTGAGTTTAAGGTGTACGATGTGATGGTTTGATATACTTACATATCGCGAAGTGGTTACCAGGGGCTAGGGGTGGGGTGGGAGAAATGGGGAGATGTTGTCAAAGAGTACAAACTTCCAGTCATAAGAGGAGGATGAGCAGTCTTTGAGATCCTTTCAAATACTGATCTCAAAAAAGGCCTTCAGTTTTTTCAGGTAAAACTTCCTTCCAGTCAGAGGCCGACTCTGACCTTTATGCCCTGTGCCCTACCTTTTTCTCCAGGTTCATTTCTTACCTCTCAGCAAGCTAGGGGACTTAGGCTTTAGCTCTATTTAATTTTTATCTTCTCACGGCTCTGGGTTCTAGCTCACCCGTGAGTCTTCCCGTAAAGATTGCTTAAAATGGTTGCCCCTCTCCTCTTCATCTAGCTAACCTCTACCCATCCTTCAGATCTCAGCCTCGGTAGCACTTCCTCCAGGAAGCCCTTCTGTAGCTTCATCCTGTTCCCCAGACCAGGTCAGAGCCTGCTGCCAAAGGGCCCAGTGCACCTGCTTGTTTGCTCTCCAAGCACTTCCATTGCTGAGTCAGACATACTGTTTAATTCTGCTTTCCATACACAGTCACATCCCCTGTCTACTTTGCTCATAATTGCTTTCCTCAAAACCTGGCACAGTGACTGGTTTAAAATACTTCTAACGGGGGCGCCTGGGTGGCTCAGTCGGTTGAGCGTCCAACTTCAGCTCAGGTCATGAGCCCGCATCCGGGCTCTGTGCTGACAGCTCAGAGCCTGGAGCCTGCTTCAGATTCTGTGTCTCCCTCTCTCTCTGCCCCTCCCCCACTCATGCTCTGTCTCTCTCTGTCTCAAAAATAAATAAATATTAAAAAAAATTAAAAAAATACTCCTAATGTATAAACACACTGACAAGTAGTTTTGCCCCCTAGAGTTTTGTTTCGTGTCAAGTCCCAGGATATCCAGAATTTTCTCCCCAGAGTTTTCAACCGCCATTGTGTCCAGTCTTGCCTTTGCAGACCCTTTGAACGGCCTTCCTTGCAGAATCACAAGTGACAGTATCAGGATGACTTTTAACACATATGCTCCAAGGTAGAATTTATCACTGACTCGTTCTAAGAAATAACACCACATAGATGTGGATGCAATTGTTAATTACGTATTTCAAACTTTGTCTTCTTCCAGGCTTACAGAGTTAAAAAACCCAGTCCTTAAGAATTGATTTCATGGCAAATGAGTAAATTAAGCACTCATTGGCATTGCTTTCCAGGGACTGTGTTCAGGGAGATGGGGCTACAATAAAAAGTCACCTTACTATTCATTTATGCCTCTTTGAGTTGAGCCACTTTTTATTCATTTATGCCTCTTCTTTGCCATTTTTTCCCAATGGCTCTCTACGTGAGAGTTTTTCTTTTGTGATTGGCCTAACCCATTGTGCCCTTAAAATATTTCGTGATTATCATCATTTTTGCTTGTGTGTATTTTTATTTTATTCTCTGCTACTTTATGTGATCATGTGCGCTATTTCCATTACATATTTTTTTCTGCTCTGTTTACAGTTTATTATCTGTTGAATAGAAGTTGCTGATGGCAATTTTTAGGGTTATAAAATGTAATATGGGCTCATATCATAAATGGGACTTTTAAAATGGAATAGATTTCCAAAGAAATCAATGTTATTGAAAAGCTAAGCTTATTCAAAATGGATAAATACAATGGCTTGTTATAAACATTAGGAACATATAAATTAATATCCACATTTGAACTTTACGCCCAGAGGAAGCTATTATGGGCTCAATAAGGACATTTTATATCTAAGCATAGTATCTTTTGCACTAGGTTTTTTTAGTATCTTAAATGACCTGTTTTGAGTTGGGTGAATGAATAACAAGACTCCACAAACACAGACTCAAAAGCTAACCCTGTGCACTGTTTTGCAGTATTGCATGTAAAAGTCTATGGAGTAATGTACTTTGTACATTACCCTAGGAGCGATTAGGTCTCTAAAAAATCACCTTCTAAGCCTCATTTTATTTAAACCATGAATTAAGTTCAGTACGGGAGTTGTGAAGATAAAACCATCTAGTAGACTTGTGGCTTGAACAAGGTCTAGCCAGTCGATGTAGCTGCATTTCCTTTTCTAGCAAGATGAGAAAAACATCCTTTACATTTTAGGCAATTGCAAGTGATGTATCTATATCATCTCAGAGGCTTCATCCCAGATCGTTTTTGGTAAGTATTTCAGAGTAATACGTTTCTAGATTCAATTATAAAACAAACAGCTATTAAGAACAGTACTATTTTTGGAAAGTAGAGTATGAATTTCATGTAAATGGCTTCTCACAGTAACTAGAAAATAGTTCTGGAAATTGTGTTGGGGGCTAAGCAATTGAGAACTTGAGCCTCAGGTGATTTGCATCACAAAAGTTCACTAATGACCGCAGCAGTTCTTGAGAATGGAAATCCCAGAATATCATTAACTGTCTAAAGCAAAGCTTGCCCTCAGCAGTAATGATGCCCTTTGCATACAAGACCCCAGGAAAATTCTCCTTGGGAAGCGCCAGCCAGTGAGCTGTCAGAAATCCAACCTTTCATATAAATTTGGTTAACTCTTTTATCTTCAATCCAGTGTAATCTTTCATTTAAAAGTGGGGGTGGATTTTGGGGCACCTGGGTGACTCAGTCAGTTGAGCATCTGACTCGTGGTTTTGTGGGTTGGAGCCCAGCATCAGGCTCCCTGCTGACAATGTGAAGCCTGCTTGGGATTCTCTCTCTCTTCCTCTCTCTCTCTGCCCCTTCCCCGATCGCACTGTCCCTGTCTCTCTCAAAATAAATAAATAAACTTCAAAAAAAAAGTGGGGGTGGATTTTAAAAGTTACGTGTGTCCGAGGCTGTGCAGACAATCCCTTTACTTCTTGATTATTTGAAGGATATTTATTCTTATTCGTATTTAAATAAAATCTCAGAATAACCAAATATCTCCCTACTGTCACCCCTTTTCCCAAAGCAGCATGACTTCATTACATTTATCACAAGATGATGAATAAACACTGTAATTCCTATATTTGCTGGTAGGACTTTCCTTAAAAATTAAGAAGATATAGAGCAAAAATTTGAGGTAATTAGAAAGTTGTGGGTTAAATTTGTCAAAAGAAAGAACATGTAATATCTTCAAAAAAAATCACAGATTCAGCTTCCCCCCAGAATTGTCTCCATTTCTGTGCTCGGAACAAACTGTGACCTGAAACCACTGAGGAGTGGCTCACTCTTAGTCACCCAATCTCTATTGTACGTCCCTTGCCTTCTCTTGCCCACTACTCCTAATTAGTATTGAAATCGGCCATCAAGAGACTGCTGTAATTTGGCTTAAAGGGATGATAACGTAATCAACCACAGTTAAGGACCTTTCCTACAAGTTATATTTGTTATAATTCCCTTCTGAGTGTTCCTTTAACCTACCTAAGGAGAAAATTCGACAAAATTCACATTTTTAAATAAATAATATAACCACGATGGTCCGCCTATATACACAACTATTGGGCTGAAGGTAGATGACAGCATAAACAATTAGTTATGCAAACAAGTTAATCAGCAATCAGTATGACTCATCTGTTCTGTGCTTGGCGCTCTGGACAATAAAGCATGAACACCTTCCAAATGCATATTAATTGATGAGGGAGCATGAGGCAAGCTGACAGGGCGCTAACCGTCCCCCCTGCCCCCAGGTGGGACATGTGTGATATTCCTCGGGCACTCCTGGCTGCCCAAGAACAAAGGAAAGGGGAAAAATGCATCTCTGTCTTTAACAGAGATCATAGCCCTGCAGGACCTGAGTCTCCATCACCCCTCCATAGTGATGTGGGGAACAAAGGCAGAAGGAAATGGCAGCCAGAACTCAATTTCCTTCTAACCTGCAGCCCACTGACAGATCTTGAGGCTGGCAGAGTACAACGTTTCTCCAGGAACACCATACTGCCTTAATGCTAATGCTTTGCTAGAGGGAAAAAACAACCCTAGCTTGACAATAGCTGGGCCTTCACTAACCTGGGAGTCTTCTTTAGCATATAAATCTCACTGGAAACTTCCCCTGGACTTTACCTCCCCCCTAGCGTCATATATAACCAGTCTCTCCTCACAGTCCTGGGGCAGCTCTTCCTGCCCACGGGTCCTGTCCCCGTGCTTCAATAAAATCACCTCTTTGCACCAAAGACGTCATCAAGAATTCTTTCTTGGTCGTGGGCTCCAGACCCCACGAACTCCACAAACACCCCCCCCAAAACCCTCATCATTAATTTCTGATCAACCATTAAAAAAGTCAAAAATATTCAGAAAAAAACGTCAAAATCAATACTTACAATCGATGTACAGCCATTACTTAGCTTTCGGTCATAACCAAAAATAACTGATGTATAGTTGTCCCTCCTACAGACTTCATTATATGAACATCTGATTCACTTAATTTTAACAAGTTTCTTAAAAGCCCTTATTCCAGATTTCTAGAAAATTTGGGATAGAGCTATATAAAGATATTAGAAGAAACAGACGTATTAAGTAAGGATGTATTCTTCTGGTGTTCTAAAAATGCCCTTTTGAAGGATTTTTCTGTTCCCCAGAAGAGGAAAACTGTAATGTAACTATACTCAAAAATTGTAGCTATACTCCTTAAGAAGAATATTGTGCCTACTGTGCATTAAAATTCCTTATCAGAGTTAAGGATATAAATGTTTGACATTTGTATCGATGCAGGTCCCAAAAGGAAAGAGGTTGCACACTTACATCAGGATATTTCGAGAAGGTCTCTGTTTGCAAGGGACATAATTGCACAGACAGTGACAAGGTCCAGGAGAACAATGAAAGGCAGCCAGGGACCCGGAAGCGGCAGGGCCCCTGGATGTGTTACCCCTAAGTCCAGGAGAGACTGGGGGCATGAGATGTCAGCCAGAGGGAAAGGGCCACGTGGAGTACCTGCCACGGTAGGTGGGTGAAGGGACAGCCCTAGCCTGAGATGGCCTCACGGGGAGGAGCCCAGCAGAAGAAAACGCCTGACGTCACTCTCCTCCTTTTGATTGCCTGCGGGACCTCTTCCCAAAACCAACTGGAACCCAGACAGAGTCCATTCAAATGGAGTCTCAGCATTTACAGGAAGAAGAGTAAAAAGTGGAACTGGAGGGGCACCCGAGTGGCTCAGTTGGTTGAGCTCCGGAATCTTGGTTTAGGCTCAGGTCATGATCTCGTAGTTTGTGAGATCGAGCCCCATGTGGGGCTTTGTGCTGACAGTGCAGAGCCTGTTTGGGATTCTCCCTCTCCCTCTCTCTGTGCCCCTCTCCTGCTAGTGCAGACTCTCTCTCTCTCTCCAAATAAATAAAAAAAAAATTAAAACTGGAATGGAAAAGTCAAATGGAAGATATCTGGCCTTACATGGGAGGAGAATTTGTATCTCCGTATGACTCATCCATTAAAGCAATAAGAGATCTAACAATTTATGTATAAAGACAGGAACAGTTCTTTCTCAAGAGACTGATGGACGTGCTTAGCAGTATTTGGAAACTTGATGAAAAAATCCCAGAGGTGGATGTGGAACAACAAAGGCAAATACCCAATAGCGCACACAATAAATAGGCTTTCAGAAGCATGTCTTCAGCCTACCCTTCCTCAGGCTGTAAGCTAGAAGCGCCTGGGGGCACTCACCTGTGCCCTTGAGCTTCTCGCAAACCTCTCCCCTTTCCAAACCAGTGTCATGACTGGGCAGAACCTTGTGGTTCTTATTGTGATTATAAGACGCCCTTCAGCAGCAACCATCTGGACACTTGGAAACAATAAAGGTTTATTACTTACAAGACCTGGAAATTACACAGCATGGCTGCCTGGGATCTCTGGTAGAGAACAAGTACGGGTGTCTGGGCTGGGGGTTCTGCTCTTATTGGGGCCAAGGGTGGGGGCCTAGGGTTTCACAGGCCACTCTTTATTTGTGAACTAAAACACAAGAGCAAGAATTAAAAAAAAAGGAACCTCAGTGAGGGAGGTGACCTGGCTCTTTATCTAGTATGTGGCTGGCTTTGAACTAGATGTCTCTTTGAAATGGATGCCTCAGCAATCAAAGCTTAAGACTGGCACTTGCATTCAAAAAACAAAAAGAAAACATAACTCTAGGGGCTTTACACGAAAGAAGCCAAGGTTGCTTTCCTAGCAGGGTCAGGCTGGACTCTTGCAACTCATGTGATGTGGGCGTTCTTGGCCCAAATCCCCATGCTACCATCCCACCAGGGATGTTATTTCATTTTCCTGGTGTTTTTACCTTAAACAAAGATGAGGAGCTGAATAAGATGATCTCAAAGAATTCTTTTAGCACTAACATTCTTGAGTCATTTCCATTTATCTCTGGAACACAGAAGAATACTCTTAAAACTTCTGAAAGTGAGGGGCACCAGGGTGGCTTAGTACGTTAAAGCGTTTGACTCTTGACTTCAGCTCAGGTCGTGTTCTCATGGTTCGTGAGTTCATGCCCTGCACTGGGCTCTGCACTGACGGTGTGGAGCCTGCTTGGGATTCTCTCTCTCCCTCTTTCTCTGCCCTTCCACCCTCCCTCCCACCACCATGCGCTCTCTCTCTCTCTCAAAGTAAATAAATAAATAAAAACACTTAAAAAATCACACAAAACTTCTGAAGGTGACCATTCTGTGCTTACTAATGTATACATTTCAGATGCTGTCAGTAAATTTTTTACTTTATTCTGTCTTATTATTATAGACCATCAGCCTCTTTTTGTATTCGCTAACCTATCTTTGTGTTTACAATAAGTGAGCCTATGAATTAATTGAAGAAAATGGGTGATGGAGAGCTTCTAAGTCAACTTCACGTAGAGATAGCATAAAAAAGGTGGGAGGGATGTGCTTACAGGAAGCTCATCACTATTTGACTTATATTAACATGACTTTTGATACAGTAAACTGCCTACTTTCTCTGCAGGAATAAGGACTAAAGGGAAAACCACTAAGGATAAGAGATTAAAAAATTTAAAAAAATTTAAACGTTTTTATTTTTATTATTGAAAGACAGAGAGAGACAGAGCATGAGCATGGGAAGGGCAGAGAGAGGGGGAGACAGAATCCAAAGGAGGCTCCAGGCTCTGAACCGTCAGCACAGAGCCCAACGAGGGGCTTGAACTCACAAACTGCAAGATCATGACCAGAGCCGAAGTTGGATCGTAACCAATTGAGCTACCCAGGTGCCCAAACAAAGTTTTTAGATAAATTTTAGGTGTGATTTTAGCAGGATATATTTGCTTCACCAGAAAAAAAAAGCAAAGGTATGTAAATTCACTATTTACTTTGTTTACATGGTGTATTACATCATTTAGCATTGTAACAGCAGACCAAGGAAGAGGAAATCAAATCATAGATGTTTGGATAAATGAGACTCTCCTTTGAGAACGTGGAAGTCTGAGTTCAGCACCCACATTCATCCAACTTGAAATAAAATTGGAAGGCTTTTGAATAACACTAATGCAGTTTTCCTGAAAGCCAGCTGTCCTCTACACCACTTTTCAAACATCTACAAAGAGCAAATGTGCTACAAAACATTAATGCATTACTGAGAGCATTTGTACTATTGTTGAGAAGGGAGTTTGCGTCTAATTTCTTAAATGCAATTTACATGGGAGTGTCAGCCTTTATTAAATAGAGTTCAGCTTTGCCGACAGTGATCACAAAACCTTTCTGTTCCTTAGGTTTGTATTCACCCACCAGAACTTTGGTAGTGTGGTGTGCTTTGGTTTATGGGCAAAAATCAAAGCAATTATTAAAGTTTTTACTTTTTGCAAGGGGTTTCATCAGCACGACTATATAACCGTGTTTGGGAGGGTCTCGTATCATGTAGAAGAAGAGGGCTTGGCAAAATGGGTGGCTTAGGAATCACCTGAGCCCCTTGTTAAGGTGCAGTCCTGTTTCAGTGGGTCTTCACTGGGTGGGCCCAAGATCTGCATTTTTTTTTTAATGTTTATTCATTTTTGAGACAGAGAGAGACAGAGCATGAGCGGGGGAGGGGCAGAGAAAGAGGGAGATGCAGAATGTGAAGCAGGCTCCAGGCTCCGCGAGCTGTCAGCACAGAGCCTGATGCGGGGCTCGAACTCACAGACTGCCAGATCATGACCTGAGCCGAAGTCGGAGGCTCAACCGACTGAGCCACCCAGGCGCCCCCCTGAGATCTGCATTCCTAACTGGCCCTCTAGTAATGCTGCCTGCTGGCGCCAGGGCCACACACTGAAAAGCAAATATCTAAAATAAATAAATAAAAAAAATAATAAGGTATTCCTTTTCATATCTAGGGCACGGTCTGTGACTTGAGCTACCATAATGCTGAGCATCAGAAATTACTGAGGTTAAAGAATTTGAGCACCAAAATGTGATTGAAAGGAAATGGCCCTAGTT
Source organism: Paguma larvata (assembly GCA_030068075.1). NCBI lineage: Eukaryota > Metazoa > Chordata > Mammalia > Carnivora > Viverridae > Paguma > Paguma larvata. Next base: position 13,328,596 of record CM057838.1, on the reverse strand, counting down.
TCCAGCTGCAAAGAAAGAAACAATAAACAGGCCTCATACTAGTGCTTACTCTGGCTCCAGACCAGACTGTGAAGGGTCGCCTGGGTGGCTCAGTCCTTTAAAGCCTCTGACTCTTGATTTCAGCCCAGGTCATGCTCTCATGGTTTGTGGGACTGAGCCCTGCATTGGGCTCTGCATTATCAGCTTGGGATCTCTCTCTCCCTCTCTCTCTCTTCTCCCACTTGTACACTTTCCTGCTCTCTCTCTCTCTCTCTCTCTCAAAAATAAATAAATAAACATAACAAAGTAAATAAAGTGGGGTGAAACCTGGACTCACTCTGGGGCGTGCACGGGAGTGCCACTGGATCCGTTGGTGACCTGTGGGCTAAGCCAGACCCTGTGCTTGCCAGGGTGAGTGTACCCGATCATTTATCTAAACATCTATGTTACTTAGGTACAGAGCAAAGAAAAACAAGTACTAGAAATATTTACTGAAGTGTTTCATTCACGATTATTTCATCTTAAATTCCACAAGGGTTTATGAGGTACTTCCTTGCTAGGATGCTAAAGTAATACCCTGGAGAAGATATCAGGTAATACAACTTCAGGATTCTACTTCTGAGAAACTGGCAAACAGTTTGGGAAAATGTGATTTTCACATACAGAATGGTTACTTGGTTACTAATAACATGATGTACTAAACCCTAAATGCCAAATTAGAGATAAGCGCTAACATTATAGCTGCAAATTTCAAATGAATACTAGGTGAGGTCTAGACATCGCCCTGTACTTCTCTAGTACATTTGTGTTCCCATTTTCCAACACGATTATTGACTTTTCTTTTTCCCCATGTCCAAAGTCCCTTTCCTCATTCTCATCTATGACCTCCCTCATTCTTTATTGATCAAAAAGGAAATTAACCAGAAAGGAACCAATTTACTTTCCCATCACCAAATCAGCTGACACTTACACTCCCTGTACCCATATTCTCCTTTCCTCCTCTTTTTGTATCTTCCTGCTTCTGTCTATGTCCAGCCTCTCTGTTTTTATCACCTCTAGTCCACTGAAGGATCTTGCTTTTGGATTTCCCCCTCTTTCTTTTGCAAGGTTAATTTCTCAGCTAGAACCGTTACTATTGACTTGCAAATATGCCTTAATATTCTTAGACTTAAGAAAAAAAAAGTCCATTGATACTGTATCTTCTTCTAGGCACTGCCTTATTTTTCAGTTCACTTTCAGTAAAATTTTTCAGAGTCATTCTTTTTTCACTTCCTTCTCATGTATCCCGTGTGAGTGAGATTCCTTCTTTCAAACCCTATAAGTGAGCTTTGTTTCTTCTCTGCCCAAAAACATGGGTTTTACTTTGCCAAATCTGGTAGCCTGCTTTCTGTTTTTATCTCATTGAATCTCCTGGTAGCATCTGGCACGGGCGATCACTTTTCTTCTTCCAGAAGCGTCTTCTTCTCTTGGCCTCCGTATCAACAACCTCTTGGTTTCATTTGTCTCAATGGAAGTGTCTTCTTGATGCAACCTCCAGATTTTGGAGTTCCCAGGGTTCAAGCCTTGGTCTTTTTCTCCTTATCTGCACTCAGCCTACAAGGATCTCATTCAGTTCTATGCCATTAGGTCAACTTAAAGGGCATAGGGTTAGGGTTTGAGATGTTTGCTGTAATATTGAGATGTGAGGAGAGAGCTGAAATAGTATGACATAGAGAACAAAGTTATATAGTTCTCTAGGGCCATCTTCCCGGGAAGCCCAGGGGCAAGGAAGTCTCAGCTGGTTTAGTAGGCTCTAGCATTAAGAGCTAACTGGTAAGAGCAAAGAATGAAGCAGAAGTTCTCTTTGGGAAGGGCCCAAAGTTTGTGGAACACCCGACCTCCTTCGTGTACTTTTGGAACTACACAAAGTATCCAGCCCTGCCCTTCTAGAATGGTGGTTGGTAGTTGTATAGGGAAGCTTGCAGCAAGGCTCAGGGAAGGAAAATAGGGTGTATGGTTGTGAGATCAGGGTTGAATCAAGAGCGTTAGGGATGGAAGGGCTTTTGTTCTGAGCACTAAATCGGGCAAGATTATCAAATTGAGTCTTGAGAAAAAGACACAAGATCAGTAATATTAATAAGTTGTTGCCATTTTTGGCATTTGGGTGGGAAAAACCCGAATATACTGCTCATTAAATCTACTTCGAGGGCACATAGACTTTCAGATGATAAGGCCATGTTGACAATTGAGAGGATGGGCACTATGACTATAGATTTTGAAAAGTGGATATAAGTTGATGACATATATCCTATTTTATCTTTAGCTTTGTTTATTTCTCTGCGTCCCTCATCTTCCGTTACTGCTTCCTGCCACCAAACCCTGATTTGTGTTTAACCTTCATATTTGCATTTAATTTTCATGTTTGGAAAATCTGGTCTATGGCCGAGGATTAGTAGGAAGAATGGAGAAAAGTAGGTTTTGATTTGTTTTGTTTTCTTTATTTTTTTAAAATATTTTTTAACATTTATATATTTTTGAGAGACATAGAGACAGAGCTTGAGCAGGGGAAGGGCAGAGAGAGAGGGAGATACAGAATCCGAAGCAGGCTCCAGGCTCTGATGAGCCATCAGCACAGAGCCCGAAGCGGGGCTCGAACTCACAGACTGTGAGATCATGACCTGAGCTGAAGTTGGCCACTTAACCAACTGAGCCACCCAGGCGCCCCTGTTTTGTTTTCTTTAATGATAATGGTGAGAAAAATCCTGGAGATGGGTTTTTAATCAAAATCAATCTTCCTTCTATCATCACAGTTCAATGAAACTTTTTTTTAGGAGATTGCAGACCTTATTAGGATGGGTCCATCATTCATGGTTTTTGTTGGTTGGTTGGTTGGTTGGTTGGTAGGGTCTTTGACTAGGAATCAAACACTCTAGGAAGCACTCAGATTTTGAGAAAGTCCTATGTTCCAAGATTTTAACGTATTTCCATAAAGTAGAACATGTTATTAGTATACTGTGAGCAGTGAGCTGTCTTAGCTTGAGGATACTAACTGAAGCCCCCCAAATTAGTGAATCTACTGGCTATTCCTTTTGGACTGAAGAAAGAACTGCCATCATTATATTTCTATGCCTTTCCAGGATGGTGTTTAGAACACGTGATAGACAGAGGGAATCGACATAAAACGGCCGGCAAATTTCATGGAAATTTGACCCTTACATCTTCCTGTGTGTTCTTGTTCCTCATTTTCCCTTGTTGGCCCTCACTTTCTTATGCAAGACAGAGGGACTTTGCCCCCAGATCCCTGACACTGGAGGTGTCCAGCTGACAGCTGGGAGGCCTCTTTCTGCTGGACTATTTGCAACATCATTATGCATCTCGATTCTCTTGAATAAATTAATGATAAATGCTCAGGAATTATAGTATTCCCCCCTTGCAGGACAAAGTTGGCCTAGAAGTCTATTTAGGGTTTTCTAATATTGTTTCCAAAAGACTGAGAATTCCTCATGATGAAGCACTAAATGCAGGTAAGAACATTCCCCAAAGAAGCCCGCTAATTGCTCAGTTTCATTATTTTGTGGCTGCACAGGAAACTCCAGGCTGAGAGAGCTTCTCATTTCTCAGCAGTAATGTGATTAGTGTCTTCCTCCTGAAGTTTTCCTGTGGGGCAGGAAGAGAGCAAAAATCACCTGGTCCAGCAGGATTTGCCAAGATGCACAGCTCATTTGCATGCACACAGGTGTTATGTTTCTTCCACAGATTGCTTGGTCCATATAACAAAGGAATATTGCTGTGAATTCTGAGCAGCCTCAGGGGTGCTCTTCAAAGACTCCGGGCAACAAAAAGGAAGAAAAGGTCTTTTGGTTAAATACTGAACTTCCCTAATTAGAGGAAAACATTTGTTTCATGCCCGGTTATGTTTGGTATTAACTTCGGTTATTTAAAAAATTTTTTTTCGGCAATCATAGACTTGAATCATACTTTCCCCTAACAAACCAAATTCACATTTTTTAGAGAAAACTGATAGCTGGTGATATGCATACAAAATTTAAAAATCTATATTTTTATGTAAAGCGAGGAACTTTAAAAAGCAAAAAGTTCAATTTTGAAACAATTATAAGCAAGGGAGCATAGAGTTCTTCATGACGAAATGAGAATCGCTAACTATTGTGTATTTTCAACTATCAATTTATCATCACTAATTACTATCATTACAGAGTATGAACATAAGATTAATGGGGATTTCTGAGTTCTCTAATGAGGTCCTTTGTAGCAAAATTTATACCAGGGCCATGATTTTCTTTTGTTTAGGATACCAGTATAATTAATTCAGGTCTCTAATTATGAGGAAAGTCCTAAATACAGATAAAAGTTTCATCAATGAAAGTATGCCCACTGCATTTCACAAACTAATGATTCATCTCAAAATAGACACCTTCATGTGCGGATTGAGACTTTGTTTTTGCTGGTGGGACTGCCATGGACATGAATTTTCAAGTTCAATGTTACTTGGAGATGCGGGTTTTATTTTTATTTTTTAAACTTTTATTTATTTTTGAGAGAGAGGGCCCGCGCACGTGCGAGCAAGCAGGGTTGGGGTAGAGAGAGAGAGAAGGAGATGCAGGATCTGAAGCAGGCTCTGTGCTGACAGCAGAGAGCTTGATGTGGGGCTTGAACTCAAGAACCACGAGATCATGACCTGAGCTGAAGTTGGATGCTTAACCCACTGAGCCACCCAGGCGCCCCCAAGGAGATGTGTATTTTAAACTGTGCTATTTACTATGGCAAATTTCATCGTTTCAGAGACTTAGTTTAGTGTCCACTGCAAATAATTGCGAATATAGTGTCTTAGGAAAATTCTTACAGGAGCTATTGCTATATATGACATGCGTGTGTGTGGGTATGTGTGTGCACGTGTATGTGTGTCTGTGTGTGTTTTCAAAGGCTAACCCACCTCTATAATTTTTGGAAGCTCCTTTAAAGGCACTTGTACAGACTTTTTTTTTTTTTAAATTTTATAATAGTTTATTTTCAAATTGGTTTACATATAACACCCAGTGTTCATCCCAACATGTGCCCTTTTTAATGCCCATCACCCCCTCTCCCCCCTCCCTCATCCCCCTTACCCTCAGTTTTTTCTTAGTCTTTGAGAGTCTCTTATGTTTTATCTCCCTCCCTCTCTGTGTCTTTTTTTCCTTTCCCCTCTTCCCCTCCCCCTGGTTTTTGCTTAGTCTCACAAAGTCCACCTATTCGTGGAAACATATGGTATCTGTCTTTTTCTGACTGACTTATTTCACTTAACATAATACCCTCCAGTTCCATCCATCTGGCTACACATGGCCAGATTTCATTTTTTCTCATTGCCACGTAGTAGTCCATTGTATATAAGTACCATAACTTCTTTATCCATTCGTCAGTTGATGGGCACTTGGTCTCTTTCCATGATTTGGCTATTGTCGAAAGTGCTATTATGAACATTGGGGTACACGTGCTCCTATGCATCAGCATTCCTGTGTCTCTTGGGTAGATTCCTAGCAGGGCTATTGCTGGGTCATAGGGTAGCTCTATTTTCATTTTTTTGAGGAACCTCCACACCGTTTTCCAGAGTGGCTGCACCAGTTTGCATTCCCACCAACAGTGTAGGAGGGTGCCTACTTCTCCACATCCTCGCCAGCATCTATAGTTTCCTGATTTGTTCATTTTAGCCACTCTGACTGGTGTGAGGTGGTATCTCTGTGGTTTTGATTTGTATTTCCCTGATGCTGAGTGACATTGAGCATTGTTTCATGTGTCTGTTGGCCATCTGAATGTCCTCTTTGGAGAAGTGTCTATTCATATCTTCCGCCCATTTCTTCACTGGGTTGTTTGTTTTTCGGGTTTGGAGTTTGGTAAGTTCTTTATAAATTTTAGATATTAGTCCTTTATCCGATATGTCATTTGCGATGATCTTTTCCCATTCCGTTGGTTGCCTATTCATTTTGTTGGTTGTTTCTTTTGCTGTGCAGAAGCTTTTTATCTTGATGAGGTCCCAATAGTTCATCTTTGCTTTTAATTCTCTTGCCTTTGGAGACATGTCGAGTAAGAAATTGGTGCGTCTTAGGTCAAAGAGGCTTTTTCCTGTTTTCTCCTCTAGGATTTTGACGGTTTCCTGTCTCACATTCAGATCTTTTATCCATTTAGAATTTATTTTTGTGAGTGGTGTAAGAAAGTGGTCTAGTTTCATTCTTTTGCATGTTGCTGTCCAATTCTCCCAGCACCATTTGTTAAAGAGGCTGTCTTTTTTCCATTGGATACATTTTCCCGCTTTGTCAAAGATTAATTGGCCATATACTTGCGGGTCCATTTCTGAGTTTTCTATTCTATTCCATTGGTCTATGTGTCTGTTTTTGTGCCAATACCATACAGTCTTGATGACCACCGCTTTGTAGTAGAGGTTAAAGTCTGGGATTGTGATGCCTCCCGCCTTGGTTTTATTCTTCAGTATTATTTTGGCTATTCGAGGTCTTTTGTGGTTCCATACAAATTTTAGGATTGTTTGCTCTAGCTTTGAGAAGAATGCTGGTGCAATTTTGATTGGGATTGCATTGAATGTGTAGATTGCTTTGGGTAGTATTGCCATTTTGACGATATTTATTCTTCCAATCCATGAGCATGGGATGTTTTTCCATTTCCTTGTGTCTTCCTCAATTTCCTTCATAAGTTTTTTATAGTTTTCAGTGTAGAGGGCTTTCACCTCTTTGGTTAGGTTTATTCCTAAGTATTTTATGGTTTTTGGTGCAATTGTGAAAGGGATTAGCTTCTTTATTTCTCTTTCTGCTGCTTCATTGTTGGTGTATAGAAATGCCACCGATTTCTGTACATTGATTTTGTATCCTGCAACTTTGCTGAAATCATGAATCAGTTCTAGTAGGCTTTTGGTGGATTCCGTCGGGTTTTCCATGTAAAGTATCATGTCATCTGCAAAAAGTGAAAGTTTGACTTCCTCCTTGCCAATCTTGATGCCTTTTATTTTGTTTTGTTGTCTGATTGCTGATGCTAAGACTTCCAGCACTATGTTAAATAGCAGTGGCGAGAGTGGACACCCCTGTCGTGTTCCTGATCTCAGGGGGAAGGCTTTCAATTTTTCCCCATTGAGGATGATATTAGCTGTGGGCTTTGTACAGACTTTTTACCACAAGTCAATGCTGACACATCCTTGCTCTTCACGACTCTGTCCCTTCCCTCCCAACTGTCACCCCTGTATTATCAGCAGAGATCACTTCTTCCCATCTCTCCATCTCTGAGAGGTACAACCACTACTTTCTTTGGACATTATTTGTAGAGAACAGGAGTACTTCTGTATGTAATTACATTTTAAATTCCTTGATTTCAGTTAAGTTGGCCATAGATTCATAAATCCACCCTTCCCCTTCATTTTTTAAAATATATTTTTGTAGAGAGGAGGGGGAGTCCCAGCTCTATGAGTAAACACTCACTCAGTACTCCTGACCCTGACTGCCTGCATTAGTTGCACTCTTGAAGATGTCGAAGGAGAGAAGTGGACAAGTAACCATGAGTGACAGGTGCCCCCCCGAAGAAGCCTCACACCCTCTCCGTATTCTCTCACATCCCGACTAGCTAAGCACAGGTCTGATCAGGTTTCTACCACGTGGGGTTCCCGGGCCAGACACATCTGACTTCACTCCCATGGCTGAACTCAGAGCCTCACATGGCAGGGAGCACGGCCGCTGTGCTCAAAGACAAGCTACACTCTGGGCATTCGTGTTTATAAAGGGGTGTGGCCTCCTCCCATCAGGCATTTTCTGGACTTCCCTCCAGCACACATCCCTCTTTGTTATCGGCAGTGCCTCTCTCTACTGTGGGCCATCATACCTTGCCTTGCGGCTACTGTACAGACTAGCAAAAATATATGCGAAGACCTGGCGTTCAGTTAGCGACCACTGTTATTATTGTCTTATTGCCCAATGGCTCTTTCCCATTGCAAGAAACAAGACTCAAGTCAGGCTGCAGATGCAGACATGAGCCCTCATCTGTGATCCCAGGACTATGGAGACAGAGTATGGGAAGTTCGGGCCCCCGCCGTGGCAGGAGATGGGGTGATCAACAGGGACACAGGTGAAACAGTCATAGGAAAAAATCAGGAGAAGAGAAATACTTTTATTTTCATGCTTTCAAAAAATTCTGAAACTATAATGCCCTTAAGAGCCTGTAAGATTTGAAGTACTTTTTCCCATTTTATAAGTGCAGAAACTGAGGCTCAGGGACGTTAGGGAACTCACTCAGGCATGCAGCTTAGGAGGCTGAGTGATGATGGGGGTGGGAGTGGCGGGCTTGCAGGCCCTTGCTGTCACCCTACCCCTTGAAGCTTCCACACATCCCAACCAGGGACCCACACAGCCGCCCTGCTCTGCTCCGGTGGCCAAGGAAGGACCACTCTGCCTCCATTCCTAGGTCACACACTGCAGAAGAAGGTGTGGATGGAGCGTTGCCCCGTGGTAGAAAACATCTGTTAAAGGCAATTATTCATTTTCCTTGAAATCAAGGTGTGAATGTATTCTCTCATTCTGTGAAATGCACAAGCCTCAGGGCCATTAAAATTTAACTCTTAATTAAACATATTTACACATCAACTGTCTTAAAGGCCCACGCATTTTCTACTTCAATCCCACAGAAAATTTCAGTTTCCTGCTCAGAACTGAGAGGAGAAAAACGACGGAAAAGTTTATGTAAACATTTGTAAAAGTTTCCTTGGTATTTGCCTTTTATACCCTGGCCCAGCATTGGTCAGTGAATTCCCGAAGGGTTAATAGGTGTCTCAAATTAAAAAAATAATAATAATGTTTAGCAGACTATATTAAAAATATAGAAATGTTTTATCCAAAAATATAGCGATATGTACAAAAGTACCGAGCCAGTATAAATAGTTGCTCTCAATTAAGCGATAATGTACGTGTAAGAAAAGAAATATCACAGCTGAGAAAAGCAGGCAGCGACCGAGAGGCCGCCCCATGAAGGCAAGCACGAGGGTCCCCCTGGGTGTGACACATTAGCGACATTTCAGCATCTACAAGTGGCACCGAGCTATCTTTACAGTGTTCGTCCAGCCACTGACACTGTGTTATAATTTCCACATCTGATAGTACCTGATGTCTAATCAGACAGACCTCGAGACACGCTCCATGCTTCAGAGGTCGAGAAGACATCGTACCCATCTTAAAACCTAGCCAGAGAGACACTCACACCAGCTACGTACAGAGGTTAAGATAGCAGGAGGGAGAGGGGCCCTGGGAGTTCACGGGAGACAAATCTTCGGCAGAAAGGCTTGTGGGGAAGCTGGTGATGGACCCACATCGTGAGGACAAGGGGTTAGCCAGGCATCAGAGGGAGTAGGAGTGTTTCAGATACCGGAGAGTATAGAGAAGTCTCTGCCAACTAAAATTAGTTTGGATCAGATGGAGTGAGAAATACCTGTGAGGGAAGGTCAAGAGAAGAAAGTGGAAAATATAGGCAAGATCGGTTGCAGTATCTTGTTTAATGTTTTGGCTTTCAGGGGCACCTGGGTGGCTCAGCCGGTTGAGCGTCCGACCTCGGCTCAGGCCATGATCTCACAGTTCATGGGTTCGAGCCCCGCATCAGGCTCTGTGCTGAACACTTGCTCAGAGCCTGGAGCCAGCTTCAGATTCTGTGTCTCCTTCTCTCCCTGTTCCTCCTCCACTCGCACCGTGTCTCACTCTGTCTCTCAAAAATAAATAAATGCAAAAAAATATTAAAAAAAATGTTTTGGCTTTCTTCTAAAAGCTTTGAGAAACCACTGAAAGGTTACAAATGCTGGAGTGACCTAATTGAATTTTTATTTTTGGAAGATTGTTCTGGCATTAGGATGTTCTAGGCACGGGAGACAGGGTATCAAACAATTTGCCATATTTCTGGATTAAGCTTTGGGTGAAGGGTGGCATCCCGCTAAGGTACAGAATATTAGGGGCGCCTGGGTGGCTCAGTCGGTTAAGCGGCCGACTTCGGCTCAGGTCACGATCTCACAGTCTGTGAGTTCGAGCCCCACATCGGGCTCTGTGCTGATGGCTCATCAGAGCCTGGAGCCTGCTTCGGATTCTGTGTCTCCCTCTCTCTCTGCCCTTCCCCTGCTCATGCTTTGTCTCTATGTCTCTCAAAAATAAATAAACGTAAAAAAAAAAAAAAAAAAAAAATTAAAAAAAAAAAAAGAATATCAGAGCAGGGGTGGGATGGGGGGAGGGGCATGCAAGGTCAGTCTGTGACGTGTGAGACATCATGGAACCGCCATTGAGGACGAAATGCCTAGGCACATCCAGAGATACCTGTACAGAGGTCAGCGAAGATGGCTAGGGGTTCTAAAGAAAGTTGAAAAGAGTGTGGCCAGAAGTTTCCAATGCTACAGCAAATTCTAGCAGAGAGGGACTGATAGGTGCCCACTTGAGTTGGCAGAGAAAGGTCATTCATGACTCCTGAGAGAGTAGCTCCCTTGGAATGGTAGGGTCCCTCCTTCTGGGGAGTGAAGGGGGTTTGGAAATGGAGAGTAGAACAGTAGATTTGTCCTTCTAGAAATTTGGCTGTCAAAAGGCAGATACGGGGTGGGATCTAGAGGCAAGCTGCCTTTCTCTTAACATTGTGGAGGCGGCTTGAGGCTTGTTACATGCTAAAAAGAAACACCCAGCAGTGTGTGGGTGGGGGAGAATAAAAACACATGAAAGAAAGACGCAATCTCTAGAGGAAACGGGAGGCATTAGAGAGCACTGCGTCTTTTCTCCTGAATTAGAGACAAGGCAAGGTGAGCAAAGTCACAGTGGCTTTCTCCTGTTTCCACTCTGAAATAACAAGCAGTGTCATGTGTGGAGATGAGGCAAGGAGGGTCAGGTCAGCCCCTGGGGCTACGTAAGGGAGAGGAAGTACTGGTGGGGAGCAGGCACCGTGTTCTGGAGACACCTCCTCACAGTGTTGGTGACTTGCTGATTATACTTGGAAAATCAAGAAATCCTTTTATTTTTATTTTACTTTATTTTTTTTTTCAGGATCAGCACTTCCATCAGCCTTTAAGAACCAAAGCTTCACTGTTACATGATTATGAAGTGCTACTTTTAATGAAGAGTTTCAGCTCTCCAACACTAATTAGGTTAAATCCCATTATAACTGTCTGTTGGATGGTTTACAACTCATTTCACTGCAGAACATCATTTATATTCAATTGGAAGAGAGCCTCCATCCTATAGTATGTTTTTGTAGTCAGATTCTACCTCTTGCTTAAACAATTATCCAATGTAATTACATTAGAATTATTAGAATGTACCTTTTTCAAACTCCAAAATGAATCACACCCTTGGATACAGATCCATACATAAATTTCATAAATTCAAACTCATATGTCTAATGAATAGGAATGAATTTGAAATACTTTGATTAGTTTTTCCCAGTCTAAAGGAGCATATGTTGTTCCCAAACTTCTGGATCCATCCATCACAGTCCAACACTGAGAATTTTACTGAGAGATGATGAATTTATATTGAACTATTTGTTCTTCTTCAATTCCCTCTTAATCGATGGAAAACATCTATTAATCTACTAAGTCTAAGTATGTTGTTGCAAAATAATAAGAATGTCTAACACTTACTGAGTACCGACTACATGCCCAGCATTGTTTTAGGTGACTTTGCTAGTATTATCTCATTTAATACTCTTGGCAATTTTATGAAGTAGGTATTATTATTTATGTCAGCATGAGGACAAAGGTATTTTGCCATTGTGTTTGCGGCCTGCAATGGCATCCGGTAAAGAGTAGACATGTAAAACATATTTATCAATAGATAAAACTCCATCTGACAAATGAGGTAGAAACTGAGCAACAGATATACTAAATAATTGGCCTTACCCCCTAAAGTTCTGTAGTGTAAATTAAATGAGCCACCATAAGAAAGGTACTTAAAATAGGGTAGTGGTGAGCATGCAATACATTCATATCTGTGAGTCGACAGAATAGAACCTGGGGCAGTTGGTTGGCTCATTTGTTTAAGCATCTGACTTTGACTCAGGTCATGATCTCACAGTCCTTGAGTTCGAGCCCCGCGTCGGGTTCTGTGCTGACAGCTCAGAGCCTGGAGCCTGCTTCGGATTCCAAGTCACCCTCTCTCTCTCTGCTCTTTCTCTGCTCGCTCTCTGTCTCTGTCTCTCTTTCTCTCTCAAAAATAAATAAACAAACAAACAAACAAAGAATAGGGCCCGGAACATAGTAAACACTGCCTGTGGATTTTGCCAGCACTACTAGAATTATCTATTTTCTTTTGTGTCTTTCTCTCATGATCAGGCAAGGCCTTGTTCATTTCTCTGCCCCTGGGCCAGCGTGTTACATATGTTAGGTAGTCCACAGATAGGTTTGAGGGAGAAGATGTTTTCAAGTAGACATTTCTGATACCTAATGAATTATTTGTCTTAATAAAAGTAAAATGAATTTGGGTCATCTATTCAATATTCATTCAACAATACGAGTCAGGGACTGGCATATCCCACGTGCTCTGCTCAGTGTTTGGAATAAAATGTTGAAGAAAAACAGAAGAGACAGTCCCTGGCCTCATGGAATTTGCAGTCTGGGGACGGAGAGGAACACCGATATATGTTTTCTTTTTTTTTTTTTTTAAGTCTTGAATAAGAAGTTATCCAAACCATGATTTATGCATATGAAATCTACGAAAGCTTCTTGACAAACTAGAACACAAACTAAGCTGGTAACAGTGATTAAAAGCATGGCCCGTGCAAAAACATTAAGAACATAGCATACATATAGACTGGAGATAAATAATATTAAGAAGAAAGAGTAACTCTTTAGAAATATTTGGAACAGGGTAACAGAACTAGCTAGAAGAATTACTTAAAGTGACTGAGCGTTGCGTAATAAGAAGCAACATTATACAATCTAGAAATGAAACATTTAGATTGGAAATGAGAAAAAAAACTGGTAATGATAAAATTGGTTAGATAATGGGATAATTTGTCAAGAAACATCCCATCTTCAAATACAGGTGATGACAAAATGTGTAAAATTTGCTATGCAAACCAAGTATAAACCCAGCGGGGAAAACATTAGCACATCAATAATGTATCTGGTTGTGCAGCAACATATACAAGCACTTAATTCTGTCTTGAGATAATGACACTTTAGCAGCTCACTGACACAAGCTTGGATAGAGGCCCTGTCTTCTCTCCAGGCTCCACGGCTCGTGAGATGTTTCCCAAAGCTGATGTGCGAGAGACCTTTATAGTCTTGATCACGCCCTTTGACCGTCTGGGCTTCAGCATCCCCATCTCTGAAGCACGGTAATGATTTAACTCACAGTTAGGAAAGCAATAACCAACATTCATAGAGACCTCGCAGCGGTTCTGAGTGCAAGATGCTTTTACACATGCGTGTGCCATGCCAGTAATGGACCCCGTCTTCCTAGGATTCAGAAGCTCGACTCTGTGTGCATCGTAAGTCAGGGGCAGAAGCAGGAATGACCCTTTTGACTCTAGCAACCGCTTTCTGTCCTCCGGGCCCCGTTACTGCCTACGAGATGGGTGTTTCCTTCAAACCTCCATGAAACCAGCAATGTAGAGATGTAGAAAGATGCACTCTTTCCAGGATTCTCTTTCACCTCAGAGCTGTGCGTTTTTCAGGTGATAAGCATTTTTTTTTAACTTGAGGAGGGTTGTGTAAAGGCAAGTTGCTGGAATTACTGCAATCGCCACCATGTCCCCCTCTTGGTGAGTAGTCACACCGAGCCTGGCATCAGAGCTTCTGACGCAAGCAGATCCTGCCATCTTTCTCTCTGCATCTTTTCCCATCTTAGCTCCTGAGTACTCTGTTCCAGGAAATACTTCTTTTCTCATCACCCTTTCCACAGCACAGGGCCCCCTCCCACCATCCAGCCTCCCTGGTCCCAGCCACGTCGAAAGGGAACGCACCCTTGTTGCCTCTTGAAGTGATTCACAACAGCCTACAAATGGCCGCTAGACCCACCAGCCCTCCTAGGATGTACGTGGCACACGAGCATCGCATAGACTGCTATCGCTCACAGAGATAGGCAAAGCGTATTTAATTCTGTGAGGGACTGTTAGCCATATTTTTCAAAGAGGGAAGCTAAGTTGGAGAGAGAGTAATTAGCACAGAGTCGCTCTGCTGTTAAGTGGCAGAGCCACAGTTTAAACGCAGAATTTCTCACTCATGATTGCATATTCCGTCCGTTATCTCTCACAGCTGTTCATGGGCATTGGCTTTCTTTTTCTTTTCTTTTTTTTTTCTTTAGGAGGCTAGCCTTCTTTCTTGCTTGTTTCCTAGTTCTCGCTGCTAGCACTTCCTTCCATTGAGCCATGGCATGTAAAAATCATGCAGTCAGTGATTTGGCAAACACAGTCGAAAACTTGTTAAATATTCTCTTGTATTTCACTGACTTGTTGAACACTTAATTGTTAAATTTGGCAGTACGGAGGCAAGAGTGGATGAGTTACTGTTCGAAATTAGTATGTAAGCCTTATAGAAAGGTGTTCAACAAAAGTGCATTATTTTTTTTGTTGTTTCAGTTCATGTTTGGTGGGTACTACTTTTGGCACTCTGCTTATATGGTCTCATTGAATATGTAGGCCACCCTGAGATGAACAGTGCTGTTACTATGTGCATTTTATAGATGGGAAGACTGAGGCCCACACAGCCAGGTAACTTGATTGAAAGCTAGCAGATGGAGCTGGAATGCAAACACCAGGAATGTTGTCCCCAGAGCCCCTGCTTTAGACCCAATGCCTCACTGCCTCCCATGAATCTTCATCCTGCAGAAGGCTGCAGAGGTTGGTGTGGAATGAGAGTACAGGAGGCTGTGTCCAGAGAGCCTGAAGACAGCCATGACCTCGTGTTTCTGATGCTTTGCCAGCATCTGTGCCCAACAGGCCACCTGATATGTTTGCTTGGTAAGAACAATCTCTGGAATTTTCACTAATCTCAATTCAACCTCCTTACTCTTGGGAATTCATGAACCCAGTAGGAAACATCGAGTTTCTGTCAGGAGCAAATAAACCCATCTCTGCATTCCCATCAGAATGAGGCTTTTCTCCATGGAAATCACTGGAAGTTGAGTGCCTCTGAAGAGCCTGCCTGAGTTGTGCTAATAGAATCACTGTGTGCTCCTCCTACTTACTGTGGGAAGTAGGAAAGAGGTTTTGGGTGGTGCCTACATTCCAGTAGGGAGGGTGGGGTTGGGAGCTAATAAACAGAAATATCTTAAGGGTTTAGTGAGCTGGAAAGTTAGCCTTTTCGAAAATGAAGCGACACACAAGTACAGGACTCATGAGCTGTGGTCCTTCTATAAATTTATTAATTTCCCAGTTCCTCTGTTACCGTATCATAGGGTTGCTGTTTGGGTTTTGTTGTGTTTTAATTTCTGTGAAATGTTTGTAACGGTGGTGGACATTTGTGTGTGAGTGTTCAGTAACTGTGATTTCTCTGCTGCTGACTCTCCCGAGTGGATACTAGGAAATGTGAGTAAACAGTGATTATGGCTCAAAAGAGATGGAGAGAGGATGTGGCAACTTCCAGTTCCTTCTCACTCTTCAACCCTTTTGTCCCATGCTACCTCTTCTTCGGAGCCCTTCTCGGTTCCTCGGGCTCCTCCTCCTATAGGTCACATGCTTTATTTATGTCTGTCAGATTAATTCTCACATTTATCATAATCTGATGAGGCAGGAACTGCTACTGTCCCATTTTCATGTGAGGAAACTGGGCTTTGATGGTAACCAATCTGCTTCTGTCACACAGTTGCTAAACCATCGAGACGAGATTCCAGGGGAGCCAAAATACAATCATTGGATTTACATAACTCAGGGGGGCACAGTGCTTACTTGGCTTTCGAGTCGGGAAATTTGAGTGGGAGTCCAAGTTTCAGCATGTATTAGCTGTATGACTTTGGGTAACTCTAGTTTCTTGATCTGTTAAATGAGAATAATGTGTTTACCTCTTGGGACAAGTGGGGATTAATGAGATAGCGCTTACACTTACGGAGAACCAGAAGGGACTTAATTAACTGAAACTTTTACGAGAATTAACTAACTCTACCTGATCTTGATCCCAGCTTTATGTCCCCAGCAGTGTCCAGCATGTCATAGGTAAGGATGGATGGGTGACTGGATGGATGGGACATGAAGCACTAAGTTGGACTGAGAAAATTATGCTCTGAAATATCACATCAAAGCGATGTTATATATCAGTTGTTTTAATACAAATAATGTTATTTTAATGCAAATATATTCCTTACTGGACATTTTGTGCATAAAGTAATGAAGGTAGGAGAAATCCTACAAATATAAAAGTTAGACATAGTCATAATCTTTATAAATGGCTATATTGATTAATATTTCCAGACCCTTAAACAATGTACAAATGCATGGATTTTTTTCTAATCATAATATCGCACTCATATTACATTGCCTAGAAACCTATTCGTTATGTTACTGAAAAATCTCACCATCAACCATTCCTATTCTATTACATTTTTATTATGACTATTGTTCCTCAAATAAGTACCCTGTCACTTGGCCTATGCTGGTCATTCATGTAAATTTAAAGTGGCAAGAAATTATTTTCTGGCCTCGCTGATCTCATAGGAGAACAAGAACATCTCTAATCACCTGCCAGGCCTGTGACAAAAGGGGCACTTTATGGCCTGGCTTCTGTCCAGAAGTTTCCCTCATTGCTGGTGGTTTTGAGAAATATTCCATTGCCATTACCCAAACAGAAATATGGGGATTTTCCTTTCCCTAAAGCTAATGGCCTTGGGTAAGAGACTTTCTCTCCTTTCTATCTCTGTGTCTCCAGAGAGACATGTGTTTTGTTTTGTTTTTTCCCTGTCTCCCTGGAGCCTTTAGACTCCTTGAAGAGCTTGTAGTCAGTGACATGTCTCCTACAGTTCATCATTCTGTTGTATATGTTCATTTAAGAAAAGAAATATTGATTCTGAGACATTTCCATTGGCCCCAGAAAATGATCATTACCATGATGAGGTCAAGAAGGGGAGACAGGTACAAAAAAAGTATTTTTATAAATTCCATGAACTCAAATCCGTGAATTTTCCCCATTTCTCTTCTCCAGGATATGCTGTCTGACATCTTTCTGCCCTCTCTTGAGCCTTTTGATTCTGTCTCATAGCTTGCTTATCTAAATGGCATTTTTTGAGATTCTTATCTGCCTTCTAATCTAGACATCTACATTAGATCTATACCGACTCTAAACAAATACATGTATACTGTTTTATCCAAGGCTATTATACATTTAATTAAGGAGGAAAATTCCATAGTGGTTACAGACATAAGTTTCATTTCTAGGGAAGAGCTTACTGCTTTTAGGTTATTTGATAATTGAATGCACTTGCCGATATTAGCACTAGGTTGGTACTCTTTATAACATGAAAGAGACTAACAAGTGTAATGGAAGAAGACGAAGACAAGAGGGTTTAGTGGATCAAAGACTTCGAAGCAGTAGGAACGAGGGGTGAGAGTGAAGGGATGAATGTCATTCTGAATAAGACCTGGAGAACTGGAAAAAGCAGATCGTCAGGAAGGGAAGTCAGTTTGAGATCCCTCATCTCAAGCTGGTTCCAATGGACTACAGTTTATCCTCAGTTAATATCTAACTATGTCTCTTTTCTCCCAGCCTCACTTCACCCATGAATTTTTTGGTTTAACAGATAAAAAAACAGGGGTGCCTGGGTGGCTCAGTTGGTTGAGCGTCGGACTTCAGCTCAGGTCATGATCTCACCGTTCCCGAGTTCGAGCCCCATGTTGGGCTCTGCGCTGACAGCTCAGAGCCTGGAGCCTGTTTCAGATTCTGTGTCTCCCTCTCTGTCTGTGCCCCTCCCCCACTCATGCTCTGTCTGTCTGTCTCTCTCTCTCTCTCAAAAATAAATAAACATTAAAAAAAAAACAGATAAAAAACAAAGTTCTCCACTGTAAACATATTCAATCCTTTTACAAGGAATAAAATTACAGCTAAATTAATCAACTCAAAATGGACTGCAAACTTAAATATAAAACTTAAAACTGATTTAAAAAATTAGAAAAATTTCAGGATCTAGGGCTAGGCAGAGTTCTTACACTTGACACCAAAAATATTATTTATAAAAAGAAAAGTTGATAAATTGGCTCTCATCCAAATTAAAAATGTTTGCTCTGCTAGGGGAAGGAAAGACAAGCTACGGATGGGGAGAAAATGTCTACAAGCCACACATCTGACAAAGGACTCATATCTAGAATATATAAAGAAGTATCAAACTGTAAAAAAACCAATAAATCCAATTAGAAAATGGGCAAAAGACACGAAGAGATATTTCAGCAATGGCGAATAATCACATGAAAAGATATTCAACATCATTAGCCACTAAAGAAATACAAATTAAAACCACAATGATATATCACTGCATCTATCA